>WFKH01010211.1:45005397-45028119 GCA_016163765.1 Magallana hongkongensis
TATATATATATATATATATATATATATATAAGAGCCGCGTTTTATTGCAGAACACAAAATCTGATTTTTAAAGTGATGTTTTTAGAGTTGTATACTTTTTACATTTATATACAACTTAACTTGCCTTCCGAATGTGGATTCCAAAATATTAAACTGTTAATGAAAAAAAGAGATTTTTCATCTTTAAATCATATATGAAATAGAATATGACGGTTTGAAAATAAGCATAACGATTTTTGATGAAATAAGTCACAACACTAACATGAAGTTTAATAAAAATTCACCTGCCAAAATTGTATAATTTTGATTTAAATTAATGACTAGCTTCATCCAGTCTCATTATCTGTTACAGAAATGTACGCCGAAAAGTAAAAGAAAATGATTAAAAAAAAACCCCAAAATGTTTAAGAAAACAATTAAAAAAAGGAATATAATTTAGAAACCCCTATAATAAGGAAATGGCAAATACAGGTTATATAGAATTTCAAGAGGAATTATTTCATTTGTTCGCATCATGACGTACATTTTCATTTAAATCAACGAGGACTTGATCATCGTTCGACTAAAGTGTCTGATTGCTCTAATAAGGTGTCAGTGCATGTTGACTTCCGTGATATATTTATGTATACGAGGAAAAAATGATACACATTTATAGATATTTGCAAATGCAACCTAAAAAAAAGATACATTTCAAAAAATGCTTTCAATATACAAGGATGGTTTTGATTAAATGTAGAACCTTAACGCTTTACATAATTTGGACATCTCTTGTTCAAGAGTTGGTGTTAATTTGTACAATGTTGATCTTTCTTTTTCTTTTTTTTTTTTGCCTTTTGTTAAGATCTTATGTATTTTACCATTATTGATAAATCATATTGTTACTCTTATGTTTTCTAGATGTGAAAGCGATGCCAATGGAGGTTGCGGTTACAATAAAGTCAAGGTTAGAAACGATTGTGCAGGTAATTAAAAAACAACGAATTGCCCATGTGAATACAATGAAAAAAAAAATCACATTAATAGTATACAAAGAAATCCTTTTGTGAAAAATATATATATCATCACTTAATATAATGTACTTCATAGATTGTCCAATTGGATATTTTGGGAAAAATTGCTCTGAAAAATGTTCCCCTCCAGGCTACGGAGAGTTATGTAGTCAGACATGTGACTGTGTATCATGTCATCACATATTCGGTTGCAATGAAACAGAAGTGACAACAGGTAAGACCCTTGAAATACAGATTTAATTACATTATATTCTCTGTTGTTTCATTCTATTCAAATGTAAACAAAATCAAACTAAATTTTAATTAATCCGCTGTGTACATTTTGTTTCATTTTACAATTAATTAAATGTAAATAGTTGTAATGTATCCAATCTTTTCTGGAGATAACCTATAGAAATTTAAAATTGTTTCCTCTATTTGAATGCAGAGGCAAGAACAATTGAACAAAGAAAGTCAGAAACAACAGTAACCTATGCTGTAATCAACAAAACAACCCAATCCATTCTCGGTATTTTTTAAAAAATATCTCAATACGTAAAATTCTGTTTGAAAATGTCTAATGCTTCATTTCGCTAAGAATAAACTAAAAATCAAAATAAAATGAAACAACAACAAACAAGCAACATATTACATATATTTTAATTATAAGAGTTAAAATCGTAAATTTTTGTCATATCACTTAGTGAAAAACACAATATATTTTCTTCAATATATAAAACTGCCTTACGTATTTGTTTTGAGAAACACTGCAAAGTACACGAAAACAAATGGCGTCAGGATCGCCGGTACACCTTGCTATATACAACACAACAAACCAAAGAATTCGAAGTAAGTTGAAATTCTTCAAACTTTAAGATATTTGATTTTTTCGTAATTTGAAAGATTGAGAAAGCTGCATGCTATATTTCTTTCATTTTATACAAAAGACTAACAACTCATAGCAATCGACTCTCTTCGTCTTATAGTAATTGGCAATTACGAAGCGTAAAGATCGACTTAAGATGACAACAATGTGTACAATTGAAATCCATTTATTCTATTTCAAATCTGAAAGTTACAATGTAAAACGACAATTACTTAATAAAATAACATGTTTTATTGAGCGTGAGGTGCATGCATGCTTGTTCGCCAACGCCGTTATTTTTGTTTGTTTACTCAACGAAATGAATTCCTACATGCAGTTAATTAACACGAACACATTTTTTTTACTTTGACAATATGATACAGACAATGTTTAAAGTGTGAAAATGTTTTTGTGTTGAATGCTATTAATTTTATTCAAAAAACATCTAAAGAAGTGCAAAACTATTTAGGCTATAGTGTTTTTAATTAAAAAAGGTATCGGTTTGAAGATTTCAAAATAACGAAATCACTAAATTTCAATAATCCGAGGTGTTTCATACCAATTAGAATTGTACCTTTAAAAATGTATAAATATCTAACTACAAACATTTAAGAGAGTACATTTTTTTTTATTATATACTTGTATAAAATATAAAGTTTTTTGCACCCCTCATATCACATTGTATCATAACGCTTTATTTAACCATTTATCACACCTATTATTACACCTTTCCGGAACAACTTTGCATATTTATTTCGGAGTGCCTCGGGTTCTTTCTCTTATTTAATGCTAATCTGCAGTTTAAATTATGACGTCATAACATAGAATAGATGTCGTCCCAGTACACTTGAGTGCCTAAATTACGCCGGTTTCGAGAAACTTTGATAAAGTTGGATAAAATTTTTCACTAAAAAAATAAAAATGAACTATTTATTCAAATCTATGAAAAAAAAATATCATTGCATGTCAAAATCTGCATTACATCCAAATCAGCCCTCGGCCATTGTTAGCCCTCTGACCATCGGCCCTCGGGTTGATATAGGGTGTGATACAGATTTTGTCATGTAATATTCTCTATTTATTATGTATTAAGTATAAAATACTGGGTTTTTGCTCCCCTGATATGAACATATTGCAACCCCTCTATCACATCATTTGGATCTTAACCCTATATTTCATCCTTTTATCGCACCTTTTATTACACCTTTCCGGAACACCTTTGTACTTTTTTCGGGATACGGGTTTTTTTCAGTATAAATTGAAAACGAAATACGTTTTCGAATATATAACAAAAACAACGCTATATGTCAAATATTTATCACAATTCATAATAACCCCACTGGTCTTGGGCCCTCGGGCTGATATGAAATCATAGGTTAATATGGGAAGTGATAGATATTGTGCCACCACTTTTTTCTATTTATTTCACCCAGTGATCATATAATGTACCATAAATAAGTCTTTTTAAAGTGGATACCGATTATTTAGAGATGTGTTTGAACAGTCTATTATTACAATAAATGTTAAGGTCAAATATATATATTTTAAAGGTTATATAACATTAAGTAAAAAAGAATGACGCAGATATCATGACTGTGATACATTCTGATTTTGGTCATATCAAGCATTCTATTGATGTTAAATAACATGTACACATTCTATTTTAAAAATAAGTGTCCTATTTGTAGGAATTTTTCCTAAAAGTCTTAACTTTCCCCCAAAGTTTGAACTATCATGAACATCACGATGCATTAATCTAATAATATTTAGGAATCAAGTTATTTTACAAAGATTCATTTGTAGTATTCTATCTTTGAAAAAATAACATACATTTTCCAAATCTCAGAAGAAATTATGTTTCCTCCAATGTTCGACAGATGAATATATTTCTCTTTCGCGACTTATTATTTTTATTCCTACAAGCCTGTGAAGAATAGTTTTGGGACGAAAGAGACTCTTGTCTGTACGTTAGTACATCTTTTTTTTCCCTAAAACAAATTTATTGAATATAAAGAACACGAATATTCAGTTCTTGTAAATTTGAAATAATTCGTCAAAATATCTTTAAATTTTAAATAGATAATTAAGAATAAAACTGATGAATTTAATTAAATTTGGTTAATATGGTGTGAAAACACGAACTTTGTAGTGTTTCTATTTAAACATTCATCAGAAAAAGTAATCTAAAACTATTTATTTATTTTGGTTTAGTCAAAGAAATGAAATAAACTCAGAGTACTTTTTGAAAGTTTAAATTAATATATAATCTAAGACACTGACGATGTTATTGTTTTGCATTCGTTTTGACGGAGGAAGAAACAGCGGGAGGATTGTGAGTATACCATTTAATATCGTAAGTATATTACCATCATTTTTTGCAACTCGTAGCACGTTATAAATTTCAAGAAAAAAATATTTTTTATAAATTTGAGACTTATACAATCATGTTTACAATTGAACGAATCAAAATCAGGTCATGTTTTAGTAACATTTCGGAAAATTTACCGTGATATATTTAAATCTAGATCGCGCGGTACAAGGAAACTGATTAGAGGATGTCACGGAAGGATATTCATTAGTAAAATGTATATATCATCTAAATGTATTTGAATTAAATATATAACTTTGGGATATTTTTACTTATGAATTAACAAATATTTAGTTATAGTTTCAAACCGATGAAATGTTTGAGTATGTAAGTGCACAAAAAGAGCATGTACTTTAGTATATTTGTAGTTTCAGTATCGCGTTGAAAAAAGTCTATAAAATATTCTACAAAGACAATCAAATGTATCTAAATAAGTTTGTGTAAATGCTCTGGATAGTTCTTTTTCTTTTACAGAAATCAGAATAACCAATAAAGATTACAGATTTTTTTGAATTCTTCTTGCACATATAGTGTATGATAGTAATGTTTTCTATATCATATGCATATGTATATAATTCGTAGCACGCAGCTGTTTCATAATCAGATTATTTGATACGTATTTCATGATTCCCTATACTTCAATGTAGATGTGTTTGACTCAGGATAGAAATAGAAAAAAGATAAAAAGATTCAGATCTGAGGCTCATGTGTGAACGATGTGCCCAACTTCTAAGATCATACCAAACAAGATATAACAAAAACACTTGCAGGTGAGAGAAAACCTAAGCGCTAGGAACTCGTTTCTTAAGAATCATAAAAACGTTATTAGGGATGTCAATACATGTATTACTCTGTTGACTAAGAAGATTAATCGGAGGCTTCAGTCGAGCGATACTCGGAGTACTCGATGATTTATTTGAAGCTGTGAGTCTTTTTCAAATCAAACGATGCTACTGCCACATACATCTTATTTTTAACTAAAAAAATCATTTAAAAACTTATGATAATGTATACGTAATTTATTTGATTTAAAATAAAATGGAAAGTATTTTATCCTAATTTTCGTCAGAAATTGTCCTGGCTTTTCCTTTTTTTATTGTGACGCTTACACATAATTAAGCTCCATATCATCTTAGGCATATGAAATGTGACCTGTTCCACGGTAAGTCATTGTCCGTGCCTAATCAACAATCAAAGATTAATGGTTATAAAAACAAACACCTTGATAAAATTAATAATATGATTAAATTATTGATTACACAAACATCTAATCCAATAAATAACTGATTAGAAAAAACACTAATTGTTTTCAAGTAAATGACTGCGTAAGTAAATCAAAGGAGATCAATTATTAGCCGCTTAAAAATACACCAGGGACACCGATGGAAAAGAGTGTAACTTACGGATCAAACATGTTGAGAAAAGAAAATTGTTATTTACATTCGTAGCCCAAAAACTGCCGCATTAACAAATAATACATAATATCTTTTTTAATTCTATTCACTTTATTACGAGTAATCGACTAAGAAACTTTTAGTCGATGATCGATGTGACAGAGCGATAGTCGAGTACTCGAGTACTCGATCACTCATTGACATCCCTAAACGTTATCGAATAAACCAGATTAAATCAATAAAGATTTTTTTTTTCAGAGACAATATCATGACGATGTGATTCATTACCAGTTATGACAGATTTTTGACTCAGTGGTGAAGTTCTACGAAAAGTAAAACTTGACGAGACAAATATGAATAAATATATAATTGAAAGTTGCATCTGGGCAAACGTGTTATCTCTGAGTGTTTCTATTGTTTCTTTTTATTGAAACGCGTTTTATTATTATTAAAGATTATTCTAGCATGATATAGCCAGTTTATGATATTATCATTGGTTAGACTATCTGGAGATTTAGATTACCAATGGTCAGATACATATGTTGTTGAATCTAGTCGATATGCCAAGCCCGTATCCTGAAATCAGAATTTCAGAAAATCTAAATGAGAAAATTATTCCAGATAGTAACAAAATAGAACATCATACGGATGACCAATTTAGAAAATCAACCTTGAGCTAGTTCAGGTCAGAAGATGGAGATACGGAAAACGATAACACGCTGGGCTATTTTAACTTATTGTTTACCAAAAATATCAAACAAAATATTGAAATTTGATACCAATAGGAAATATGACCATCTTGTAGTTTTATGGAAACTAAAAATTTGTCTTTAAGTTTAACGTCATTTGGATATGTGTTATGCCTTCTTTGACAAAGTAAAAACATGGAGACTGTTTCATTTCAATAAATATTTGCAACAACGAGGCTTTTCCGAAGCTTAGAAATGTTCTCGCATGCGAGATGATTAGCAGTTTTATATAAAAAAAAAAAAAGGTTTTGGATAATCATCACGTATAAATATGACGTTAAAAGATGTTATGTTTCTCTTATGAAATCCAGATTGCAATGACATAATTTTTGATTAACCGCCATGTGCAATACCTCTCACAAAATAGAGAGCAGAGAGAATAGATTGGAACCTTAAGTTGAAATGTTGACCTTAGTTTGTAAAGCACAATTTTCCTGAGAAGTTTCATATGGGTGTGAATATTCTGACTGTAAGACATTTGCACTATGACGTCGAAGTGTATGATAATGTATGTATAGAATTTTATTTTTTAACTGTTCAAAGTACGCAGCTTTTGCTAAGCATGAGTATGAAATAACACCAAAATTAGTGTTCTCTATCATCTTCAGGGCTTAACATATCAATTTTCATTATTTTGTATCTTACAATAATGAAATTTGAATTTAATTGCTTTGATGTTAATTATAACGTGTATATGTATAATGTAGTCCTGGGTCAGCTTTATACGTATGAGCTTGACAAATTAGCATCAAAGTGTCTATATCGGTTGGATATCTTGGCCCCATCATTAGTGAAGGTAGAACCACTATGCATTTACCTATAGTTTATGCAAATCCTATCCCTTCTAAAATAAGGCAATACGAAGTGAAAAAAAAACACGACAATAACATTAAAATGTTCTTTACGTTTTTATTTAACATTATCACATTTCCAAATAATATGTGTTTAATTTGTTTAAAGGACGGTACCGCCCGTATGTAAAGCTATATTAAATTTCATCATACTTGTGCATAATATCTAGGGGCATTATGTTTCTTAATCACGCATCTCTCACATGTGACACAAAAATACTATTCCCTACAAAAACAAGACATGTCCTTTACCTGAATACAAAAAATCACGTACAGTGGTTGATATGATAGGGACAATTGATAGTATTAAAGGTATGAGTACGACTGATTAGCGAGAAAGTGTCTATATCGATTTGATCGTTTAGCACTATTATCATAATGTTCAAAAGCTTAAATAACTGTCTACGTGTTATCATATGATATAACTAATGAAAAACGTGTCCATATTAAAAATCTAGATTAACCGACAAAAAACGTTCAAAATTGTTGTTTCGGTTTTCATTCAACGATAGCACATTTTCAAATTATTTGTGTATAAGCTAAAACTTGACTTTATTATACGTGTGCACATTATCAATAAACATACAATTTTACCATCTCGCATCTCTCTCATGCGCCACAGAATTACCTGTACTTCTTCGAACAAAAACAAGAATTGTGTTGTTTCTCAAAGAAAAACGAGAACAGCGGATTTTCTGTGTCTTATTATTAAGAAAAAAACCCGATTAATATTATTTATTACATTCATTAAAGTATCTTTAAAATATTGATTATTATATAATACTGTAAGTAATGATTTCAGTGCAGTGTTTTAGATGTAATTACATGTAAATACCAAAGCTAACTTGTGTAGATTAAAACCAGGGTTTTTTTTCCTATTAGTACTCGGTGAAAAAAAGTTAGGTGAACTAAAGCCCATGATACCACATTCATCTTAACCAACAATGGTTATATTCTATCTACACACCCGGTCCTCACGTACTTTTAAAACATACTTGTAGATGTAATTTTTTTTAAAAATGTTGTTAAACCTTTAACAATTAAAAATATCTATTTTTTGTACTTTAACAAACATGTCCCGTTTGGGCATTTTTTAAAATAATAGGACCTGTAAACGATGAAAACTAAAATTTATTGTTAAATAAATATGATACATATGTTACAAATGCACTGTTCCAGAGCAAGGAGAATTAACAAGAATGTCCACAATACGTAACTTACATAGTCAGGTATTCAGTCCAGGATATCGTCTTGCACAAAATATGTAAGTAGTATTCAAAAGGACATTAAAAAAACAACACAGTTTTGAAAAGTTTCGTTCTCGGTTATGCCCTGTGCTGCTGAGACTTGGAGACGACACTACAATAGAAATATTGCAAGATCGTTCACATGGATGGGTTCTATCCTCGTTTTAAAAAAAAGGACGCTTAGGTCATTTTACACACAGACGCACAAAAGATTTGGCTTTACAAATGTTGTGGTTTAAGATATGCGCCTGATGTTTCATTGTTGCTGCTTTTTAAAAGATGGGATCATTTTACACCGATTGCATACACGATGGGTTTTAAAACTGATACCAAAGTCAAAATATGTGTACAGGCAGCTGCAAGCTCCTCACTATGTATGAATGTCCTCGATTGCACTGAATAAAATCAGGTTTTGTTGTGCATATACAACGATTTAATTTAATTAAATGTATTTCAAGAAAACAATTACTATGGAAAATAATCCAATAACTTTATCAAAACCTGTTTAATTCTTACCATTTTGATATGAAGCGATTAAGTGTGAAAACCTCATAGTTATTTTGTAAAAGCTTATTATTTGTACGGTTTTTGTTCATTGGTTTTGATCTTTATGACTAATTATCTTTAACATGTTACCCCCAACGATGTTTGCTACATTTTATAAGCATGCATTAGTTTTTAAAAAAAACTTCTTGAATATGATCATGCAAAATACCTTCTGATTCTAGATAAGGAAAGGGAGTGTATATTGGCAAAAAAAAAATTAAAGGGAATGTATGAAGTATCAGTATGATTAATGCTTCATACCATTCTGTGTGAAAGATTATGATAATTTTAGGCTTTCGGCCAGACAGATCTTAAACTACCTGATACTTTTTTTGAATACAAATTTGAAATTGACTTTTATGAAAACTAACTAACATATGTTAAACAATAGTCAAGTAATATCATTTTAGAGAACATTACTTCTGTAGATAATGATCTTAGAAAATGAAAAAATGCAATCCTGCAATAAAGAGACGACAGTTATATAATAGTATTTCAATCTCATTTAAATGAATGGTTTTAGCTCTTGTTAAAAAGGACGATTGGGCCATTTTACACAGAGAGTCACAAAAGATTTGATTTTACAAAAGTTGGAGTTTAAGATAAGCGCCTGATTTGGTGGGGTTATTTGTTGTTGTGGGTTTTTTTTTTTGTTTTTTGTTTGCTTTTCTTAATAGATAGGATCATATTCCATCGATTGCATTCTCGATTTTATACGAGTTTTTGTTTTATTGTATTTCTTAATTCTGTATATTCTCAAACATTTATCTCAGCCTTTAATGCATTTTTTTTTACATAATCAAAGCCATGTACATTACCATTTTCATCTATATGATCATTAACAGATAGGATTCCTGAATTAAAAAGACTTTTAGAAAATAATGAACTTCAACCAACATTTATTTTAGTATTATACCATAAATGAGTCAGTTTGACATTTTGCATAATATACCTTTCACCAACAATCTATCCAAAAGCTGTCGGTTGTTTTTACAGGGAAATATTCAATATAATCTAATCCAAATATCCATAGTTTATTCATTCTTTTAATGCTAAGTGACATGTACGTACGTTTGGCATCGTTTTGAAATTTTGAAATAACTGTGCTTTTTGGAGAATTATCTGTGGACCATATTGAACATTACAATGCATTCATCCATTTATATATGAATCAATTGACTTTACAGAAACTCATTTGCAGTATTTTATCTTTGAGAAATACAATACACAATGTCAAACATTTGTCATATGTCACAAATCAGTATCTACCGGTATTATATTTTTTCTTTACATATAAGTATCCTGTAGGGACCCTCTTAAACGTTCCTGTGTAACTAGTTTTATACCCGTAGTGTACCTCTCTGGACACGGTGTCAGCTATAGTACGTATTGGTCAGTTCTTTTCTATTGTTTGATTACTTTATTTAAACTGCCGCATTGCAGACCTGGCAGACAGTGGCCACGTTTTCTACATGACAGGTATGAGCAGCTAAGGTTTTGAGTAACCCTTTCTCCTATTAGGGGTAAGTTAAACTATTTTATAATTTTGTAATTTAACTACGGCTCAGTCTTTTTACATTACTGTGGAGTTTATATTAAGTATTTTTTGTTACTTTTGATATACTGGTTTTACGAGGTAGAACTGTTAAACATAGGTGCTTGCTCGCGCGTGTTTCTGTGTGGTCACGTGTCGAGTGTGTGTGCTTTATATTGGGATATAAATGCATGATATATTTGTATTTTGCCGTGTAGTTCGGTGTACTTGTATATTGTCCGTGTAGTACGGAGTATTTGTATATCGTTTTGACGTGGTTTTTCTGTGTTAAGTAGTGTGATACTCTTAACGTTATGCAGTGATCGTATTCGCTGTGGTTTCCTGCTATTGTATGGCGTGCTGTTGTTGCCATAATATTATATATTTAAGTCCGTGTGACTTAGCCTATGTTTATGCAAGGTATATTAATCATGTAACTCAAAATATGTTTATCGTTTAATTTAATAAGGTCCCTATCCAGTTTCTGGCAGTCCATCGCCGTGGTTATACCTGTCCGCTACTGTCTCACGCCATGCCATATCTACCCACTCCTATTCTACATGCCCGTGACGAAGACTATGGACATCAGAAAACTTAAATATCTTATTGTTTATAATATGTATATTTGTTTGGTTTTATTTTATATAAAAATTGTAAAATATAAATCAATCCTGTTGTGTTTGACTGAACAGTCACGACGGCTGTCGTGACATCATATCTTAAAAAAAATAATGCTTTCAATATTTGACGAACATATAAATGCATTTGTCTTTATATATTTATTTTCCTGTTTAAGGGATATGATCACGATTTTTGTCAAATTTTATTTTCTATTTTTATTTTTTACAATGCTTTTAATAATGCATTCCTATTGATCAATGAAAATTTGAGTGCCAATCGAAGGTTTTTTGGTAACATTGGTTTAATATACATGTGAGCTTTGTATCTCGCTTATAACTTGACGATTGACATTCAAATTTTGGTTAACTATTAGAAATGCCTTACTGAAGCATTGTAAACATTAAAACGGAATAATAAATTTTGACCGCAATCGTAATCGTAAATGTAGAAAAATGTACACACATATGAACTTATTATCGCTTTTTTATTACCAGAACAGGTCATATAAAACAATCATTTAGTTTTGGTAATCAAACTAATAAAACAAATAATTCAGAGCACTTTTAAAAAGTTCAAATCAATATATAATCTAAGACACTGACGATGTGATTGTTTTGCAATCGTTTTAATTGAAGAAGTATACCAGTCCTTTGATTATCGTAACTATATTACCATTATTTTTTTCAACACGAGTCAAGTAATAAATTTTAGGAAAAAAAAACTACCAAATCCAAATTTGTTCATGTTTAGTAACATTACGGAAAAGATATGAATATTTATTTAAATCTAGATGAATTTTAGTGGTTGGATCGCTCGGTATAAGGAACCATAAAAAAGAGATGTCACGGAAGGACATTCATTTGTGAAATGTAAATGTCATCTCAATGTATTTCAGTTAAGTATATAACCTTAGTATATTTTTAATTAAGAAATAACAATCATTTAGTCATACTTTCAAACCGATAAAAACAATGAGGATGAAAAAGCAGAGAATGAACATGTAATGCAATATATTTGCAGTTTCAGTATCGCTTTAAAAATATCTAAGATATTTCAGAAATACCGGCGAAAACGTCTGAATATTTTTTTGGGTAAATGTTCTGAATAGTTTCTTTTTCTTTACACAAACAGGAAAAATAATTACAGACTTTAGACTCCTTTGAATTACTTTTTCGCACATATAGTATATGAAAATGTGCTCCATATCATAATTATATACATAATTCATGGTACGTGGCTATTTTTCAATTCAGATTATTCAAACTGTGTCTTATGATTCCCTATATTTAAATGTAGATATGTGGCCGGGGATAGAAATTAAAAAAGAATAAAAAGATCCAGATTTAAAGTTCATACGAACGATTGCGTAATTTATAACAGCATATCAAACTCTTAGTGGTTTATTGTTTGATCTGTTGTTAGAAATTAGGCTCATCATTATGATGCCGTGTTTACGTTACATCAAAAGTATAAATTGACGAGACACTATAAATAAAAACCTGTTTTAAACTTGCATCATTGTCTATGTTTCATATTTTAGTTTCCTGTTATTCAGGCTTGGGGTATTGCTAGATGTAATGGCAATGCATTGCAATGTATTACATGTTTTCAAAGTAATGCTAGTAATGTATAATGCCACAAATTTAGCATTACAAGTAAAGAAAATGTAATGCATTACTTTCCAAAACATAATGTAATGCTGGCATTGCAAAACATTACTTTGCTTGTTTATGCATATTCATTTTTTAAATTGAAAAAAGAAGAAATTCTGATGATCTACAATTGCAAATTTAAAGCAATCTTGCTTGTATAAATCATTAAATTTGAACCTAATAGTGAACATGAACCTGTAGGTGTTAAGTTTGTTTCATATAATAAACATTTGCAAAAACCCTTTATTTACAAATGTAGCTATACTTTTTAAAAGTTTATTATTGACTTTTCGCGAAGTAAAGGTAATGGTAATGCATACCTTTACTCATGCAATAGTAATGTAATGCATTACTTCAAGAAAATTAAGCAGTTGTAATGGTAATGTAATGCCCAAATTCACAACGTGATTGTGATATAATGTATTATATCACAATGTAATTCGCCTCAAGCCAGCTGTTGTTCCTTTTTAACGAAACGCAGTCTTTCAAAAGAATATTTATAGCATGATGTAGCCAGATATGATATTATCATTGTAATGTAGTAAACGTGGGATTATCAGGATATTTTAATTCCTATTTGTCAGATAAATATGCTGTTGAAACCAATCAATATGTCAAGATGACTTAGCCCGTATCCTGGGCTGAGAATTTCAGAAAATTTAAAAGAGGATGTTCTTCCAGATAGCATCAAAATGGAACAGCAACTAGTTTACAAAAACAACACTGAGCTAATTCAAGCGAAGAATAAGACAAACGCAAGAAGAAAATACAATGGGATGTGCTTGAAATAATAAACACAAATATCAAACAAAAAAAGAAGATACAGATAAGAATTAAAACCATCTCGTAGTTTTAAAGAAATTTAATGTTTGTTATAACGTTGGTTCATGAGTGTCAATATGTATATTGTCTTATCAACAAAAAACCCCCAAAAAACAAATTAGGACTTGTTCACTGCAGTATGTATTTTTAACAATGATGCTTTTAGGAACCTCTAAAATGTTCTAACTAGCGAGTTGGTTCACAGTTTTTGACCAAAAAGAGTTAATCATCAAGTATAGAAAAAATAAAGTGTTAGAATATTTCAAAATCAATTTATATATATATGAAAGCTTCCTACAAGTAACTTTGATAACAAAGACTTTATCAATAACCGCATTATCATGTAATGCCTCTTACAAAAAATAGGTAACAGGCAGAAAAGAATAGGACTTAAAGTTAAAATGTTGACCTTAATTTTTAAAGTTGGGCTTCCTGAACAATGGTATTAGGTATTACGATTTTATCTGAATGACATTTCAACTATGACTTCGAAATGTATGGGAATGCCATGTATATATGATGTTATGGTATTTGTGTACAACTTACGAATTAAGCTTTTGCTTGTTATGTGTAAATAATAACAACACATGTAGTGTTTCCCTATTATTTTTACGACTTGTATTTTACAATAATGACATGTTGATTTTATAATCTTAATTTATCTATTTAGAGTAAATTGAACTGTAAAGTGTATGTATATATAATGTATTAATGGGTCATTATTATATATATTAAAGTGTTTGTATCCGTTAGATTAACTCAGGCTAAAACCTACTACGTTTTTACGTATAGTTATGCAAATATTATTTTTAATAAGGAAATACTAATCAAAACCGACAATTGCATTTTAATGTTTGTGTCCTTTTTCATTAAACAATATCACATTTCAGAATAATTTGTGTTAAAGTTGTTTAAAGGACCGTGCCACCAGTGTGTACAGATATATTGAATTTCTTCATTTGTGTGCACAATGTAGCTAGAAAGGCATTAAATTTCTTTATCACGAATCGTTCACATGTGTCGCCAAAAATACCAATCCCTACAAAAACGAGACGTGCTTTGAACAGGTACACGGGTTATAATATGTTACAATAGAGACAAAATATAGCTAATATGTATGAGTGCGACAGATTAGCAACAATATGTCTAAATCGATCGCTAATTAAAAATCTCCTAGCGCTATTATCACAAATGCTATAACTCTATCCATTAATTACATATAAATGACAAGACTACCTTTTGTAGATTAAAAGCAGCTGTTCCTTGTTACTAGTCGGTGTAAAACTGTATTGGTTGGACGTAAAATACAGCACATGACGCATACTTTACACACTATTACTTACAATAAATGATGTAATATACACTACCGGTCGGTACAAACTTTTAAACTATAATTGCAAAAGATGTAATTTTATGAAAATGTTGTTAAACTTCTAACAATTGACGATATCGACTTACTATACTTTTACAAACATGTTTAGTTTGGCCACAATCTAATTTTTTTAAAATAATGGAACTGGTAAAAAAATATAAATGTAGTGTTTATAACTAAATAAATACTATACATATGGTTCAAATGCATTGTTACAGAATAAATAGAATGAACAAAATTGTTTACAATACGTAAAATACATAGTCAGGTATTCAATACAAGGTATCGTCTTTCACAAAATCTGTAAGTACTGCTAAAAAGGACATTAAAATGACAACCCAGTTTTTAAGAGTTTCGTTTTCGTTTATGTGCTATGCTGCTGAGATAAAGAGACGACACTACAATGATTTAAGATATATGCCCGATGTTTCATTGTTGCCTCTTATAAAAGATTTGATTATTTTACACCGATTGCATACACAATGGATTTAAAAACTGATACCAAAGACAAAATGTGTACATGCAGGTACAAGCTCGCCCAACCCCCCCACCGCCCCCCCCCCCCCCCCCCCCCCCCCCCCCAATGAATGTCGCAATATGGATTTCGTCAAGTGCAGTCGAAAAAAAATTTGTTGTTCATATACAAACATGTATCTTAATCAAATTCATTGCAAGAAAGTTAGTTTTATAACAGAAAACAACCAATATCTTTATCAAAACTATGCATATTATTCTTACATGTAGAGATTATATGTTAACACTTAATAGTTATTTTGAAAAAAATAACTATTTATACTTATTCTGTTCATTGGTTTTAATTTTCATAACTAATTAGTATAGTATCTTTAACTTATCATCCCCAACGATGCTTGTACCTGACGGTAAACAAGCAGGTATGTATTAATTAGGTATTTTATGATAATTTTTAAAAGTTGATTTTAAAACATATATACTTTTATAATTAACCTTCTTAGATATGAAATATGAATATGCGTTTCTTATCTGCTGATGCATGATAAGGACTAATAGTGTACATGTATGTGTCTTCGTTTGAAGAATTGGTATTAGTTTCAAGGTATAGTATCTTATAGAAAAATGAAATGATGAACTCTACTTTTGATCCTAATACACTGTACCCAAGGTGATCTATCAGTGATTGTTTGACAATTATGTATTTATGATAAAAATTGTTGACATACGGCTTCGACGTTATTTCTTTTTTTTCTTTTTTTTTGGTAGCATTTTTCCCTTGGCAATCCTTTATAAATGACCTAATGATCAGTCTGATATTACCTTTATTATCAGACTATCGCAATATTTGTAACTTTCAAACTGGGACCTTATCAGGTAAAACAATAAAATTCCTTTTAGAATTTAAAGACAGTATTTTAGTCCGATATAGGTTGCATTCTCTTATGAATAAAAGAATGAGCCATTTTAAAAATATACGACCTGTTTTACCTGATACTTTTTAATACAGAATTGTATTTAACATATATCCAATACAAACACATGCATAACAATAGTCAGGTGATATCATTTTAGATAACAAACATTAATAATGATCTTAGAAAATTAAAAAAAAGGATGACTTGTTAAAGAAATATTATATTTTTTAAATCCACAAAACACTGAGCTGTATTTATATTTTATAATCTGTAAAACAATCTCAGTCTCAGTCTTAAAAGCTAAATACTCGTCTATAGTCTGTCCCAAGATATTTTTCCCGCATATTTTCTTAAATTATTCAATATTTATAAATACCTCATGGTTCAAACGATGTTCATTCAATAGTATGAAAAAATCCCAAGAATTCCCCTTTGAAACGCCCCCTCTAGCTTGTCGGGTATCAATACACGGCTAAAAATAAAAAGTCTACGGGGTTTTTCCATTGCCCAGGAGATGAAGACGCCCGGATGATAACGTTGAAAAATTGCGCGAGGTGTCCCGAGTACTTCCGAATGGAGAAAAGATGTCAACATTCTCCATTATAAATCTCCGTAGAAAATCTGTTTTCGTTCCTGTGAATTTTTACGAGGGAAAAATGATAATGTGTGAATGAAGTTTTCTTGGAAATTTTCCCTTTCATCGATTACAAGTGCACTTCTTTCACAGGTATGTGTATTTTTATTAAAAATCGTCAAAATGTGCAGCATAAATATCTTGGGACAGACTATAGCAAATATTACTCCCCGAACTTTGTTCAAGTACTATTTTGCTCTTAATTCTGATGCAATGGTAGTAACTTTTATCAAGAAATGTCAACCTTATCGCATTATTTATATCTAGAAATGTCAAATATTAACTTATGTAAATTTTCAATCGTCATTATAGATAAGGATTCACTGGATAATCCTAATATACACTAAAACTTAGCTCTCTTTTATTTTATCACATATCTCAATACATGTACTTGTTTTTTTACTTAACTGAAAGAAAAAAAAATTACTTATCTATCTTTTTTATTGTGCAATTATTAATCTACATGCTTTACGTTTCAATGATCATCATTAAGTTGGAACATTGCTGACAATTGGATAATCATCTAAAGAACGATTAGCCAACCAATACCTAAAACTAAAAACCTTTGATTTTTCTTTGAATCAACATATTGCATTGTTAAGTTACCAACAAGTTTTAACAGTGTCTATGAATCACAAATCCTAGAAATACACTTATGCATATACTATTACGATATTCCCAGCTTAATGGGTCTTTCGTTTGTTTGTTTTCTATTACATTCGATGTGTTTTTTTTTTCATTTAACAGTTTGCAGTTTTTGTATAAATAAATTATTTTTTTATAACCAATTATCATTCACCTTTCATTCACCAATTCTTCACCAAAAGATATATATACATGTACTTATCTAGTATACAATTAAGCACGATATTGTTTCTAATCTTACATGTCATAGATTGACTTATATAATCAAAAATCAAAAAACTTTCCAATGATGAACAACATATCACAACTGGAGAAAGCTGAAATATTGAACTGATACACATTCTTCTTGTTTTAAAACTAATATGATGCAGTTGCTCAACAAAACATGGAATCTTATTATGTTTGAAACATACAAATATGTTTTGCTTTATAATGTAATAAGGTTCACAGCCTTATTGTCACCGTTTTTAGGATTTTCACCAAATAGTGCATGCTTTTATAGCATTAAAATCAACCACTTTTGTTCTTTATCTATAAACATGCTTAAATTGTTCCACAGTAGTAATATTTTATCACAACTTAGATAAAAACTACGTTGTCTTACTGCAGTCTCATGTTAACAAAATGTACAGCAATCATCTGCAAAAAATGTGATCTGTTTTAGGTAATACGTTACAGGACTGTTTAGAGTTCTATATTGTAGCCAATGAACAGTTGTATCAGAAGTAATCTTTAAACATACATCGAAACAGTGGTGCATACATACATTTTGTCTAAAATATGAAAACAAAGCATTATTTAAGCATTGAATGCTTATTTTTGGATGTCGTCGGTCCTGTAACACACCAAGCGGTGCAGACAAATTGAATACCGAGCGTTTTCGTTCAGTAAAATTATTTCAAAAGACTGGTAAAAAAAGGAGAGAATTTTTTTTTATATTTAATATTTCAACACAAAGCAATTTTAGAAAATTAAAAATACCCAATCTAATACCACTTTCGTGCCATATATTTATAAACATATTTACTACTCTGAACATTAATACTGGAGTTGTACAACACTGGAACATTGGAACATTAAGAATATCTTTCTTTATGCAATCCGACTGTTTGTTCAGCATACTTATAACCTTAACCAAGGTGTACCCAGCGTCGAGAGGCATTGAATTCACAACCATGCACCTCCCACAAGAAACAAACGAACAATATCAATAAAATATTTCGGTTTTCATTCAACAATGTCACTTCGATAACCTGTGTTTAAGTTGTACTACATTCATCAAGCACAATATCGAGAAGCATTGAATTTCATCATTATGCATCTTTCACATGCTCCACAAATTTATCAACAAATCAATTCTAATGATAATTTAAACAAGAATTGAAATGATTGATTAATGCAAAGAAATAACTTGGCTAGCTTTTGTAGTGAAATTTTAAGCATATGTTTCCTAGTCCTAGTCAAGGTAAATCGAAAGTAAGTCGACTTGAACACCCCTGCGAATGTTATTGTCATTTAAATTTTAGACCACGTGGTTTTATTTGACCCTTTCAGTTTCGCAGTAAAAATCGTGCCTCGTGTTTATAGTCTATTTCATAGAATCTAGGTACTTGCTATCAAATATAAAATCTAGACGTTTATTGATTTCAAACTTTATCTTCATTAATTGGTGGATAAAATGAGTTCTGGAAATAAATGTGACAATAGAAAAAATAGGTTTTTATTCTGCTGTTGCAACAATTAACATGTTTAGAAGCGATCCCCCCCCTAAGGATTAATTTTCGATCCGCGCCTGACCTAGTAATAGCATCAATAGTGAAACAGACTATACTATTTTATGCAGAATGTTCCTTGAAAATGGCTCGATATACTAAGTTTTTATACAAAACAGACACCCAATCTTTTTTTTAAAAAAGCATGGTATTGCACACCACAAGCATCAAACATGGCTATGATTTTATCAAGCAACCCAATGTTTATATTTTCAACCACGTGTAGAGTGGTTGAACACGAACGATAACTCTGTTCTGAATATCACTGTTTAATTTAAAAAACTGCTAGATGATGAAATAAGACATACATCTTAATAGATTTTCGTGTTTTAACATAAATCAAAGAAGGGTATAATAAGAAAAACGACCAGTACTTACGTATTTTGAGAATATTATCCGAACACTTATACTTCCGCTCGAAATTTCACAGGAACTGAACAAATCTCGGGGAAGTCTCGTGAACTTTCATTCGAGCACCTCTGGATTTATTGCATACTTAGCAACGATAAAGAAAACATTCCGAACACATTCGCAGGGGTGTTGAAATACAGCCCATCCTGAATTCCACTAACCCTTAGATAACTGTGATTTCTTGTTATCTACCTTCCCGATCGACACATATCTTTCATCTAAAAATACTTGCAGAAGATGCATTTCTATAAACATGTTTAATTTTTAACCATTGACAGTCTCTTCTTTTAAATTCATGTTAAGTTTGGCCACAATCTAATTTTTCAAAAAACGAGATTGGTAAACAATGACGACGTAGAGTTTATATTTAAATGAATATCATACATATATTACATGTACACTGTTCCAGAGCAAGGAGAATGAACACGAATGTTTAGAATACGTAATTTACTTAGTCAGGTATTCAATGCAAGACAATCGTCTTTCACAAAATATAAAAGTATTATTAAAAGGACATGAAAAAAACGACACAGTTTTGAAAAATTTTCGTTATCGATTATGCGCTGTACTGCTGAGACTTGGAGACGACATCACAAAGGCCATATTTCAATGTCATTCAAAGGATGTTTTTTTTTATTTCCGCTTCAAAATGGACGATTGGGTCATTTTACACAAAAACTTGTGGTTTAAGATATGCGCCTGATGTTTCACTATTGCTGCGTTTTAAAAGATAGAATCGTTTTACACCGATTTTATAAACGCTGGGTTTAAAAACTGATACCAAAGACAAAATATGTGTACAGGAAGAGCAGGTTTTCCCCTATGTATTAAATTCGTCGACTGTACTGGAAAAAAAATTGCAAATTTTTGTTGTGCATATACAAACGTGTACCTTGATCAAATTCATTGCGAAAAAGTTATTCTATAAAAAAGAATCAATATCTTAATCAAACTATTTGAATCTGTTTCGATATGTAGAGATTAAATGTTAATGCTTAATAGTGATTTTGTGAAAGATTATCATCTGTTCTTATTCTATTCATAACTTTATTATCTTCAACCTATTACCCCTTACGATGCCTGTACATGTATTTGATATAAATGCAAGTAGGTATTTATGAGTAGTCATGTAAAACACTGTTTCAAAGTAATATTATAAAAAAAACTATATCACTCTTTAATGAAACTTCTTAAATATGATCATGCGAAATAACTTCTGATTTTAGATAAGGAAAATATGTAAAAAATGATATCGTTTTTCAGGATTTAGAATGTTATAAAAATTAAAATGATAAACTATATTCTTGCTCATTACAAACTTAACCCATAGCCATATATTAGTCATTGTTATTAAATTATTGATTATATAAGGATAAAAGTTGTTCAAATGCGCATGCATCTTTGTCATATTTTTTCAACATAAATATATCTTTTGTAGTCCTATATAAATAATATAGTAATTACCAGTCTAATATTACATTAATAATCAGACTGTTGCAGTATTTGTATCTTTCGCGCTCGGAACGTCTCTGGTAAATCAACGCAGCAAATATTCAAAGGGAAAGCTTGTGATATTGGTATGATAAATGCTCTATACCTTTTTTTATGAAAGATAATGATTCTTTTTAAACTTTCAGCCCTACAGACATCAAACTATCTGATACAATATTTAAATGCAGATTTGTATTTGAACTTTATCCAAAATAGCAAACACATGCATAACAATATTCAGGTGTTATCATTTTATAGAACATTATATTTATGGATAATGATCTTCGGAAATGAAAAAGGTGTCCTGCTAAGATAAATAGACTACAGTAATACACGCCTATTTCAGTATCATTCACATGGATGGTCTTTATTTATTTATTTATTTTTGTAAAAGGACGTTTTGGTCATTTTACACACAGACTCGTAAAATATTTGCTATTACAAAAGTTGTGGTTTAAGATATGCGCGTGATGTTTCATTGGTTTTTTTTATTTAAAGATTTGATCATATTACATAGATCGTATACACACTCGATGAGTTTGAAAAAACTGATACTAAGGACAAAATATGTGTACATTAGTCGAACTTCCCCTAAGTATAGAATTCGTCGATTGCACTGAGACAAAACCTGCAAATATTCGTTGTACATTTACATACGTGTATCGTAATCAAATTCACTGTATGAAAGTTTAATTATAGAAAATAAATCAATATATTTATTAAAACTATTCATTTTATAATTTTTATATGTAGAGATTAAGTGTTAAAACCTTATTGATATTTTGTAACAGATAACTTTTTGTACTTATTCTGATCATTGGTTTTGATCCTCACTGCCAATGATCTTCAACCTATTACACCCGAAGATGCTTGTATCTGACAGAAAACATACAGGTATTTATGAGTACAGTCACGTAAAACTCATTTAGAGTTCAGTAACATATGTCAGTTTTCAATAAATTTTCTTGAAAAGCATCGTGCGCGCAATATCATCTATTTTTGTGTAAAGAAAGAAAAGTGTATATATAAACCATTTGGAGAATCGGTGTTAGTCTAAAAATGCGGAATACTATAGAAAACTAAAATGATGAATTTTATCCTTGTTCATTTTACATTGTAGCCGAAGTTATCTTTTAGTCATGTTTTTTGTAAAATATGTTCTTATAATAAAAATATGAACGGTTTTTACAAAATTTATCTGTGTTTTTTCGGCAATATTCCCCATGTAGAATTCCTTTTTGCATGAAAGAATGAGATGTTTTGAAATTACGACATGGACTCTCTGATGCCTCTTTTATAAAGAATTGTTTTCAACATATATCCAACACACACACACACACACACACACACACACACACACACACACACACA
>WFKH01010211.1:45035651-45053640 GCA_016163765.1 Magallana hongkongensis
TTCTGAGAAGAAGATTTTTAAAGGTTTACTCTATATATTCCTACGTTTAATTTCGCCCCCCCCCCCTTTGTGGCCACAACCTACCCCCAGGGGTCATTATTTTCACATCTTTGAATCTACGCTACCTAGGATGCTTTCACACAAGTTTAAGCTTTTCTGGCCGATTGGTTTCTGAGGAGAAGATTTTTGAAGATTTATTCTATATGTTCCTTTGTAAAAGTTCGACCCCCCCATTGTGGCCCCACCCTACCCCCGGGGGTCACGATTTTCACAACTGTGAATCTACGCTACCTGAAGATGCTTCCACACAAGTTTCAGCTTATATAGCCAATTGGTTTCTGAGACGAAGATATTTAAAGATTTACTCTATATATTCCTATGTAAAAATTCGACCCCCCCTTGTGGCCCCATCCTACCTCTGGGGACCATGATTTTCACAACTTTGAATTTACACTACCTGAGGATGCTTAGATACAAGTTTCAGCTTTCCTGGCTGATTAGTTTCCGTATTCAATTGAATATGTTTCTCTTTATCATTGCTGGTATCATTTTTGTTATCGATAACGTAATTTTCCCTTAAACTTCTGGCCATGTGACTACAACACGAGGGTTGACAGGCGGGAGAATGGTCATTTTTCTGACAAAAGGTGGCGTTACAGTATAAATGCACAGCGCCATGACTGCTAAAGAACTCAACATACTGGAAGGAGAACCTTGTTTCGTGGTCTAATTGATAGAACACTACAGCATTAGGATCTATTACACACCTGCATATAAATGAAAGTAATTACGTAAATACAAGGTAGATTAAACACATGCTGCAAGCCTGATGGGGAGCATATATGTACATGTAAGAATGAAAAGGGGGAATACTGTCATGATAGGACACTCTCAGGTTTTTCTACTTCTTCAACAATTATCATGACATTGTTATGAATGACTGTTTATTCTGTACTTAACTTTGTTCAGGTGTAACGGATAACAAGTAAAATTTCACAAAACATATTCATGTTTTGATTAAAATAACGTACATGTATGTTTGCTAATTAACAAGTGACCTCAAAAAATAACTTATCGTAACTCACGAAAAAAACTTACCCACACTGAACTAGTGAACACTTTTTGTATACATAAGATGATACAGGCGTGTTGAGGGAAACTAGAGGTGTTAATCTTATTTCTATATAATTGACAATATTAATAGTATTGTTTTAAATTGTAAATTAAATGGGACTGCATGCTGAATTATCATATTATTTCTACACTCATAAACTAAATTCATATTTTTTAACGATATTTAATGCTTAAAAAAAAAAAACCCACAGTTATTCATGTGCATACTTGAATAGTGTGGTAAAGTCACGGAATCAATTTGTAATTAAAAATTATTCATAAGAAAAAAACAATACATATAGTTTTTTTCTGATTAAAAATAATGTTTTACCCATCTTTGATGATATAATACTGCATTCCTAGGTCAGTGATAACTTTTAGTGTGAGATAGCAGTGTGATAACCTCATTTTGATATTACTGTCCGTGACGTCACTTAATGTTCGGACATACAGATTCTCTCCAGCTCGACATCTGTTGAAATCTTTAGGCCTTGTGAGCGCGTGGTCGGAAAAGTACTGAAGATGAACTTGTCGATCCGTATGTGTTGAAGAAACAACATCAAGAGAGAAAAATTTGCAAAGATTGTTCACTTGAAATCGAACTTCACGAATTATGAAGTGGTACAGACGATCATGACGGGCGCAGAGAAGTTCATTGCTGTATTAAATACCTTCCGTCAGATTCTGTAAAGAAGTAAGACTAATATTTAGCTAACTTTTTATGTACTTTTCTTCCCAATGATTCCTTCAAGACTACTTTTCTGTGCGAATATCAACACCGATTTGATGACTCCAGAGGAAGTTACTTGTAATAGTTGGGTATGAATGGATGTAGATAGTTGCGTATGCATACCATATGCTGTATAAAAAGACGAGCAATGTATATATTTCATGTCGTCGTACAAAATATCAATTTAAAATTTTTTATTCAATAACCTTTTCACTTGTTTTCCACTCCTTGTAATTTTGTCCAAAATAGAGACTATCGCTATTGATACTTCCGGTACAGTTAGCGTTGTCAAAACCAATATAACATTCATTTGGATCAAAATCCGGGTATTTTTGACGCAAATGTTGAAGATCCACGGTGATGTTCCATGCGTCATCAAGACAGCTGACAAAGACTAATGACGAGGAAGATGTATCTGAAAACAAACAGTTAAAAATTGCATCTCGTGTAATTAAGAATTGAATTATTATTTTTTGAAAGATGTGGTCTCATAAATTAAACGGTGTGTGCATACAAATTGAATAAGGCGCTCAAATTGAATAATGTGCGCTAGCGCGTTATGAAAACCTGTTTGCACACACCGTTGCAGATATGAGACCACATCTTTGAAAAAATAATGATTCAATGCTTATATTTACGTGTTTTCACCTTTATTCCCTTTCCGCAATAATAAATTATTTTGCAAAATCTCTTTCTTATTCTACGAATAGTGCGCAAGTAACGGAAGAGCCATTGAAACAGCCGACTTAATATGCTGACAAAAATAGTGTACAACGATATAAAATATAATTTTCGAAATCCACAATTCTATTTTTCATTCTGTTATTAGGTGAATATAATCTTTGGTATTATAATAAAGTAATCAATTGAATTCATTTAACTATAAAAAAAACATATTTACATCAATGAAATGATTATGTTTATTAGCATAAGTATAATATCAGATCGACCATGATCCGGTTTGAAGTCGCGAGGAGAGTCAGTCAAGTTCTTCAAGAAATACTGAAGAAATACTGTTTTCATACGCACCAGATTTGGTGATTAGATCTACTGTGTTATAAGTAAATATCACTCAAATCATTTAATGATATTTAATAGAGGGACAGAAAGTGAATGTAAATATATATGAATGTTTGTCACCATGATAAAGACATAATTAACCATTTTCCATTTATATCAATTTCAGTATGGTTCGTTTGGGCTTAGCTTCCAAATTTTTTTTATCGATATACAATAAATCATTCATTTAACGATTGAAATTCCTTTGAAATCTTTTAAACATACGTGACCTCATTATCTGATTAGTTATAATCATTGGTAATTTTCATACAAAGTAGAATACTCACCTGTTTCACAAGTGTGTTCAGTATAGCCATTAGGACACGCACAAGTGTATTCTGTTTGGGAACTAGTTTGAAAGCACGTGCCTCCATTTTGACAATGGTTAATTGGACATTGGCTTTTCGTTGTTGTTCTTACGATACCTGATTCATTTATAACAATTATTAACTAAAGTAATGTTAAGATCGATATCGAAACATCTTGCAACCCTGCTTAACCTTCAATCTGTTCCATGAAATTTGATGTCTTACAATGTCATTCTTCAAGATATGGATTACGTATAATCTCGTGCTTTTGTGTCATGTAAAGTTAAACATAAAATCTTGAAAATTGTATATTATACATGCATATTTAGTAAAGTAACTTCTTCAAAATATTCGAAGTATCTTCACACTTAACAGAAATCCATGCTAATATATTCATTTGTACTTAAAGGGGCATGGTCACGGTTTTCCTTTTTAAAGAATAAATATTTTGTTTTTAATGTTTATAATGCTTCAGTAAAGTACTTTTAATAGGCAATCAAAATTTGAGGGTCAGACATCGGGTTATAAGCAAGATACAGAGCTCACAATTCTCAGTTAGCTGTTATGTAAACAAAGTTCGGGTGATGTTTTTGTTTACATTTTGAATATTCCATGTTTAGACATGTACCAATGTAAACAAAAACAAGGCGCGAGCCTTGTTTACCTATCAAAAAATTGAGAGTTTATTTCTTGCTTATAATTTTACGATAAACACTCAAATTTTGATTGATCATTGGAAATGCATTACTAAAGCATTAATATTGTAAACCATAAAAAATTGAAAAATAAAATTTTGGCCACAATAGTGACCATGCCCCTTTAATATATCAAAATATCTAACATTCACATTGTTTATTGTTGGATTTAAGCGTTGGATTTATGAAAACGACGTTGAAAATACAAAAGCGTAATCAAATAAAACATGCCGTATTGACAGTAAGGTCCACCAAGTCCTTCTGGGCATATACAGGTGTAACCGTAATTTGAACTGACAGCGCATGTACCGCCATTTTTACACGGTGTTGAGGTCAAAGTGCAAGGGTTTCCTACAGTCGTCTTCTGATTGAAAGGAAAGTTACCAAACTCGTTAGGTACTGAAATGTAAAACAATGACTCCTCTTATTTTTTTATAAACCAAAAAAAAAAAAGAAAACCATAAATATTGATTTTTGCTTATGGTGTGCGCCTTTAATAGAAGAAGTTTATAAAGGTTTCACTATCGGATTGAGTCTAAGTAGAACTCATAACAGGTACTCAGCGATACATTTATGTACATGTAGATCTAATTAAGATTAATGGCTGACCACAAGAAACCCCAGCGTCCTCCCCGTGACCACAATCAGTGTTTCCCCATTCATTTGAGGGACAGTCCCCGATGTCTGTCTCATTTCCAACACATTGTAAATTGTCTTGCCAGATTAGACCGCATCCGTTGGAAAAGTGGGCATATTTAAACACCTGACTGCAAAAGAAGAATAAGGAAACAAAATCCTACCAAGAAGTCAAAATGCCACATCCCTCATTACTGATAAATCAGTGTGTCTATCTTAGACTCAACAGAGCGTAACATTTTGAAAACACCATTTAAAAAAGTGACTGTATACAGTGAAACTATGACAGTCTCTTTAAGGTCAGACGACACGTTCCTCAATTATATAAAACTTATTCCAGGAATTTGTTATTTATTTACCACTACTTTGACAAGCTTTCTTGCAAAAAGTTAGGGTATCTTACCAGGTATTTGTACAAGATACTAGAGTTTGCAATTTCCTATATAATCTTATTGAAAATACACTTGATTTGCTGATATAAATATTATATATATATATTTTTAAAATTCTAATCGATTTAAAAATGATAGTAAATAGTTTTATTTTGTTTATTATAAGGCCGTTGAAATTTGAGAAAAAAAAATTATCATTTTCGAGGAACGAGCGTTTACCGGAAGGACAATATTTAGTAAACCTTCACGAAGATGTATAACGTATTTAAAAGCAACACTGTTTTGCGACTTTGTCTCGAATTATCTAGTATCATTCTGAATATCGGCTAACATACTATTAGTGGCATGATAATTATTATAGAATGGCGACAATTTTATTTTCTTTATAGTTGAAAACAGATCTATAGACAGTTTGTGCTATATATGTGACAAAATGGTTCCTCCCATGTGTACATGAACATCAAAGCTTACTGACCGTCGAAGGTTATATTTGACGTGAATTAAAAATGTATAGAAAGAGACGAACATAGGTCATCAAAACAAACCCAAAAAAGAAAAAAAACAACATTTTTTGCATGTGTTTATTACTTTTAAATTCACAATGTGCGGTCTCTTTTGTAACATTTTTGATATTATTGTGGTATTTCTTCTTGGTATTTAGTAATAAGTTGATCAAGTGGATCCTGGTTCAAAAATATTTTGAAGTAAAAGACCGACGCATAATTAAGACAATGTTTGAGAATAATGACATTAGTTATTGTAAAAACAATTATTCAATCAGTAAAATCAACGCTTAAAAGTTTACTTATCAAACCTTTTGTAAAAATTTTATCACCTAAAGTAAGGGGTTGGGTTATTTTGAACAGAACATAATCAAATTTTAAAAATGTAAGATTATGATTTTATGTTCAGCTACCTCGCCTCTTTACAACCAATCATTCTGCAGATGACGTCACCGTCTGCTTTATCGAACATGTCGTCACAGACCGTACCCCATTTCCCGTCATGCAACAGCTCTACTCTACCTTCCGTCTCAGACTCTCCATTAACAAGTCTTACAACTGAAAAAAAATGTTATAAAGATACTAAATTCAACGTTTATTCAGATAAATCAACACATACACACGTATCGTCATTTGAAAATTGCTACGTGTGCATTGACATCTTTATATGATAAAGGAAAAAGCAAGACTCAATTAACAATTGAATCATGGTAAAATAATGAGATTCAGTTGTATGTGTAGATGTAACTTTGCATTACAAATTATATGTGTATATTAACACACCTACATGATAATGGAGAAAGCAACAATCTATAAACTATTTAATCATCGTAAAGCTATGAGAAACTGTTAAAAGTGCAAATGATATTATAATTTGTGCAGAAAATCGATTAAAATTAATCTCTGTAATATTAAGGAAATAAAAATTATGAAAACAAACGTTACAATGTGCGATATGAAAGGCTTAAAATTGCAATTATGACTTGAAATAATGTTATGTTTAAAATTTATATAGTGTATTGCATTTAAATAGAATACCAAATAATTAATATTGCTTACATTTCGGATTTGTTTAATATCCTGCAGGAAAAAAATAAAATGAAATAGTTTAAATAGACATATACTTTCCTCACATATAACTGGTAATTTATCATTTTATTAGATTATACCTTTTTTCATGAGATTGTTGTTTTTATTATCAGGAACAACACACAAATCGATTTTCTAACCATTTCAAAGAAGAATTACACTAAGCATTGCAACATATTACCTTATATTGGCAAGCGACTTGTCAGAGATCCGATTTGTATTTGGAATAATATTGTTGAGATGCAATTTTTCTCACGGAAGATTTTAGACTCCATTCCTGAAGTTAACTTGAATTTCATTTATTTTCTCACTGTATTATTTTCTCGTGTTGTTACATTTTTTGATGGTACTCACGATCACGTGACACACATATATTAATGTTTGAAACAAGTCGGGTCGATTAAACGTGGAATTCCGAATACGCTCAACTCCTTAATAGCTGTAAAGGTATCCTTTAGAACCATAAAACACCCCGTTAATTTTACTTCTTAAGTCATACATTTGCTAGTTTGCATTGATGTGATAAAAAAAATAAAAGTATGTATGAAACACTTCTTGGTACAAAATTAAAAACAAACCTGTACAATGTAATTCAACAGCCTCATCACAGAATCTCTGAAAGATGTAGCAATAAGACAGGTCTGGATAGGAACAGTGAAGTAGATGGGATATATAGCGGTCGTACATTATTGTTCTACAACAGCAGACATCACAATTCGCCTTTATGAATTCTTTCCTGAATTTGAATTCTATATGTTGATAAAAGTTATATAAAATGTAAATTTTTTTTAAAAAAAATGGTTGCTATAATATAAGACTCAAACAGTTAAATGTACCTGGTATTTATGAGAGGCGACCTACTTTTGGCCTATCAATTTCCTAAAAAATTTCATTGAAGAGACTGTTACTTTGAGAGTACGCATGCAATTAAACTTTGTTTTATATGTTCCAATATACAGGTAAGCTAATTACCTTTTAAAAACGGGTTTCTACTGGGAAAAATAACTCTTAGTAAAAAAAAAACAGTTCTACAGAAAATATAAAAAGATTGTTAGATTTCAAAAATCCTGTTTTGCTTTTGTTTCCCATGTATTTTTTAAAGAACACTTATTTCTTCAGCGTTTTTCCTTCGGAAATTAAATTTTTTGCTATATTTCAGAATATGATGACATTTGTTCCATTTCTGACGGAATTCAAATATGAACATAAAGTCATTTTACTACAATAAGGAACTGGAAACTTTTCTGTTGAAAAAAATATTTTTCTCCTTCGGGAATTTTCATTAAGATAAATATCTAACCTGACATATGGCTGATGTCAATAACAAAAATGGTTATTAACTCTATGCAACACATTAGTTTAAGGAGGCTGAATGGTCAGCAAGTTAACCATCAGATCTTCCTTGAACTTTTAAATATGATATTTTTGGGCCATAAATTATCATTAAGTAAAGGTAAAATCCAAATATTTTAGCTAAAAAATTTAAGCATTTTCTTTTATCGTTATACAGAGCTCTTCGTTTAAAGGAGTTAAGCATAGCCTAAAATGGCCACGGCCATCAAACCCTCTAAACGTATTAAACAAATATCTCCAGTAATGTCACGACTTCAATTCGTGAGGACAGTATGTTCTTTATAGTTGTTGGGGTCTTACTTTCGTGGATATAGAAATAGTGTTTCAATATTGGTTCAACAGTTATGGGATGTGTAACCATGAATTCCATGAAACTTAATCGAACATAAATTCTAACTGTTCAACGGTATTTTACCGCGCTTTTTCCACTTTCCAGTTTCAATTGTCATGAAATATAATCCTAAAACTCCGTTGTATCTATCGTATAATCCTTCATAATGCGTACCTGTTATGTGACCCATACTGCAGCCCTTTTGATTGGCAGAATGTCTCCCCCGCAGTTCTGGTGAAGGATTTATAACAAAGCTCCCTACCGTCGAGTTTGATGTGTCCACTATAACGAAAGGGGAACTGTACATCAGATATTCCTGTCACAAAAATACATACAGTACTTGCTAAAATAAAATTGTAACGTCAAAAGGGCCCAACAGAATTTAAAACGACGGTGAGTATACAGACACGTGCATTTATTTATCTTACCTATTGTCCGGGCGTAAACTTCCATAAAAAATTTCATTAAATGCTTTTAGGTGGAACAACTGATTTCTAAAGAATAAATTTCGTTGACTTGAAAATAAAACTAATATACTTAGTACCTGGAATTGTCATTTTTGAAGGCAATGAGGTAGCTGGTGAAGAATTTATTTTTGTTTGTTTTGTTGACGTCATATGGACTTCAAAATAAAAAATCAAATAATTGAAAACCTTGAACTAAATGACATACTCCGTATGAAACGTTTTTAAAACTGTGTGGCATGTAGGAACGTATAATAAATATTATATAATCATGTATATATGTTAAATTTATTATTGCAAGTCTTGGGAAATTTTTCATTCACATGTGATTTAATTTTTTTCTTTTTTTTTCTGGAGATCGACCTTAAAATTCTTTAACCTTATAAGACATATATAGTAAGTAAGACATGTACAATAATTTTCAAAGGAGTTTTGGGCAAATGTAATGCTTGGCGAAAAAAAAAGGAATCTAGGAACAATGTATTTAATAGAAAAGGTCTTATAGAAAAAAAAATATTTTTCTGTAAATCGAGGAAATACGCATGGCGAATCTTTTTTTTTTAAATACTGCTGCAAATATTAAAATACTTTGTTAACAACGTTATGCTTTTGTAGACAATTTGAGTTAATTTTAAGATAACAAATTTAAACCACAAATCTCATTTTTCATAAAGAATGAAAAAAATTTATAGATATAATGCAATTACATTTTCAAATTTTAAAATGAAAGCAGCATTTCTATCAAATATAAACAAACATAGAATATTAAGTTTGTATAACACTCTTCTAATGGGTATACAGTTTGAATTGCACATTATATAAATGGTGGAAAGAAGTAAAGTAATATGAATATGCGCGTGTGCTAGTATCTTGTTTTATTGTATAAATTATGATTATATCTGTTATCTTAAGAGAAATTGAATAAATATAGGATCTCTCATGATTTGCGATGGTATATGATTTTTATCCAACGAGTTGTGTGTTTTCTATCCCCGAGCCTTGGCGAGGGGATAGAAAACACACAACGAGTTGGATAAAAATCATATACCATCGCAAATCATGAGAGATTCTTTTTATCACATGTTTTACCACGTATTTTGTTAATCTCAATTTTTTCTGTAAGAATTGTAATTGTGAGCCGCACAACACATTAACTACAAGACGTCAACAACTTTACGCATGAAAAAGAAGTTCCTTGAAGTTTAACAAACAAACATTTCATTTTCGAACAAATTTTTATGAATTCATGAAAAATAAATAAAACAACATCAAATGCTTCTCATTTACATCTCAACATCCATCAACTGAATTAATTATTTACTTTTTCATTCTACGTCAATCAACCGTCTAAACCTACGTAATGTTTAATTATGACGTCACGTGGCGTAAGAACGCACAGTGGAATATCAAAAATTTATCCCATGAGTGATATCCACCGTATATTGAGATAAACATGTGATAAAACATCGTAAATGGCATTTAGTATCAAATCAAGTAATTTAAAACAATACTCTCTACTGACATTGTCAGTAAAATAACAAGTGATGTTACTAATACATGTATTAAGATTTATTTTCCAATCATTTAAATATGCATATAATAACTTTAAGAGTAGCCAATACCATTCTTAATTAACGATCTCCGATCCTCAGCAATGTTCGATAACTCTAAATTATCCGGATTTTTTTTTATTCGTACCATAAGTCTGCCTTTTATATGGACAAATTAAATCAGTTTTGTAGTGTTAATATTACATACAGTAATTCAACGAACTGCATAGCTTAGTGGTTTCACGGAGAACTACTACACACTGGGAAAGGGGTTTGACCCTCCGATGCACTTGTACTATCGGTGTTTTGTTTTTTTTAATTTGATCTCAACTTGTAATTTATTCCATTATATCCATCGTGGGAAAAATTGCAATAACTTCGTAAAATGCATGGATACCATCAGTAAATTTCTTTTTATTTCATTTCATTTATAAATAGCATTTTTATGATGAACAAAATACTTTGAGGCTGAGGATCGGAGAACCTTAAGAGAAATCTATAATCAAATGAGGACTATTTTCTGAATTTGCAAACATTTAAACTAGTCTTCGAATTCACATTTGTTATTTTCGTATTGAAATTATTTCAGTTGTATAATTTGTCAATAAGGTTAGACTTAAATATGTCAGCGATTAGTTTGTTTTTTCTCGTGTTGATAAAATTTGGGTCACATAATAATTGTATGTCAGCTTTAAAAGGAGATGATATACTTTTTATCTCACCTAGCCAATGACTCAAGTAAGCTAATCTAATCAAGATTTGTCCGTTGTCTATCGTTGTCGTCGTTGCCGTCGTCGTTGTAAACTTTTATCATTTTCATCTTCTTCTTCAAAACCGCTTGGCGAATTTCAACCAAACTTGACACAATGCATTATTGAATAAAGGGGATTCAATTTTGTTCAAATGAAGGGCCCAACCCTCTTTCAAAGGAAGATAATTTTTTTAATTTCAAGGATTGAAAATATGTTTGTATTTTTCAAAAATCTTTATTAGGCCATTGCAAGTTTTTTTTTTTTGTTTAGCGTCCACCCAAAACTCAAAAACCTATCTTTCTATCAGGAAAAAAACACAAACCTTAGAAAAAAACACACAACTTTAAAAGTTCAGCAAAATAAAATTTATTAGATATTTTGTATTTTGTTCTGTCATTGTAATATTGGTCTCAACATTCTTTGGTATAGAGCATATCAAAGAGAGAATGAAGAGTGATAGACCTTGCCTGAAATGATTTAAGATGAGGAAATATATAAAACAAGCAGTCACAGACATCATCTGTAATTGTTCGTTCAATGGTGCTCTCTTTAGAAAACCAAAATCGTCAGGTTTCAAGATCTTAGTAATAAAGTAATTTTTCAAACTCCAATCCCCCCCCCCCCCCCCCAGGTGCAGTTGCAGAAGAATATTAAAACACGAAGTATATGTATCTGCTTTTAAATTTATTGGTTTCTTAAACTGAGCCCCAGGCATGCCCCTCTCACTGGTCTGGCAAATAGATTCGAACAGAGAGGCAATTGTTTGTTCTGGGGTATCTGGTAAGTATACCAGTCGAGATTGGTTTGATTGTTTACTTCAACACGAACTGCACATATTTTACTAGTTAATGAAATTTTCATTTTTATACTGCCCTAACATTTATAACCAGAAAACTGCATAAATGATGCGAAAAATTCGTAGACACCGATCTAATTTTATGAACAACCATTTGTGGGTTTTTTTAATTTTTACATCTCAAAACCAATCCGTCCGCGGCTGCTAGACATAGAAAAAACTTGGAATGGCCTTACTCCAAACTGATTTGGCCTGGAAAGCTGACAGTTGTGTGGAAGCATACTCAGGTAGTGTAAGTTTCTTTAAATCATAATCTCCGGGGATAGGAAGGGGTCAGAAGGGGGGGGGGGGTTAAATTATTACATTGCCTTATTTGGAATATATAGAGAAAAAAACCCCTCAAAAACCATAAGGCATGAAAGGCTGTGACGTGTGGAAGTATCCTCAGGTGGTGTGGATTTAAGTTTGTTAAAATTATGATCACAAGGAAAAGGGTTTGCCCATAATGAGTGGGGGTCGAATTTTTACATAAAACTATATAGAGAAAAATCTTTAACTTACGTAGAAGCATCCTCAGGCAGTATACATTTGATTTTGTTCAAATCATGAATGGGGCAACAATGGAGTTTCAAATTATTAAATATAAATATATAGAGAAAAATCTTTTAAAAACAATTAGGCCAGAAAAGCTGAAATTTGTGATGGAGCATCGTCAGACAAATTTCTTTAAATAATGATTCCGAGGGGAGAAGAGGGGCATTAATGAGGGAGGCGGGTCAAATTTTATAAGGAATATATAGAGAAAAGTCTTTTAAAATCTTCTTCTCAAAGCATTTGGCATGTAAAGCTGTAACTTGTGTGAAAGCATTCTCAGGTATTGTATATTCAAGTATGTTCAAATCATGATCCGTGGGGGGTGGGGTGGGACCTTAATGAAAGAGGATGATTATTACATTGAAATAAACAGTGAAAATCTTCAAACATCTTATTCTCAAATTGTAAAACACAAAGGAGGTAAATAGTTGAAAATTAAGATATAGTCTTCCTATTTGTCTAGATATTTTGTATTTGATACTCTAGACGGCCTAAAGCTTTTGTTGGCTATTATTGCTTAGGTGAGCGATATGGCCCTTGGCCTCTTGTTAAAAATTATTATCAATTTGAAGACAACTCAAACATTTATTTAATTTGTCAATGTTGAACTTTAACTTGTTTTACCAATATTTGCTTTACGAGTATACATTTTAGAAGGTGTACCTCTAATTCTCTTGTGCAGTCGGTAAAAGGGAAACTGTAGCTTCAAAGGTTAAAAAAAGTGATTTTTAATCAGCTGCAAGGATAAAGAAGGACAATATATAATTGCAAAATGATTTTTACGCTTTTGCGTACAATTTTAAATAAATCTAAATTATTTAATTGGCAACCCGGGAACAGCTAATATAAACTTTTGTTGTTTTTTAGGTCAATATGATGGTTTAGCTACCCAGAAGGTACAATATTCGCCGAAGGCGAGGTGAATATTGTACTTCGAGGGTAGCTAAATCATCGTATTGATCGAAAAAACAGCAATAATTGTTTTATTATATGATTCGGCGATTTGATACATACATATCACATTGAGTGATATCAAAAGAAGAAGACGTTATTTCTTTTTATTTTAAAGCCATAGCCGAACAAATTGAGAAAGGCGAAATTTCATTGGATGACAAGAATACTGATTACCAATCATAGCATTTTGGAAATTCCCGATCTCGATAAAAAGACACAAAATTACCCTTGTCATGACATTTGCCTTATTAAAGAAGTGCATTTGCAATCATTGGAAAGATACTTCAGATGTTTTCTTCTATTGATATCAACGTATAACACAACAAAAAACCTTCAAGAAATCAAACAATTTTTTCAATTGTAATAGAAAAAATATAAATATTGATATTGGTAATATTATCAAGTGATTATTTCGAAAAATCTTCAGATAAACTTTTTTTCGGTCATTAAAACATTATTGTAATACCCTTATGAAAGATGAGTATGCACATTAATTCATCAAAAATAAGGAATTTGTTATTTGTAGGGCTGTCGACAGATATAACAATTAATTTATCAAGGTTTTCTGTTTAAAATATTTCATAATTTTTTTTACCAAATGATAGTGTTTGTATTAGTTAGCAAACAAATTCATAATGAAATTACCATGAGAAAATGTTTATAAAGTAATACTGAAGGTTGTGATCTCCATCAGATTTTAAGAAAAAGTGGGTTTAAACTTGAAACTGAATTATATTTCAATATTAAAAATAGCTGTTATTCAAATGGAGAAAGAATTGATAGACAGAAAACTACTTAACGTATGACTTTACCTGAGAACGTGAAATTTTATGCGAGTAAAATTCTACTGACTTACAATATATGACAAAAACATGGTCACACCAGTGCAAATCACTTTTAAATAATAGCATTCACTTTTCTTCAACGAGAAGAAAGTGAAACGTCTCATGAAAGAAAGTTTAACCCTATTCGAATAACAGGAAATTAGGTAAACTTCAATCTACTCACATAAATGGCATCATGAATAGAATAATGTCTACAGTGCGGGGGAATTATATGGGGTGCATCAACGTTTGTGTTTGGAAATAAAACTTGTTTTTAAAATAATTTGGGCATTGCATTTTTAAATTTAAATAAACTGTTTATCTTCCTTGCGATACTACTGGGGGCCGTTCATATTGTCTATGTCTTCTCCAGTACTCTCCTGCACAAGTCATGATCATATAATTTCCTCTTAACGAATTTTTAGTTGTTAAATTAGTTCCATATGATCAATATAGTAAGTGTATGGAAAAAATCGTGTTTAGTGCAAATTGCACTCTGTATTTTTGTTATCAGAAAGGAAGCAAATTTAATGTACCAAAACGTAATAAGCAATTGGACAGCAGTGGTTTGGAAAGCTTTAAAACTCAGCAAACAAATCATTTAAACAAGTATCAAACGTTAATGTCAACCAAACATTCTCAAAAAATATTAACTCAAGTCCAACATAAAACTAACAATGGTTTAGAAGGTGTAATAGAAAAAAACGATCTCTGAAAGCTGAAATTAATTGTCAGTATAAACCTATCTAAAATTGTCTTTTTTTGTAATTACAATAAAAACAACACCTTCTAAATAAGTAATCTCGTGTTAGTTTACATAACCTGATCATCCTATATGTCAAAAACTTACTCCTATTCGCTGTTTATCGCTTATGAGTGCTTTAGACCCTGCTGTTTAATGACGTTTCATAATGGGTTGAACACAAGGGGGAGAGGTCTGTGAAAAAGAGAAATCGGCATAGAAGTTAAACTTTTCATGTGAAATTGAAACAATAACACGTGTGTTTTATTTTTTTTATTTTAGTAGTAATATTGCCATTTAATAACAATCACGAAAACAGTATTAAAGTATTTATTTCGCACAGTAGTAATATTATTTCTTTATTGCATACATGTAACATTCATTATGTAAATCTTAAATCAATAAACATATACATTTTACCTAGAACTATCTTTTGCGCAGAAGGTTATCTAAATAACAGTGAGAAATTTCATGCAACTTTTTAAAAATTTACAAACAATATAAGTTTAAATAATTTAACTTTTTCTGTGCATGCAAAATATTTACTTGTGATACCTTTGGAACATTTTTTAAAGGCCATGTTTAACATTTATGAATCTAAATCAAACAGTTTGAACGATTTTCAGCTTAAAGGCATGCAAATACATAGAAGAAGTTTGAAAACTTTTAGCCAATATTGCAAGATTTTTATCTCTGAAGCCATCTTTCTTCAAAACACACAGCCTACCTCACTGAACAATGTTTTCTTATACCAATAAAATACTGATGACGTACCAAGCTAGACAAACTTAATTAAATTGAATAAAATCTTGATATTGAAAAAGCTTTCAAGAAACAATATTTGATGGGTTTACTCCGCTTTGTTAAAATAAACTGGCGACGAACGTCAAAACAGCCAAAACTGGATTTTAATTGCAAAAAAGGTCAAATTAAATTCGCCCTTACTCAGAGGAATAAACACTGATCCCCTTTTCTTTGTTTTTTTAAAGTATGTTTTGTCTACGGATTCAAACGGTATACTTCTTATGAATTTCATTATAATCAGTACTGAGAAGTTAGATACCTTACAACGTTCCTGATTCGTAAGATTACAAAGAGATAATAAGATGACGGAGCTTGTCTAATTTTTTACTCCTGACTAACAAGATTATTTACAATATAAATTGTCTTCTTTTCAAATGTTTAGAAATAGTACAAAAACGAGATGTCTTTATTTATGTCTCTTTGGATTTCTATTTTTAAACTTTGAAAAAGACATTTTTATAGGAAAGTAGGAAATTATCAATCTCCAACAACCAAAGAAAATCTAAACCACATGAAAGTCAGCAGGCAATGTTTAAAAATGCACGATATATTGATAAATGTACGCGACATATAAGATTTTCTTCACGAAAGTATGAAGAAGTCAATAAGAACGAGGCTCGGTCTTATCTTAGAACGAGAAAAATGTACATGTTCTTTCGTTAGTCCATTACGGCTTATACCTGACCTTAAGTAAGCTTCAAGATGTGCAGTAGTCATTAAACCAATCTAAATCCAGGTAAAATATTTCTGCAACAATTAAGTTGTCACGAATGTATAATGTATAAACCAGGTCGCAAAGGAGACAAGGAGAAAGGTAGTTACGCATTCATTGGTCCAGAACGTGATGACCGTTCGGATCGGACACCTGTACTTACACTCGGTCCCCTGAGCACCCATTGTTGTCCTGGTACTTTTGTAGGTAAATATATCCCTAGTCTCCCACAAAATTCTCGGCTTTTTACTACCACTTATGTTTGTAAGGTTGAAAATGTTGTCTATGTTCAGTTGTGCCTTCAGTAACAATAAATGTTTTGAACCTAACACAAGTGTTATCATTCAAGGCATGTTCATGCATTTAAAAGTCTAGATTGGGTTAGTTTGTCTATCTGTAAGATGACCAGTAGATATGCTTTGTTCATATTGCCACTGCGCATCCAGCAGGTGGTGGTGGCCAGGTCCATACGGGAACAACCGAGGAGGGTTAAGGCTACCTGTCTCTAATAATTAATGCAACTATAACACTTGTAAACAGTCTTTTAAGATGAATTTTTGCAACTCTTTACGGTTCTAAAAAGAAATTTTATAGTTTAAATTTTAATAAAATTTATGATTGTCATGATTAAAATATATCAAAATAATGAAAATTTGACTGTGGGCTTTAAATTGATATTGGTTAAAGTATACATTTAAACTATATTTGATGAAGGTAAAAAAAATAATCTTAGATGACGTCATCATATTTGACCTTTTCATATGACCTTGACATTTAATAGGCATATAGTCAGAATATCCGTAATGGTTGTGTCCAAGCAGATCGTTGCTTTAAAAGAAATACAAGTTACACATTTTTAAATGATAGAAGTTAAATTGCTTAAACATCAAATGAACACCATATAAATGTAGGTTTCAAAATTATCAATATACGCTGCACCTCATTTTTTTTTTTTTTTTTTTGCCTTGCGTAAATAATACGTATTATATGTTTTCTTAAGATAATTGATTGCAATTAACTTTTACATAATATTAGGCAAATATGTTATTGATTTTTGAGAAAGTATTTCATACATGTATTAATAATTCCACAGGTGTTTCGTACTAAATGTACATGTATTATAAGGCTTAATCAGTCTAACAAACTTTTGCTGAAATAAATTAAGGGGTATTTACTTTGATTCTATTAAAATGATACAACATATTTAATTTATCTATTTCCTTTCTTTACCCGACACCTAACTATAGTATTTCATATTACAATTCTCCAATTTATTGCGCGCAAGCTTTTAGTAACTTATTAAAGAACTGCTACACATAGGGTATGTAGATTAAAACCGTATAATTGTAATCCGCGAGATTTATCATTTGCTATATATAAAAATGAATTGAATTTTACTTAGATAATTTATATATTTAGCTGATTAAAAGCTGTCCCAAAGACGGTAAGCTTTTTTTTTCAAAAAAATATACTATACTTGTATATGAATTGAAACCGTGGTATCCAGGCGCTTTTAAAGGTTATGATATGTGTTTTTTTCCCAGAGGAGTTGTAACAAACACACATTCTGTATGCAAATGTGTTTCAA
>WFKH01010211.1:45057800-45092122 GCA_016163765.1 Magallana hongkongensis
TGGATGTGGAGGATCAACTTTTCATTTTAATCATTTATTGTTATTAATTTTAACTTTGATATTAGTTATGGATCCCCAGGTAGAAAATAAGAAATATCAATAGATCATTTGACAATTATGCAAGGTGTAATGTGATTTTTTTAAAAACATTTTTTAACAGTTTATAAAATCTTATAAGACCCCAAATTATATTTTGAATTTAATAGATCATTCGAAAATTAAATCAAATAAATGCAAGGTTTTTATCTGATCACCCGTTGTCCGTACGTCCGTCTGTCGGTCTAGCTGTACGTCTGTAAACTTTTCACATTCTTGACTTCTTCTCAAAAACCACTGGGCCAATTTCATCCAAACTTGGTACAAAGCATTCTTATAGGAAGGGGATTCTTAATTGTTAAAATAAAGGCTAAACCATTTTTAAAAGGGAGATAATTGCGAAACAGTGAGTAGGTGTGTGTCTTTAAAAATCTTCTTCTCAACACTGCACCAGAACTGCCAATATTTACACTAAAGCTTGTATATATAGTGAAGTTTATAAATTATAAAAATCATGATCCCCGGACCAAAACTGGGACCCCAGGCGGGGTTTGAAATTTAACATAGAAATGCGTAGGAAAAATGTTTAAAAGTCTTCTCAAGAACCACTGCATCAGAAATGCCAATATTTAAAAAAAGCTTGTATATATAGTGAAGAATCTAAATTGTAAAAATCATGACCCCCGGGCCAAAACTGGGACCCCAGGCAGGGCTCAAAGTTTAACATATATAGAAAAATGTTTAACATTCTTCTTCTCAAGAACTACAATGCAACGGTATGGGATATTACTATAGCAATGAATACATCGTTGGGTATTGTAGATTCTAAATTGTTAAAATCGTTACCACCGATTTTATACTGGGGTTCAACGTTTAACATAGGAATGTATAGGAAACTTGTTTAAAAAACTTCTTTTCGAAAACTACAATGTTACAGTTTGTGAGATTACTATGCAAGGATCCTCAAATAGTGAAAATTCTAGATTGTAAGTCCGTGACCCTGGACCAACACTGGGGTCCTAGAAGGGGTTCAAAGTTTAACATAGAAGTATATTGGGAAAATGTTTAAAAATCTTCTTCTCAAGATCTACATTGCTACAGTTTGTGAGATTACTAGGCAAACATCCTCAACTAGTGTAGATTCTAAAGAGAGAGATTCAAAGTTTAAAATAGAAATAGCATATGCTATGAGATAGAATTTACAACGAACTGTTGTTCAGTTGAGCGATGTGGCCCATTGGCCTCTTGTTTTATTTTAAGAAAAAAAAGTCATTTTATTTACAGTGTAAGGAGGGATACATGCGCAGATCCAGAGAGTTTTTCTGGGGAAGGGGGGGGGGGGTTGACAAATATTCGAGTTTGCAGGGAGGGTGGTGGTTTAAATTTTAAAGAAATTTGATTTTTGGAGGGGGGATCAGGACCCCCTCCCCCCTTTGACCCCATCTCTAGATCCGCACATGGGATAATGTTAATTTTCTGCTACTATTTGACTACCAGGATTAAATTTAATATTTCAAAACTTATTGCACATCTATAGGACAGCCCCTATTATATCCCAAGATGTGACATGTCTATTCATTAAATCAATAGAGGAGTTCTGGGATCTAGGTTTTTTTTTTTGGAGTGATAAACGTCAATTTTCTGCTATTATTTGACTCCCTGGATGAAATTTAAATTTTTAAACCCTATTGCACATCTATAGGACAGCCCCTATCATATCACAATATGATGTTTCTATTCATTAAATCATAAGAGGAGTTCTGGGATTTATAGGTTTTTTTTTGAGTGATAAACGTCAATTTTTTGCTATTATTTGACTTCCTGGATGAAATTTAAATTTTTAAAACCTTATTGCACATCTTAAGGACAGCCCCTATCATATCCTCAGATATGATATGTCTATTGATTAAATCATAAGAGGAGTTCTGGGATCTAGGTTTTTTTTAGGAGTATTAAACGTCAATTTTCTGCTACTATTTGACTCCCTGGATGAAATTTAAATTTTTAAAACCTTATTGCACATCTATAGGACAGCCCCAATCATATCCCAAGGGATGATGCAGCTACTCCAAAAGTTGTAAGAGGAGTTACGGGAACCATACTTTTTTTTTGCAAAAAAACGTCATTTTTTGTTGCCCACCAATCCCTGTGATGAAAAAAAAAATTCTGAAACCTGATCACACTTCAAAATGACACCCCCAATCATATTCTAGAAGATCATTTGGCTACTGCAAAGGAAAAATGACGTTTTTTAAACCAGATTTTTTGTCAAAAAAAACACGTCATTTTTCAGCCACCAAATGACCCCCAAGGCAAAATTGAAATTTCCGAAACCTTATTGCGCATCTAAAGGATACCCCAAAACATATTCCAAAAGATGATTTGTCTATTGTTGAAAATGTAGGAGGAGTTCGAGGAAGAAGGTTTTTTGTGAAAAAACGTCATTTTTTACCAATTATCTGACCCCCAGGACTACCAGAGAATTTTTGAAACCATTTTACAAAACAACATGACACCCCCAATCTAACTCCAAGAGTTCAGATTGCTAGTTTATACGATGTAAGAGCAGTTTGAGAAAGTAAAACGTGACAGACGGACGGACAGACGGACGGACGGACGGAACAGGACAACAACAATATACCCGAACTTTCTTTAGAAAGTGCGGGTATAAAAATAGGGGGCGAATAGTTTTCACCAGAAATAACTGACACAAGCTGATGAGCAGATCTAATTCCTGTCAAAGGTCTACTTTATATAACCTTGCTTTTTCTCTAGGAATTTCTTCTACATATTCGAAACTTCTTCGTCGAACATTTGTATATTCTTTGGGAGTTTTTAGTTTTTCTTTTGTAAACTAATAAAGACCTTTCGCATCTTGTACATGTATAATGCAGGTACCTCTGATGACGGCAAGATAAGTCTGATTTTTTAAAAATCCTCCCGATGCATCTTGTGGGTACGGAAGCGTATTAGTGCCACTTATGCACTTCACATTTTATTTTTTTTATTTTCTACACTTTAATTTATAAACTTTACACTTTAATCTGTAAAATTTACAGATAAAAGTGTAAAATTCATGCAGATAAAAGTGTAAAATTCACACTTTAATCTGTAAAATTCACACTTTATTCTATACAATTCACACTTTAATCTGTAAAATTTACACCTTAATCTTTAAAATTCACATTTAAAAGTGATTAAAGTGTAAAATTCACACTTTAATCTGTAAAATTCAAACATTAATCTGTAAAATGTACACTTTAATCTGTAAAAATTACATTTTACAGTATAAAATTTACACTTTATTCTGTAAAATTTACACTTTAATCTGTAAAATTCACACAATTATCTGTAAAGTTTACACTTAAATCTGTAAAATTCACACTTTAATCAATACATTTTACACCTTAATCTGTGAAATTCATACTTTAATCGGTAAAATTCGCACATTTAAGTGTAAATTCATACTTTAATCTGAAAAATTTACACTTTAATCTGTAAATTTTACACTTTATTCTGTAAATTTTACAATTTAATCTGTAAAATTCACATTTTAGTTTGTAAATTTTACACTTTAATCTGTAAATCATACACTTTAATTTGTAAAATTTACAGATTAAAGTGTAAAGTTCACACTTTAATCTGTAAAATTCACACTTTAAAGTGTAAAATTCACACTTTAGTATGTAAAATTTACAATTTAATCTGTAAATCTTACACTTCAATCTGTTTAATTTAAAGATGAAAGTGTAAAATTCAAACTTTAATTTGTAAAATTCACACTTTAATCTGTAAAATTCACACTTTAATCTGTAAAATATACACTTTAGTCTGAGAATTTTACACATAAATCTGTAAAAACCACACAATAATCTGTAAAGTATTATATAAACACCGCATGGCTGTTCTCTCTAAATGTCCTGTGGCATTTCTTTGATCATGTTTGAAAAATAAACATTGCAATCCACAATGAGTTCTCATTACCAGAATTCAACTTTCCAACAGGTGAACAGTAATGATTAAATACTCGTTTACAAAATGTTTCAGTGTCACCGCTGTTCAACGCTAAATGCCTTTTTTAAAACAAGCCGTTTCAATCGAGAAACTGAAAAGAAGGCATAATTTTGAGAATATTTGCGCTTGAAGGTACTATAAACTTTAATCACCATGTCTAGAAATTATTTGTTCATGGGTTTCAAATGTATGTTATAAATCGTCATGCATTTTATTAAGATCTTCCTTTGTTCCTTCTTCCTTCCTCAAATTTGCATCATTGATAGAGAATAAAAATAGCTATTAATTTGCAATGTTTTGAAGATGACTTTCGTTCGTCAAACGCATCGAATTTTCTTGTTTTTAACTGATTTCTTAAGCAGTTTTCTCATAAACGCTCTTAGGTTTAACTATGAGACTTTCAGATACATTAAATATATGTTAAGAAGGGCGTAAATTACGGAAGCCGGATAGTGACAAGTGGAAAATATATTTCATCAGGCACCTGCCACAAAATATCTGGCGTCCGCTACTTATTTATCAGGCAGCCGCCATACGTTAATAATCTGACGATCGCCGAATAATAAGGTGGATGCTTATCTAGAAACCGCAATATAACTACATGTATGTGGCAGCTGCCAGATAAATAAGTGGCGGTCGTCATAGCGGCCGCCACTTATTTATCTGGCGGCCACCAGATAATTATATGGCGGCCGCCACATAAAATGTGGAATTATCTGTTAGCATTTTTATGGGTTTTGACTATTTATTTACTAAAATCTATGCAAATACACAGTCTTCAATCCTGCTAAATGTATATCAGACGTCACCTTTTACAAGTTCATAGCATCAATTTCATTCATTTGTATGCAGTACACTTTTATTTAATTATGTATTAGTAGTACGTACCCAAATCAAAGTACGGAAAGTACTTATACTGAATCGAAGTTTAGACAAAACGATGCATAATGTTTATTCTTTGAATGAAAAGAAAATCAAAATAGTTTGTAATTTTGATTGTGAAATCATCAAAGAACGTTGGGGAATAAGCCGAGGCATAAAACCACTTAATTCCATTTAAAACCCACAATATTTTTCTTACAAACATCACTTTTCTTCAATGATCTCACTGTATTTAAGACCTAGTTTGAAATGTTCACTAATTAAATAAATTCGGTCCATACTGCTTCAATTAAATCATCACAAATAACAAAAACCCTCCAATGAATGTAAATATGTGCCAATATTATATTAAAGGATAAAGTGTGAATTTTAGACTTTAAAGTGTAAAATTTACAGATTAAAGTGTGATTTTACAGATTAAAGTGTAAAATTTACAGATTTAAGTGTGAATTTTACAGAATAAAGTGTGAATTTTACAGATTAAAGTGAGAATTTTACACTTTAATCTGTAAATTTTACAGTTTAAAGTGTAAAATTTACAGATTACAGTGTAAATTTTACGGATTAAAGTGTGAATTTTAAACTTTAAAGTGTGAATTTTACATTTTATAGTGTGATTTTTACACTTTAACGTGTAGATTTTTACATATTAAAGTGTGTTCAATTTACAGATTAAAGTGTAGAAAATAAAAAAAATGTGAAGTGCATACGTGGCACTAATACGCATCCGTACGTGGGCCCTTTGCGTGGCTGGTTTAAAAAAAATCCTAATCAACTTCAGATAACAAAATTTTGAAAGAGAATCTGATAAGTCGCCGAAACATTAGCGAATTATATATTTTGCAGCACAACCATCGCAAAATTCATGCATTGTTTTGACCTCGTAAAAATTATACAAAATTAAAACATAAACACTGTAGACAATAATTAAAATTGTAAAAATGTTTAACATTTTAACATCTTCAGAATAATACCATGATTAAAACAATTGGACCTTTCGTTTAATAGAAGGGCTGCGCAATTATACCGGTATTCCGGTGTATTGCGGTACGTGGACAAAAAAATATCGTATCGCAATACATTTTTTTCAATACCGGCATACCGAGTTAATTGATCGGGCTCGGAATTTCGTTCCGGGCTCGGGATTCCAAAATTCTGATTTGAATTAAAAATGGCTGATGCATTTGTTATCGTTCCAAACACGAAAGGAAAGTCGAAGGTTTTGATATTGTGACTGCTCAAAGAGCTTATCTAAAGCCAAAACATGTTGACATGCTAATATTCTTAATAAAGAATTTGAAGTAGGCCCTGTTGCAGTTGTGATTATGTCTCCCTGCAGGTTGGCACAATCAGTCAAAACATTCATTTCTTATACTTTATAGCAAATGTAAATTCATATATTGTTGCACGTTTTATTTTCTTCTTCCACCAGATCAGTGGACTGCATAAAATGAATTATATCAAATGTATCTCATTAACCTACTACTTGGGTCTAGTTTTGCTAGATGATAAATCATCTAAAGTTTCAAGGTTTGTTTTTATTTAAACAGATTAAAAATTAATACCAACAATGTTTTATTCTCTTATTTTTTATAGATCTATAGTGCAAATGAATTATGTACATGTATAATTGTATAATTATAAATCTATCAATTACAGTCTATTAGCATTAAAAAAATCATATTTTTTAATTAAAAATATATTGCAATAGATATAGCAATACATTTTAAAATATCACAATATATTGCAATACAAAATTTCCCCCCAATATACTTTAAAATCTCTTTGAGAATGAATCGGTTAAAAAAATATAGGTGCCTCATACATGACCTGTATATATTGCAGTAGTAGTTAGCACAACGAATTTCTCTGTTACAACGACAGAATTTCTAAAGTTTTTTTTTTCACTTTCAACAATATGCTTCACATCTGGGAAGTAGAAAATATGTACAAAGAATGTGGAGCTATTTTCAATCATTGGGCTCACTTATCGTTGATATGATGGTCATCTATAGCCAATATGTAGTACGCATTTATATACGAATTGTCTGTTATATAAACACTACAGTCTCAGGGCATTAAAAAGGCTGACTAGTGAAGTTTTCGTATATGCAATCATCATAATAATTGTGACAGCGGAAAAGTATGCAATTAATTGGGTTGAAATTTCTTAAATTGTCGATACATATTTTCACACCCCATATAGTGGAAATTCCTCTATGTTTTAAATATGCAAATATATAAATGTACTTTTAAAAAAAAATAAATTTCGTTATTTGATGATTTTCACACCAAATATGGTTAAAAAAAAAACTACCTCAGTGTTTGAAGATTAAAAATCTACTTTTAATTATAAAATTCAATAAATTGCTGATATATTTTCACACCGCATATTGAAAACATTCCTCTTTATTTGAGGTATGGAGATATATACTTAAAAATAATTAAATTTCGTAAATTGTTGTTTGATTTTCACACCACATACGGTGAAAACTATCTCAATGTATGAAGATTGGAAATATACTTTATAAAAACTCAGAAACTGCAGATATATTTTCCAACTAGATAAAGTGGAAACCCCTCTATGTTTGAGATAAACATATACTTTTAATCAGCTATAACCACCAACCCTCCGTAATTAAATCACATACTTCCTATTTCAGATCATTAGGCCATGATCATATGATATGCTTTAAATAAACATATATTTTTCATTAAAAATATAACTTCAATTTACCCCCAAAGACACAGACAAAAATATCTTATGCGAATTGATGATTTTTACAGACCCATTTTAAGAATAGGGTACCCTTTTTTGAGACAAAGTTAAAACTAAAAAAAGCAAGCCTGAACCTTTTCCTCAACAAGTGGTTGTAAAGTGAACACTAATGACCTCCTATCACATATTTTTCAGATTTTTAAATCTTGGATTTAAGTCTGTAGCTGTTCAGTTTTAAGAGATTTAAAAACATTGCTTTGTTCTTGTATGTGCAGTTTGCATAAAAAACAAAATGTAGAACCCCATATTTATTGCTTTTTCATCTTTTGACAACAATTTTAGTAAAGTTTGGGCAAAAACAAGCCAGTTCAAGAAATGTTGACATTTTTATTCTCAAATGTAGAGGACAGCCGTACATCCCCCTTAACTTTACTCTTAGTAGACGTGGCTAGTGTACTTCCCGATTAATTTTTTTAAAACATTTAAGCATGACTGAAATATTATCTGACTTTATATAATACCTGATTCAATAATTATGTCATCGTTTAAAACTTTTAATTAAAAAATGCATACAAAATGAAATAAACACGAAGCTGTCACTGCATAGTTTACAAAGAAGTGCGAGGTGTTATGTGTGCGCAAATAGTGAAACTCGCCGAAGGCAATATACTTTACATGTAATCTTTATTAATTATAATAATTCATAATTATGTTAGAAGTATAACATATGGAGAAATAAGTCCGATTTTTTCTCATTAATATTCATTAACCACACTACGTAAATCCTGACGTCACAAGGCATATAGTTTAAAGTGTGCCAAAGTCGTAGTATTGACTTTAGAAAGTTGTCGGAGGGAAATTTTCAAGCAGAAGAGGATAATAAAAGTTAAACATCCAGGTGTTCTGTATATGAAAACAAAAGCTAGTTAAAACACCCTTTGTTTGCCCCTGAAATGTCGATTAAATCAAATATATATTATAGAGGTTTGCAGGTTTGTGCCCCTTTACCTACAAGCAACACCCCCCAAAAAGACAATTTTTAAAACTAATTGGCACATTCATTTTAATTTTAAAAAAATAAAAATGTACATTAATTTAAAGTATGAAATATCAAATACTAGGGAGTACCATGGCAACTCGCTTGTATCAATTTTAAAAACTCGATCTTCTGTATCGAAATTTGCAATAATCAACTTAATTCACTATTTTACTATGTAAGTGGTTCATTTCTCGCTTCAAATTTTCATATTCAAACGGCACAATAAAAAATAAATCAATTTTTAATCGAATAGCGTCATTTTTTTTCTACCGGTGTGAAATTCATACCATGGCAAAAAGTTCCGGCGTAAGCGTTTCCGAGTTATTTGAGAAATTTTAAATGTTCATTATACATTACTTTGAAATAGTTACAGTCTCAATTTCAAGATGGCGGCCGTATGCAAATTAGACAAATCGGACTTATTTCTCCATATGAACCTTTTAGGTTTTGGCGACCGTTTCACTAACGTATCGTAAATCGTAAACGTAGAAGTAAACGTGAACGTAGCACGTAAGTGCGTTTCACTGAGAGTTGCGAGTTACGATGGAAGTTGCTCCCAAGTCTACGAGCAGTCCGAGGCACTCTAAAAATGATTTACGTGAACGTAAACAATAAATAAAATGGATGCCGTTTTGCTATTAGCAGACGATGCTCGGCGAAATTTTCGTCGTCAGATGATTTTCCGGGATCGGACAAATCCTCTCGACTATTTAAACATACAGAGATTATTGAGAGATATCGCCTACCTAGAGTCTTTCTATATAAACTCGTAGATTTGGTGAATGAAGATATAGAGAGGTTGACCAGACGAAGCCACCCCTTGCCAACATCAACACAGGTATTGACATATTGTGAAGCACGAGTCCGACACTTTCTACATGTACATATTTGTGACACACTATAAGAGTCATCTTTCTTTTATATCACAATGCAATCTTCGACGAGACATAGTTCGATTTAATTTAATATGAAATATATTTTCATGTTAAAAGACATACAACATGAATCTGTTATACATTTGATATAAGAACATGTGAAATTGTTCAGCTAAAGTCCAATGAATTTGAGTATGATTAAGTTCTTAATATGATTAATATGTATGCAGTTATCCAGAAAGAGGAATTTAAGTAAGCCTGTACAATTTCGTTTACAATATAGCACTTATTCAAACATCAAACATTTTCAATATTAGTCAAAATTACATTGAATTCATTCATTTTGGTTCAACGTGGAAAATTGATGAGAATACAATAAGACGTTACATACATAATTATATAAGTGTATTTGAACCACTTAAAAACTAAAAATTCTTGTAAACTATGTTATAAAGGTGAAGTCTTTGTATTAAAAATAAATACCGGTGATTCAATATATAGACACTCATGTTCATAATTATTTATATTTCACAAAACTCTCCCCCCCCCCATCCCCTATCTGCATCTATTGTAAGTCTCTCTCTCTCTCTCTCTCTCTCTCTCTCTCTCTCTCTCTCTCTCTCACCATACATACGCGCGCACGTATACATTCACAAAATAGAGGTTCAATTATTTATGGTACGCTTTTTTCAGGTTCTAGTGACAATAGGATACTTGTCGAAGGCATCTTTTTTCTCAGAGTGCGGCGATTTACACGGGATTTCCAGGGCTAGTGTTTCTAGAGCAATTGATCATTTGCAATAGACTCCACATGCAACATCCATTTTCCAATTGGCGTGTACAAGTCAAAATTTCCAGTACATATACAACTATAGATATCATCGATTTTGCATATTTTAAATATAATTACATGTATATTCATTTAATTTTAGCACATTCTTTGATATACATACATGATCATCTAAATGAATGTGGCGTTCTTTAATATTTTCATGACAGTCACTATAATGCCAAAATCTGCATGTTTACTGTTATAGGCAATGATGCAATTCGTACAAAACACGAATTTTATCAAATTGCGGGGTTTCCAAACGTCCTAGGCGCCGTTGATGGGACTTTGATTCCTATCATAGCACCCAAAGACAACGAACCACAGTACGTCTGTCGGAATGGCTTCCACGCTATTAACGTACAGATGGTTGCTGATGCTTCTTAAAGGTAATCCTTCTCATTCTTTCTTTCGTCCAACTGAATTACAATATTACATTTTAAAATGAATATTTTAAACACTGAATCTGTAATTGAAATCGGCATTATTTTTAATCTCAAGGTTTACAAACATCGTTTGCAAGTGGCCTGGGTCCACTCACGATGCGTTTATGTTTTCAAACTTCGCACTGAAAACCCACATGGAAACAAGGTATGGAATTAAATGTTACACAAAATTAAATAAATATGTAGAGATATATTCTATCAATTTGCATGTATACATGTGTGTCATGTGTCCATGATTAAGGCTCAGTGATAGAAAACACAACTCGTTGGATAAAAATCATATACCATCGCAAGTCATGAGAGATCCTTTAATTCCATATTTCCATAGAGTTGACGGCTGGCTTCTTGGGGACTCAGCATACGCCTTAAAACGTTACATGTTGACCCCAAAATCCAACCCGAACATCCCGGCAAAGGAAAATTATAACTCCGCCCACAGCAAAACAAGAGTTGTTGTTCAACGAGCTCTTGGTGTTTGCAAATCCAGATTTAGGTAATGATCATTCACGAACAACGATGACATAAGGGATTTAAAAATATCAATATATTTTTTTCTTATACTACAGTGTACATGTACTATACGATTTTCAAATGGGCATCAGTGAGGTAACCTATTTTTTTCTCTAAAAAAGTTTATTTTAACAATAATATATGTTTATATTCAGGTGCACACATAAATCTGGTGGGATGCTTTTATTCACACCTGCCAAAAGTGTTCAAATCATCACAGCTGTGTTCAAGCTGCACAACCTGTGTATGGACATCAAGCTGCCAGTAGATGACAGGAGCTAAATATCAATCCAGAACGGGGGGTCCCTGAGCCTGGAGCAAATGCTGACACTGCTGGCCAGACTGTCCGACTGAGGCTCATCCAGAGATTTGCTATATAACTTACTTTTTTATTTACAGTCCACTTGCCAGAAAAAAAACAAGATACTTTTATTTGTGATATTAATGAATTAAACTACTGTAATTAAATGATAAACACAGACACATGTTCAAAACATGAAAATTTAACAAATATGTTATTTTCATTTGTGATAATTATCAATTTAATTAATCTATTAAGTTAAACACATATACATTTACATACATGTAACATGAACTTTTGACAACTATTTACATGTATAAATACATTTCTTTTAACACATATTGACAATAATACATGTAAATGAAAATAAATATGGTTATGCCTACAATTATATATCATTTTTTATATTAGACAGAAAGCACGTATACTGAATTGCACATAATTATGCAAATTTGTATGAAATCAGACTATTGGCTAGCGTCAATTTTTATAAAATAGTGTATTTTATCTACATAACGACTGTATTTTGAGTAAATATCTTAATTTGTCAAACATAACAACAAATGAAAATATAATCAATACATGTGAATATGATGTGATGTTGTACATATGGTTTTTTAACAAAACATCCAAAATTTGAAGCACATGAAAAAAGTTTTATGCACAAGTATTTAAAATATGACCAAATTTAATTGAAATTGACCCAGTGCTTATAGAAAAGAAAGTAAAAAATTTAAAAATTTTGCAGACAGACAGACATACAAACGCCAGACAAAATGTGATCAGCAAAATTCATATTAATTGGCTCACGTTTTGACAAAATGTGATCAGCAAAATTCATATTAATTGGATCACGTTGGCTTCAGCCAAGGGGAGCTTGCAAAAAACCCATATATTATAGGTTTGAGAATACATAAACATAGGTAATCACAGATTACAAAGCTCACCAAGACGAGGCATCACCTTTATGAGGCATCACCTGTATGAGACCATCTTTATCATATTATATGAAAATCATAGTTAATGATCTTGGATATTCATGGATACTGTTTTGACACAATATCGTATATCATATGTTAAGAAAATTGTATGAAAATCATATGCTCATTTCATACGGTATTATAAGATACAATGTTTATTAATACAATAATATATAATACAATATTGCATCCTATGATACTTACAATATAGTATCATATAATACAATATAATCCTGCAATAAATAATGATGCAATATGAGATTGTAACATATGATATGACATCGTATCGTGTATCGTGTTAAACATTAGTGTATTTGTTCACAAAAATACAATTTCATAATACATGTATATATGATACAGTTTATAATTATATTATACAATATCATATCACATAAAACATCACAATATTGTAACATGATATTATATTGTGCAATATAGTATGATATTGTATTGTATGATATTGTATCATATTTGTATCATATTTGATACATAATATAATATTGTATCATATAACATAATTTGATACAATATTGTATCATATCATATAATACAATATCATGTGATATAGTAATATATTATACAATTATATCATATTATACAGTATCGTTTCATATGATACAATATTATATTATACAATATCGTATCATATGATATGATATTAAATATTATAAATACAATATCATATCATGTATACAATATTATATATTGCAATATCATATGAAACAATAGCATGTGATAAAATAATATATAATACAATATCATATTATACAATATTGTATCATACTTTACAATACTATACATAACAATTTCATGATGCAATATCATATCATAATGTACAAAAAATTGATACAATATTATATCATATAACCTTTTGCAATATAATATATGATATAATATTGTATCATTTTAAACAAAACTTTATCATATAATACAATGCTATAGCATAGGAATCATGTTATATCATTTAACAACAAACACATCTATGAAGCAGGTTTGAGTGAGGTAGGAATTTTTAAATCAACTATGGAAGTTTGAAAATAGTACTATTATCAATAAAACATGTGACCTGTTCCAAACAAACTAAACCTCATCCAGCATCCGAAACCTATGGCTCAGATTCAGCATTCAAGCCTGTCTGGTGCATCAGTATCATAAGACCCACCATCCATGCAAGTTTGGTGAAGTTAGGACCAGTAATAACTAAGATATAATCATCTTCAAAACCGTTAACCAGCTCTAAAAACCTTAACCTCCTTCAACATCCAAAACCTATGGCTCAGATTCAGCATTCAAGCTTCCAACTTTTCCTCCTCAATTTGCATTATTCTTTTTTGGAGTGAAACTGAAATGCATAGTAAGAAAAGAAAAGTTGGACATTGTCATATGTGCCATGCATAGAGAAGGGTAGCAAGAGCGTATCAATTATTTAGTTTAATTACTTACTGTTTTCTGACGAGTTTCTGTTTACCGGTACTTTTATTTTCTTGGTAGCACAAGTACTGTCACCTATACACGTATACAGAATCGTTAGCATTTCAAAATCTTAAAAAGTTTTTTTAGGTACTTGCATGTAGGTTTTCATCTTTATCTATGCTCTTTGAATCACATTTATAGATGAAGTGAGGAAAGACAAATGTTTTATTGCATTGTTTTAAAATTTTTTAAACAATTTATATTTGAGCTCCTGTTTTACCCATTGAAAGAATGGGTGGAATTGAACAATAAGATTGCCAAAGCTAAGCCTTTATGGCCACCTGAGTACCATAGCCCATGCACAGACCTGTCAGAGAATCTCATACATGCATTTTATTAAGCTGGAGTCTAAACCTAAGGCCCAAAGGGCCAAAAACCCTAAAATATGGTAAAGAACCCCCTCCCCCCCCCTCCCAAAAAACAACAACAACATACAACTGAAATCTTGAAACAACATATCTTGAACTGCAATATTGAACTAAGAAATCTATACGCTGTTGCAACCACTATTGAAATAAAACCACTATTGAAATAAATTATTTCAATAGTGGTTGGGGATGTTTTTCATTAGAAGAATCACTTTGCAACCACTATTGAAATACAACCACTACTGAACTAATTATTTCAATAGTCGTTGTGGATGTATTTCATTATAAGAATCACTTTACAGCCACTATTGAAATACAACTACTATTAAAATATTTTTTTAATCGTAGTTGGGAATGAATTTCTTTATATATATATATATATATATTACTTTATAATCACTATTGAAACACATTTGGAAAGAAAGCAGTCTGATTAAAATCAAACCTTTTACTAGCTCCTTTATTTTGATGGTCGCGTGGAAGGTCTGAAGAAGCTGCATAAGGGTTCACGTGCGAGTGACCTTAGGCTGTCAATTTTTTAAACCAATCAGGTATGCGTTTTCAAGATCCTGAAAATGAAGCGCCCTCTAAATATATTCACGATGCTTGAACATCATGGGTTATCTGCGCTTGTCGGAAGTTATCGGTTTTGTCGGGGTACTTCGATAAAGCGAGCGTAAACTGGTTAGACTGGTTCACTGTCAATGATTATGGTGGGTAGCGAAAATGTTTTCAACCGATTTCACTGAGATCTGTTATTAGCAAGTGCATTTGAAGCGAGAATGCCGTCAACCGATATCCCCAACCCTATGACACCAAGACGGGTGTACTATAATTCGAATATATGCACATTATGTGGATTTTCATTTATACAGACAGAAATAAGCGCCACGGGGAAAATGGAAGTGAAAAAGTATCTAAATAAGAAATTGAAACTTAACAAAGATCGCATAGAAAATATAAGACAAGTTGTGTATTGCTTTGAAACTGAAGTAACTTCTAGCAATAATGGTGTGTGCATTAAATGCTACAGAACTATAGAAAAGGTTATTCAAATGCAAAGTGACATGGTAAAAATCAAGTCCGATATAAATTCAGCCAGAAATGCTGTTTGCGAAAATTATAAATTGACATGCAGTATATCGGCAGAAAAAAGAAAAACAGAAAAGAGACTTCTTTATTCTCCATCATTGACGAAGCCTATGAAACATCAGAAGCTATTTTCATCGGAAGTCTCTTGTGCATTTAGTTAATCTTCCAACTTTCAATGACATAATAGCCAAGAGTTCTTCTCCAGCATCACCAAATATGCCATTGGAAAAAACTGCTAGAAGATCCCCGGGTTTTTCTGAGACCAGTACAGCCAAACTTGGCAAAGACACACCTCAAACACAAGGTTCTGATCTTGTAGGTGAAGTGAAGGTATGGTTATGATAAATTCATTGTCATTATGTTTAATTGTTATGATGTTATGAAATTTTGAGAATGTTAAACAAGGAGTGTTTTTTAGTTGTAAAATAGCAGAAGTCCAGACCATAGATTGCCGTTATCCCTCCAAGCTTGCCTCAAAAAATATTCACATTTTTGACCCGAGTACAAATATCATTTATATTTCAAGATAGTAAACATGTATTTTGTTTGTCCTGCAATATAATGTCCCAATTTACGACTCAAACAAGTTATTTCTGATAAATTTTGGTACATATCTGGCATTAGCTGCAGTTGAAACCAAAAGGCTATGGCATAATTAAAGCAAAAAAGATGATGTCACATTGAATTTGAACGTCGGATAAAATCCACAATGCTATATTGGAGCATGTACCGAATATAGCTTTTGTTAAGTATTTTTTAAAATGTTATGAACAAAAGTATAATTGTTGTAAATGAATGATTGAGGAAACTGGTTTCTGTTTTTTATGCAAAATATACTACCTTGTTCAAACATTCTCATGAAATTGTTGAGTTAATATTTTTCTGTTCATACTAACAAAATAAGTATAACAGGATTGTATGGGATTTAATCTAATTATGTGAATGAAAAGTTAGATGTAGTGGAGCAGATTATATACAATTATAATAACAATCTTTGAAACCTCACTCAGTGAATTTTACTGTAGAACAAAAATCTTCAAAATAATTACTTTTTAAATAATTCATTAAAATGAAGAATAAATTCTACATGATTTCCTTAATAAATCAATCTTGTTCAGATAAATTAGGCATATAGAATGTTGGTATATATTAACAATGTTTTGTTGTTCTGTTACATTTAAAGTTGATTTTTATTTATTTCCACATTTGTTTCTTTTTCTTACAGGACTTAAAGTTTTAAGTTGATGTCTTTAATGATGCAGGTAATTGTTTAAAGTATTTTCACACTAACTTTTTACCAACTTTTAATTTAACACAAATAAAATGATCTGGAAAAAGAAATTTCATGTGTAACGTTTTCTGTGATTTGTACAACAAAGATAATTTTAATCAGAAATGTATGACTATCAGATTACATAAACTATAAGCTGACAATGAAATGCACTAATAGCTTACAATGAGATGTACTGATATGTTAAATTTCCATGGGCTTTATACCAATTTGAAAACACTGTGACATATATATGTAATATTGATCTTGTTAAATAAATGTTATATTTTCTGTTTTGAATAGCTATCCATGTACTACAGTCATGGTGAAAGATCAGTATTTATTTCAAATGAATCTCATAAGAAAATTTGCCGTGTATTGTGTCGAGGACAAAATGTTGACAAGTGCATTCTAGACATTTTAAGCAATTCTGTTCCTGAGCTGGTTTCCTCTGCAGCCTCGAAGATTGTATCTAAAGAGTGCCAAAGACTTTGTAAGCGTGGATCGGGATCAATTTTACAGACAAAATCATATGACTCCATATTCAGGTTCACGTGGGATGAGCTTAACAAAGAAATACAAATTAGAGCTCCAAACATGCTCCAGATAGTGTCATCCATTATCAGCGATACAGTCATTCCTCCTACAGAAAAGAAGTATGTGCACTTAATGAATACTGTTGCAACTGCTCTCCATGGCCGAAGTGACCAGATGTCATGCTTACAATATCAGGTCGGATTCATCTTGACTCACGGAGCTTGTAAACAAAGAGTAAGATTCATTTAAAATATTTTACAAATTACATTTAATATTTAGCTTCTTTCAGAGCTGTCATTGTATTTTGGGGTACAGGATGTTCTTAGATTGTGTGCTTTGATGTTATTGTGCATTTTGTTTCTGAAAATGAAACTGAATTATAGAAACAAATGTCAAGTTAAATGAATCTCCTTCATTTATTGTAACAAAATTGGAATTTATTAATAAATAAATTGGGAAAATTTGGTTTATTTTTGAAATGGGGGTCCATTTCTTAGACACAAACCAGGGAGATTGAGCTCTCTTTTTGCCTATCTGTCCCTCTGTCAGTGGATTCAGCAGGGTTCTTCAGTTAGTAGACCAAATGCTGTCTGATCATTATCTTTAATGTAAGAATGGAAATACATCATAATGTTATGATATCCTATTGAAAGTAAATGACTCCTATTGATTTTGAGGTCACAATATGAAGGGTCAAATTATTGTCCAGTGCCCTTTGCTTGACAAACATCAAACCTGATACACTGGCACCCACTTACATGTAGCAGTTGATGACCTAATAAATACATGTATTGATTTTGAGAGATTAAAAAAAATCAAGGGTCAACTACTGGTACTCTGGATTTAAAAAGATGCTGTATATGTAACATGTTTGTAAAACATTTCTTATTTGAAATATTTAAACCTAAATAACATTTTGTTTATATTTACAGGATATTGACAGATTGGCTAAACTTGGATTGTGCACGACTTCAAAGTCCATTTCTAAGAAACTTTCATCATGGGAAGCGTTTCTAGATTCAGAAATACTTGATATCAAGAAGAATTGGAGTGAAGGCGGAGAATTGAAATACCAATTGATAGGTGATAATTGGGACAAGAATATTATCCCCACATACCGCACCTCCCAAAGCAAAACCATTTCATTACATCTCTTCAATGTGATAGCGGTTGTAGATAGGGTGATTCCAAGCACTTCATTGGAGGCAGATGAAGTGGGCCAGATGTCTGCAGTCAACTTTATTCCATCTTTAGATGATCAGGCTTTGCTCTTGGAAGAATTGACATTCGTAATGGCCACATCAGTAATTCAAAACTTGGACCAAATGCATGAAATCTTTGAGCATATCTATCCAAAGCATTTGAAACATAGATACAGTGACTTTTCTGGCATTAAAACAAAGCAGGTGTGTCATAAAATCTTTACCATTTTTATTTGCTTACTTGAACAGAAAGTTTAATCAAATTCAAATCACATGTGACTGTCACTAATATTCTGTTTACAAACTTGTCAGATTTTTATTTGTTTCTACAACTACTGTGTCAACTTTAATCATTCAATTTTGGCACAAATATTGGGGTTTCAAGTTTATTGCAGACACCATGCCCTATTACATGAACATGAATTTTAAGTAGCGACTAAAAATTAGCGAAAATATGGTGGGGTCATACAAATTTACATACTATTTACTTTTAGATCTTGAAAAGCTTAAAGTTTCCCTCTTGTCAAGTTCTCATTTTATTTTTATGAAGATATATCATAAGGTTTCTTATATTGCAGTACTCCATAGGATTGTTCGACTGCAACGAGAATAAGACTCAAGATGTTATCCAGTTATTGAAAGGCTTGACCGAGAAATATGTTCCCATGAAAGATGGAGAAATAGCAGAGGAAGTGTTTTTTGGAGGTTTGTTCAACTTTTTAGCAATTTTTTTTTATATATAATAATATACAACATCAATTAGTTTATATCTGATTCATGTACATGTGCCACGATGTATACCCAATAAATAATCTACAGATGTAATTGTGAAATTGATTATTTTAATGCATATTCTCATTCTTTTAGGAGATAGATTAACTGATGAGCGCATTCAAGGCGCACAGAATGCCATGTCAAATGCCGGGTCTGCAAAAGAAAGTCTCAAAGGATTCATTTCCAAAATAGAAGACTGGCACAGAATGATGAACTTTTTAGAGGTAGGTAACATATAATACATCGACTACAATTCTAATTTTTGGTGTTAATTACATTTTACAAGCTTTAAAATGTGTATTTAACATATATATATTTTGTTTTTCAGGCCATAGCAAAGCTAACCTATAGTACAGCATCACAAACAGACAGAGGAACATTGTATTATTTCCGGAATTTATTGAATGCTAGGAACGTGAAACATGATGTGAAAAACTCATTCCGAGCATATAAAATGCTTTACTATTCAGTATTTGATGCCATATGCTGCACCATGTTTTTGAAAGAATTTGGCAAGAGTGAATTTGATTCACAAATTGATTTACCAGAAGAGTTTCAAGATGAAAGTGACGACAAGAAAATAACGTGGATGAACGACTCATGCCAAACGATAGTGAAAAAATGGTTTTTTGACAACAAAGATGACATATTTGAAGAGTTAAGAGCGATTTTGGAAGACCCTAATCACCCTGAGAACTATTGGTTAGATACTGATGAAGATGGTCATTTCAAATGTCACTTTTGTGACATATCGTATGCATCTGTGGGAAGCTTGAAAGCTCATGAGACTATCAAACACCAGCATGTTGTGTCCACCAAAAAAAAAAGTCTTCACCAGCACCATGTAAAGATACAGATGAATTATTTAACTACATTGTATTAGTGTTTAAACTTACAGCTTTACTAAAGAATCTTGATACAGCAATTGACATGGGAGATGGAGCAAGATCTGTGCGATCAGCTAAATATGAAATGCCGATATTTAATAAAACAAACAAACTGAAATATGTTATTGGATGTGTACATTTGGTCGACATGAGTGAAAATCCCCATACTCTTACCAGTCAACAGAGGGAGCGCTTTATTGCCAACCGAACGATTAACCTGCAGGGAGGAAAAAACAACAATATCGCTTTGGACGAATATATTGAAATGATCAATCGTGACAGTAAGAACATTGTTTCAGGCCATCAAACCAAAGAGAACATTATTGAACGTTCCAAGCAATTTCCACATTTAATCAACTATGTTAAGAATGTGATTTCTGAAATAAAAGGCCGAAAAGGGTTCCACAAACTTCCAAATTATAAAGTGGATGTTTCAAAGATAGCAAAAGAACTCTTGGAAATTAGATGTTTAGAATATCAGCCAAAGAGACAATTGCATTGTCGAGACCTTTCTGTGGACAAGGACCCGTACTCTAATTCGATCAATGGATTGCCAATCATGATTCACAGACACAAACCGTCAACTCCATTTAGTCGTTTGCGCAATAGAAAGTACTAACTGCTTCCTTTTAGGGACAAATGCAACATTCCTTGATAATATATTAATTTTCTAATCTGTGATTTAATGTCCTTTCATCTGCACTTGCAAACAGTAATTGATTTATATTTCGAGACCAGATTTCAAGTTGGAATAAATTTTTGAACTTCTTCATAAACATGGGCTCAAACTGTACTTGAATATATAACGGTATTTACGGGAATGGAAATGCTTTCAATGATATTTCATTCTATATGCTCGGATATTTATTTGTTTATATTTATTTTCATGTTTAAATACCATTCAAACGTATAAAGTAAAGCATAATCAAAACAAAGCTTTTTTCATTCCTATGTTGCAAACTTGACATATAGAATAAAAAAAGCAAAATTGTCCAATTTTGGCACTTCATTGTAGATGTGTTTGTAAATGGAACAGTTCTTATCAGTCCTATTAAAATCAAACCTTTTATAATGTTGAATTAATGAGAAAATAAACAGAAATGTTCTTTATTCATTAACAGTAAAAACTTTTCAATTAGACTATATAAGTTACTGTTCTTTCAAAGGAATTTTAAAGAGGTCCATATTATAAAAAAAACCTGATAGATTCCTGTATCTTGTATTATCAGTTTCATTTAAAGTCTTTTTTGTGGGAGTTGATTTTAATCAGCTCTCCTATGCAGTTACTCTGGCAAACCGGAAGTGAAACAGTGTTTCCACCTAAGCACAAATCATAACCGCTGACAAGACTTAGTACTTTAAAATAATTGATAAAATTATTTAAATACCTTGAAAATAGTCAGATTTTAAAAGGTATGAACAATTAAGATAATTTTGTAGTAGTATGATTCGGAATACAAGACTATATTGAACTCTGGCATAGGAATTATTCCTACGCCAGAGTTCATTATAGTCTCGTTCAACCAGACGCTCGGCTCACTGCTTGTCAGAGATTTGTCCGTAAATCTCTGACAAGCAGAGACACTCTCTGCTTGTCGGAGATTTATGGAGACGGCCGAGCGTCTGGTTAAACAAGACAAGAGTTTATTATTGCTAGGATCCTTAAATAATCAAGAATTATTTCGATTACTGATACAGGAGTACATAGTTTGATGAAATTAATTTTATCTATTAGTATAAATAACAGTATAACACACAACATGATTCTTATGGGGTATTCTTGTTGGAAAAACCCTGAAATTCATACCAGTATTAGAAAAATACATGCATAATTCTAATAGTGCCAAGAAACTACTTGCCATTCGAAATTACATATCATTGATTTTAAATCAAATAGCAATCCATAAAATCAACTCCCATCCGTACTTACGTACTTTGATTTTTTACTGTCACTGTATACAATGTTCAATTAATTTGGAGTTGTAAGAAAAGGAATGAACATTAAAAATTGTAATTCTTTAATCAATAAATAAGATTTTAAAAACAGCTGCTGTCTTATAAACATTTTTAACTATCAGACAAACTAAAATCCATGTCTAGTTCATCAACATTCCAATCATAATCAATAGTATCATCACTGTCACTTGAGCAATTCAAACATTCATTATTAAACAATTTTTCAATATCTAACACAGAACAATGATTGCATTTGCACAATTCAGCACATAAATCACAGCATGTATGACATGTTTCGTCAGTAAATTTAAGTAAGTCAGTGTCTGATATGAAATTTTTCAACAATTCTTTTCGACGGCAATTTTGACAAGAAATAAAAGTTTTCACTTCTTTGTCTACATTTCGCAAATGGTGGGAATTGTAAATAATTAAAGCAACCGATGGTAAACCATCCCTTCCAACTCTGCCAATTGCTTGCACGAGATCTACAACTGATCGTGGAGGTCCATACAAAACTACTGAATTGCAATTCAGAACATCTACTCCCATTCCAAGAGCTGAAGTAGCAATCACTATTCGTACACAACTGTCTTTATTTCGTAATGCTGACACTATTTTCTCTTTTTTGTCCTCGGGAGTCTCTGAATGAAACATTTCAACTAGATTTGTACAGTTCTCAAGTTCTTTAACAACATGATTGTACAACTTAGAAACGTCTGATATGGAGTTGCAGTAAACAAGAGTTCTTGGAAATGATTCCCCAAGTAAACCAAGTGCATCTACTAGCCAGTAAATTGCAGTTTCAATTTCACTACTCACTTTCTTCACTACCAATTTGATATTTGGCTTATTTGGGGAAATAGAGATCTGGGTAGTATCATTTTCTTTTAATCCCATGACTATCATGACACGTTTTTTTATCTTGTTGGTGCATGTAGCACTGAGGGCCAGAACTGGTGCCGATGGAAACAGGGATCTCAGTTCTCCTACATGACGGAACCACTTCCTAAAAACAAGATATTCATCGGAGTCGTCGTTCCCTCCCCTGAAAAAAAATAGAACAAATCTTACTTTAAGAAACTATGATCCTTACCAGTCCTGTCTGTGTGACAAAGTCTCCCTCTAATATTGATAATGAATAGAAACTGTTGGTATAGGAGGGATAAGGTTTAAGGATAAAGTTTTTCACAATATATTGAATACATGTACTTTTAAGAAGGGTTTTCCACTCTTCTTTCATCTATTTACATTTTTAAAAAATTGAAAACTGTTTCATTCACTAAAAGTAAACTTTCCTAGTAATTTGTGTATTGTTTCATAATTTTGCAAATTTTTAATTTTTACAATAATAATAAGATTGTTGGCAAATAATGGATGCAAAGAATTTAAAATCACCCTTTTTACAGTATCTGTTATATAAATAGATCTTACCATGTTGCAATTGTGTGAAACTCATCTATCACAATCATGCCCACGTTGAAATTTTGTAACAGCTGTCGGAATTTTGAATCTCCAACAAGAGATTCAGGCGAAGCAAATAAAATGTCGAATTCTCCTCTGTTTATCAACTCATCCATCTCATGACTGCTACCTTTTGAAAAAGAACGGTTTTATCATCTTGTGTGGTCTGATCGTATTTTTGTCTTAACAGTTAACGAGATGCTGGCATTTTTTCTTAAAGTGATAGAAAATATGATAAAAAATTTAGACTAAACATATATAGCATATAGACTTGGTAAGACTTCAGTAATGACGTCACTGACCACTATGGATCGCCACTGTGAACGTCAGAGAAATTTCGGAATAAATAGATAAGCTTGCTGGTGTAACGTTATATGACAAGTTAGGAAATTGAATCTTTAAATTACCTTTGTATGCAACACGTAGTTCTGTAATACTGCGAAGTCGCTCGACCTGGTCTTTCATCAGGGCAACTAAAGGACAACACACGATTATGCATGTACGCTCAGTCTGTGGACCTAGTTCCCGAACAACTGGAAGGTACATTTGATAGGGTAAAGATTTACCGAATCCCGTTGGCAACACAGCAATACAGTCCTTTTTTGCTAGCATAGATTGAAGCATTTCGTATTGTTCTGTTTTCAAACTCTCAACTGAAAATTTTACACAAACATTCTTGATCACTTCATCCACGTTTACCTCCGCCATTTTCTAATACTTTCCAAGTTGGATTTCAGAGACAAGATTTGATTGGTTAGAAAAGGTCACAACCTGTAATTAGCATCCGATTAAATATTCATCGATAAAGGTCACTCGCACGTGAACCCTTATGCAGCTTCTTCAGACCTTCCACGCGACCATCAAAATAAAGGAGCTAGTGGAAGGTTTGATTTTAATCAGACTGGAAAGAAAGAAGTTGGGTATCATTTTTGTAAACTATTTTCAAATTCAAGAAACACTTTATCTAACGAACAATTCCAAATACACAATTTAGGTATTATAGACTTGCATTTTTTACAGTAATAATAACTGGGACTATGAAATTAATGTACAAATGTTAGGATTTTTACTGCTGTGCAGAAATAACCAATTCTTGCATATTTACATACATATAAAATTGTTTTCATATTTTTCTTTTACTTTTCTCTTTCTATAGATATATCATGTTTTATATATTGTTAATTATTAGTACAAGGGTGAACAGGTTGTAAGTTGCCAGAACTTTTATTCCAACGCCCTGTATATTAAATATACAATAAAATATGTTCAAACCAATTAAACACTCTAATATAGAAAAAAATATTGTCGTTTACTTTTAATCAGAGTCGGGAATATTAAATTGAGTTTGACCATCTGTCTGACCAAGAATTGGTTATTTATTTCTGCACAGCAGTGAAAATCCTAACATTAGTACATTAATTTTATAGTCTCAGTTATTATTACTGTAAAAAATGCAAGTCTATAATACCCAAATTGTGTATTTGGAATTGTTCGTGAGATAAAGTGTTTCTTGCATTTGAAAATAGTTTACAAAAATGATACACAACTTCTTTCTTTCCAAATGTGTTTCAATAGTGATTACACAGTATTATTTATAAAGAAATTCATTCCCAACTACGATTAAAAAAATAATTTAAATAGTAGTTGTAACGTGATTCTTATAAGAAATACATCCACAACGACTATTGAAATAATTAGTTCAATAGTGGTTGTATTTCAATAGTGGTTGCAAAGTGATTCTTCTAATGAAAAACATCCCCAACCACTATTGAAATAATATACTTCAATAGTGGTTTTATTTCAATAGTGGTTGCAAAGTGATTCTACTAATGAAATACATTCCCAACCACTATTGAAATAATTTATTTCAATAGTAGTTTTATTTCAATAGTGGTTGCAACAACGCTCTCGTTCAGAATATCTGAAGAACAAAAATTTACAAACGCTGTTCCTCTTCCCCTAAAGATCCATCATACCACATCTGAAAAGAAATGGCCATGTAGTTTTCAAGGAGAAGTTAAAAATGTTAGTTGTTATTAATGCACGACGACGGATGAAAACCATTGTAATAGGTTGTCAGAGTGACTCAGATAACTTTAAAATCTCAATATTGTTCATACTGTTGTAAAATGCACATTCAGTCCTTTTAATGTAATATAATAAATGTATGGAAATGTTCAGATATGATAGAGTTTCTTCATTATTCAGCTATCACTCTCAATTTGGTACTTACTTGATGCAGTTGTTGGTATAACTTCGCATACCATAGTGGACTGAAAATCTTCTTCATCTAAAAATTTAATAATTACTGGTAGTATTTGATATATATGTAAATGCTAAATAACAGTGAATATGATACATGTATTATGTAAAACACCATTATCGACAATAGTATAAGTACACATATTATTATTTTTTTTATTAAAGATAAAAACTCCAATCTTCATAAACCTTAATTAATGCTATCTTTTTATCTTTCCTCATTAATTTATTGCTGCTCTGGTATTTTAATTCTTTTGAAATTAACCTTCTGTAAATAAATTAGTGTTTGAATCAATGATGTTTCTATCAAATATCAAGTAGAATAATATTATTCTAAATTTAATGAACATTAATTAATTGCAACAGAATTATGTGTGTGCTCACTTGAAAGCAATCTCTTTGAAGCCCTCCCTGACAGACAGAAACCTGTGTGAATAAAGTTAAGGATGTAAACATGACTTCATATTACATGTATTAACAAAATTATTAAACATTGGTATTTATCCGCATGCCTTGTGTGAAAAGGGGGGATAAAAAATAATTAACTTACCAGAAGACAATGGTGCTTCCATCCCCACTTGTGGCTCAACTTCCACATCATCTGAAAATTTTATATTCTATCAGACAACAATTAAAACCCTACATTTAACAGCTGGTCATTGTAGAGAAATAAATTCAGTATTATCAACTAAATTGTTTTAGAAATAAACAGCTCACTGGAATATGAACTGAAAGACTACTCTGAAGAATTGCATGTATGATCACGTACCAACCAAGTTTATATACCTTTTAAAAATTGTTGTGTATTACTAATACATGTATTTATGCATGAGAAAGGCACGTTTTACATAACTGTTTTTTCATGTTTATAATAGGTTTATAAATGGAAACTATTATGCAAATGTAAATATTCAATGCTTTTGAACCAATTTTCTTATAAAATATATATTAATACCATATCTTCTCTTTGAAACTGGAATAGATTTTCTTTGAGTTTCTTTGAGTTGAGTATCTGTAAAAAAACCAAGGTTGATATATAAATTGTCTGAACATGAATGAAATTTATACACAGATTGATTTAAAAGATCTTGTATGTGTTTGTGTATGCATGCATGTATTACCTGTTGGCAAACTTGCTGTGTCTAATGAGTCAAAACCCCCTCTCAACACCAGAGATGATATCATTGGAAAGGATAGACACAATCTTAATTAAAAACCAAAAAAGGAGTTAAGCACATTTACCCTATTGAACAGATGTCAAAATATACATTACCATGTACATATTTCATTTTTAAAAAACACTTTTATATAATTGTTATCTAATATTTTGTTACATTATACATGTATATTGATCTCAAAACCCTAACTAATTTAAGTTTTTATTTTGCAAAAAGATACTTACATGCAAACTCAACAATACATATAAAGGATAGCCTATATTCAATTTTCCTAAATACAATACAACTAGTCAATTACCTTTTCCTCCCAACACTTCAGGTCTGGAGGTGATCGTACCCCACCTATCTTTCTGAGCTAAGATTTTCTATAAAATGTATTAATAATCTTTTCATAATGTCCACATAAATTTTGTAATTTCTGTTATTTCTTTGGTCATTACAAGACTATCATTATAAATTAGCTTATCAGATTACAACTGTAGTACAATAATTTGTATATGCATTATTTATCACAATGTTGTTTTTAGGACTACATGCAATTTGATTAGGGATGAAATTAAGTATTATACGTTAACTGCTTAATAATTTGTGTTACATGTACAGTGAAAATTCATGTGCAACAAAACATTGTTAATCCGTCTCGATATGTTATAATATTAAGTGCTTTATCATTCTCTTATACCTGTTGGCCTCCCTTTTCTTTGTGTGGCTCTGAATGTCCTGCCATTTTTTCTTGACGTCTTTAACTGTTCTGATACATGCAGAACTACATGTTGCATTCACTCTGAAAATTAAGAAAATTCATTATACATGTAGGCCTATGTACATGTATGTACTCCAAATAAATTTTGGAAAATCTGCTATCTTAATTATCAGTTGTATAAAGGATCTTCAATGAATACATGCATGTGTGACATATACACTTTTAATATTTGCACACATACATGTATAATGCATAATTAAAACAACTTTAAAATTAACACACAGTGCTCTTGATTATTTCAATGAAATCCTAATTCACTAAATTTTCAATAAGCAATAATTACGTCAGAATTTCATGATTATCAAACACAGAGAATATTATGACAATTGGTGTTTTTTTTTTTTTTTGTAAATAGAAAAAAAACTTAAGTGAATTAATCTTTTTAAATGTGTAATGTGTATATGAAAATTATTTACGAGGGGATGGCGAGTACATGCCTTTTATGTTATACATACATATATTTATAGTCTGTATATACCTATCCGTTATCTCATTCCAGACTTTCGTCTTCGTCTGGACAGTGAGCGATGGAGAAAACTTCCCCTTATTGATTCTCCATCGCTCAGGGTCCGTCACCAAGTCCACTAGCATTGTTATGTCGGCTTCAGACCAATTTGCTTTCCTGAAGGTATCGCCTTCCATTGTCGTCTGTCAACTGTATGTTTACCTTCTGCTGGTGACCAAAACTATCTCCGTTGACTGAAGAGTTCCGCAAAGTTGGACGTAACTCGCAAATCGTAAGTGCTACATTTACGATATGTTTATTGAAACGCTCGTATACGTGCACGTCCGGAATTCGTAAGTGTACTCGTACGTTTACGATCTACGAATTGTTAGTGAAACGGTCGCCTGATGTAGTCGGTCATGGCTATAATACATGTAGCAGGGAGCAGGAGTCGGTATATCTCCGATAATTTTGAGGCTTTCACGTTTCTGTTAGAAACACATGCTTATGGTCCACGTATTACAGTCCTTTTATAAAGGACAGCAACGTGTTGTTTTCTTTAACTTTATAAAAAGGGAAAATATAGAAGTTTCCCTTTCTGCATATGTCAAAATGTCGGCTGCATGGTGTGTTCCCTACTGATGGGTCTCTAATCTGCTGTTTGTGGACGCGCATACTGTCCGCGAGTTTGGTTCTAGTTTGTCCTATATAGTTGTTACCACGTCATGCAGTAAATTAGGTTCTTTGATACGCAATTCATTGTTGAATAAATTCATGGTAAAAATGTTCTTCAAATTTGGAGGTTGGCGTCTGCTGTGAAGTATATCACAAGGCTGGATTGGTTCTTGTAAATTCTCCGGATGTTTTAGAATGGGAAAGAACTGTTCGGTTGATTTAAACATCTCATGATTTTTGGGGTTGTGGGTAAAAACAAAAGGAATTTTTCTGTTGTTGCTTTTCTCACGTTGTTTAACAGATCTAAGTTCTGAAACTTGTGTTTCTTTCGCCAGAGGTATTGCTAATTGAGTTAGGTAGTATATTTTTGTCTGGTAAGAAAAACTTTATGTTCGGACAGTCTATTTTTTCATCGTCCCTAATCTACAACGATGGGACAGATTCGCCGGACCATATTAAAAGGGATGTTCCGTTTTGTATGAGAAGGATAACATGAATCAAAAATCAAATATTGGTGAAAGTCTGTCTTCTTGAAAAAAAAAATCGTGGCAATTTTCATTCTCTCTTTTATCACTAAAATGTCTAAGAATGGCAATTCTTTTTCACTAATTTCTATAGTAAAATTGTAGGCTTCCGTGTAAAGAATGAATTATATTGTGGAAATTCTGTAAGTCTTCTTGTAATTTTATCCAAAAAATGAAACAATTATGTAGGTAACGTTTCCAGTTGAATTTGATATATACGGCATATTCTTCTCCCAAAAATATTTTGCACTCTGTGATTAGTTTTTCTTCGAGGTAACCAAGAAGCAAATTGGCGTAAGTGGGGGCAAATTTTGTTCCCATGGCTGTTCCTTTTGTTTGTAGGAAATATTTGTCAAAAAATGATTATTTTCCGGTACGAGTTTGATTCCCTCAAAAATAAATTCCGTCGAAAATCTTGATTGTAGTGTGGCACTGACGCTATACTTTTCACGTCACTTTATTATCTCTCCTATATAGTTGTGGAATACAAACCTTTAATAAGTATGATGTATTAAAACAAATTGAAAATTATTTACGTACTTGACGATCTATTTTTTTTAAATGCATTTAATTTCTAAATTTTGTAAAAACTGCCATTGTTTGTGTTCATTACCTAAGCTATAGATTTACATTTGCATTATATAATATCTTTACAATTTTTAAGCACAAAATTCACAATTTCATTCTGTTTATGCTTATAAGCAATTTGAAGAGGACTCTCCCCGTTGTTATTCTGTAAATTTATGTCAGCTTTATAACTTAGTAAAAGCTTTACAGTTTCAAGACGTCCATGTTCACAAGCAATGTGGAGAGGACTGTCGCCATTTTTTTTAAGAAAATTGCATTTTGCTCCTTTTTCCAATAAAAGTTTTGCAGAATCATCCATATCATTTTGGCAAGCAATATGGAGAGGACTGGTTTCGTCTTTTTTGTTTAAATCAACTTTGGCTCCATTTTGAAGTAAAAATTTTACCACTTCTTTCTTTCCATTTTTACAAGCTACATATAGAGGACTGGCCCCGGTTTTTTTGCAGAAATTGATATTTGCTCCATGACTCAGTAAAAGCCGCACAATGCTTTCATGACCGTTTTGACAAGCTACATAGAAAGGGCTGACCTCGTTAGTTGTGCAAAAATTGATGTCTGATCCATTTTTAAGTAAAAGCTGCACAATTTCATGATACCCTTTTTCAGAAGATATAAAGAGAGGACTTGCTTTATCATTTCTGCATAAATTGATGTCTGCTTTATTTTTCAGTAAAAGTTGAACAATGCTCTCCCGTTTGTTTTCACAAGCTACATAAAGAGGACTGACCCCGTTAGTCGCGCATAAGTTAACTACTGCTTTATTATCAAGTAAAAGCTGCACAATTTTATCATGCCCATTCGCAGAAGATATTAAGAGAGGGCTGGCTCCATCTTCTCCGCGTAACTTGATGTCTGCTCCATTACTTAGTAAAAGTTGTACAGTGCTATCATGTCCGTTTTCACAAGCCACATAGAGAGGACTGACCCTGTTATTGTTACATAAATTGATGTTTGCTTTATTACTTAGTAGAAGTTGTACTATCTTATCGTGTCCAATTTGAGAAGCTATAAAGATAGGACTGGTTCCATCTTTTCCACATAAATTAATGTCTGCTCTATTGTTCAATAAAAGTTGCAAAGTTTCAATCTGCCGTATTTCACTTGATTGTGCATGATCAAAGTTTTCGCTGTCCAAAATATTGCTTCCAACAGCTAACATCAAGGTAGTCCAGCTTTCTTCATCGAGAGTCTTTGAATTTACATCGACACCGATCTTTATCATTTCTGACAGCAATTTATGGTTATGAAACACGGACGCAATATGAACAGGGTAGAAATTTCCCCATGTTTCTGTCAGATTGAGTGTTTCACGGTTTTTCAAAAACACATTATATAAATCTAAGGAACCATTGCAACATACCGCAGGGAACAAAGACTTGATGCCTTCGATATCGCTTTGCATTTGGTGTAAATTATCAAAACAATATAATGACAATTCTGTATGACAAAACACGATCATTGCAAAAAGGTTTGATACTTTGTTTTCTAAACATATAAAGCTCAGTTTACAAAAACAAAATGCTGTTGATGTTCGATCATGTATTTGTTTTTCTACATTATGATTCTTTTTTTCAAGTAATATCTTTACCTTATCCGGCATGTTTTCTATCTCTTTTATAAATGTTTTCCGCACTGTCTCATTCCTTAAGAAATTATTACGAAAAACTTCTAGGAAGCATTCACCGGAAATGTCACTAAAGAGTCTTTTTCCAAGCAAATCTGCATATCTGTCATTTAGATATATTGCAAACGGATCCTTTTTTTCCGGAAAGTTCTCTATTTTTACTTTTCTTCTAATAAATCCCAAATCGGCATAGATTATAATGAATTCAGGATGATAAGTTTCTAGCATGACGGTGAAGACATCCATTATAAAGTCGTGATAAAATTGATATGTGTTGCCAATTTTCTTGACAAGAAAACCCTCCACTGACTTAAGACTGCACTCAACATTGTTAGGGTCCGTGTTATTAGGCATATTGCACAGTTCCAAAGCACGTCTAAATTTGTTTCTAGAAATCTCGTTTTCGAGAAGAAAATGGAAGCAAAGATTTCCGTTGAACAAAATTAGAAGCATCAAAGCACAGTATATCTTTGTTTTTGCTTTTCTGTAGTGTAGAATTTTGTCAGTTAAAACTGCAATAGGGTCATTAAAAAAATCTTTTGATTCGAACTGTTGTAGTTTATCACTTCCGAAATATAATTTACATAGCAACGGAAAATGCTTTTCGATTTCAACAATACAGGCACGTTTTTCATCAGATAATTTAAAATAAGAGGGGTATGATGCCAACATTTGGTTTTTTTCATCAGCCGATAATTTCAGTTGACCATAATCAATATCTACGATATTTGACTTTTCGTTTAAAAATCCAATATCTCTTTTATCAAAGTGAGTACATGTTCTACATGAAATGAGAAGTTTAGCATTTTTTAGATGAAATGATAACCATTCCCTATGCCGTAGCCATGAATTATGTGATATTTCATCAAATGATTCTTTACCAATTGAATCACTGAAAACAAAAAGTAATTTGTTGTTTAATCTCTTTCTGTTTAAAACATTCACGATTTCTTCAACTTCATTTACCGGTATCACCGTCCAGCCCGATCGTTTGTATTCGAGAGCAATATTCTGGATAATGGCTGACTTTCCTGATCCTGAGTGACCGGTCACTATAATCAGGTTTTGATTTTTTGTTTTATTTTCTACTTCTTTCCATGCCTTGGTTTTAACAAAATAACGGTTGTCTTTTCGCCACTGCTGAAAAATTGCCTCTTGCGTTGGTTTTTCTGTAATTAAAAAAAATCCATAAGAATACAAAGTTCAAGTATATCCTTCAATTTACGCATTATTTTTTTTAATATGGAACACAATCCAAATCAAAAAGGGAAAATCAAAATTCCTTTTTTTTGACCCTGTTTTTCATATCTGCATCCATTTACACCCCTTTTTACCAAAAATAAGCCTTTACAAGTCAAATTTCATGGAATTTTCCTGAATCATTGACATTTAAATGCATAAAACAGACATTTAAAATGAGGTACATTCCTCTCATCCTTATAAAAATTATGAAGCATCAGAGGAACGTTCCTCTTCACCTAAACTAAAATCTCTACATTTCATATGAGGAACGTTCCTCTTTTCACTTCAACAGAAATCTTGACAAGTCATCTGAGGAACGTTCCTCTTTTCACTTAATTATATAAACTGAAATCCTAACAAAGCATCTGAGGAAGTTCCTGACTTGAAATCTTTACACTGTATCTGAGGAACGTTCCTCATTTCACTTCATCTGAAAGCTACATAATGCATCTGAGGAACGTTCCTCTTTTCTCTTAAATTGGAATCTTTACAATGCATCTGAGGAAAGTTCCTCATTTCATATAACAAAATGTTTACTTCTTACCCAAGGAGGAATTCAAAACATTTTTTTAGGTATTCTAATCATTACGCAAAACTTTGTAAAACTTATAAAAGACAAATTCTAATGTTACTGTATCACTCTTTCAAAATCAAATTGAAACACTGGTTTTGACAAATTAAAAAGTAAATTAAATAATCATTCTTAAGGAGTCTCGGGAGAGAATGTTTCAAACATACAATTTCCTTTAATTTTTTTCCAGTAAAAGGTCACCTTATGAGTAAATTATGTGCAAAATATAAGGTAAATTTACCAGATAGTTTAAATCTATTTACCGCACTCAAATCAAAAACTTTGTGTCAAGCCGCTAAAACAATAATATGATGTTGGTTAAGTAATTAAAGAACTGATAAAAAAAGGTGCACACACACACACACACACACACACACACACACACACACACACACACATAACACACACACACACCGTAAACTCGAAGTCAGATTAACTCAAGCACATCAGAGCACTCAGTGGGAGCGCAGTCATTTGTTAAAAGTAGAAGCTGAATAGAAATCCCTTGGTTGCTCTCACATTTTCATCTTAATTGTAAACATTCAAAATACAACTGCACAATATGGTTTTGAATTTCTCTGGGATCCCACAGCAATTCCAGAAATATAACAATGTCGTGAAACTCTGGGGGAACGCAATCAGGTGTAACAGGGCCTAAGCTTTGAGAAATCAATCAGGTAGCCAAAAATTTGCATTCTTTGAGCTGGATGATAGTAATTTAACAAACATTAGGATGTAAAATGTTGACTTGCTGCAAGTTCTCATATGAACTGCAATCATTATATTAATACACATGTAA
>WFKH01010211.1:45104422-45117872 GCA_016163765.1 Magallana hongkongensis
AAGTAGTTAATTTCTGTAATTATTGATTTGATATGTTAATATATGTTAATATGTGGTGGTTTGAGACAAGAAATGAAAATTGTTTTTCTTAATTGAGGGAAAAAGACGTGGAGGTGGTGCACGGTTCTGTCCAGAAGTACCTGTGAAACATGTAGATGAAATAAAAATAAAAATAAATTAAATCAATTTTAAGGACGACGGACCCAATTCAAGATTTCGCACCTTTGCGCAGAAATCCGCGCATATGCTATGAATATGACTGTCGTAATTACGTACATTAGAATAAGCGAAAATTATAAAATTTTCATTCTACTAAACATGATTTGTGATGCCAAAATATTTTAATGGAGAAAAATTAAGAAAAAATTTGTCCTAATTTCTTCTGTTTGCGATAAGTCCGTTATATTTCCACGGTTTATAAATCCTAAAATGCCCAACGGCAGTTAATAGTTTTCTACATTTAATCTGGTAGATATTGAATTTAAGCCTTAACCTAAAAATATTTATATATACAGCAGTTAATGTAACGTCAGGCAATAATTAATTATGTCCTATTTTCAATGATATTTCTGAAGGAAAATGAACCATGCAGTGAACTTTGACACAACCCCTCAAATAATTTAGGTCGATGACCTACATTTTTTTATCTGTTCATCGGTAAGCTAATTGACTTCTTAATATAACAATTTAATTAAAGTAAAAAATATATTGCAGAATTTTTAAAATATAAGTTTTTATACCACATCCCAGAAAATTTCCTTTACTTTCTATACAGTACCCGCAACGTTATTTTTTACAAGATAAACGATAGGATAGGATTCACGCACGATAGGATAGGATTAACGCACGATAGAACAGTATACACGCAGGATACAATAGCATTAACGCACGATAGAACAGTATACACGCACGATAGGATAGGATTGATACACGATAGGAAAGGATAAACGATGTTCATGATAGACGTATAATCGCTTTAAACGATCTTCATGAATAACCTGATAATGGCATAAATTGGGAAAGAACACGTACGAATAAAGATTTACGTGGAATTTCTTTTTAGTAACAATTGCCGAGTTGTTAATCATCGCTGCATCATTTTTAGAATGTATAAAAATGACCACTTAATTTTTTTAACAAAAATTATGACCTTAAATGATCAATAAATTTTCTGTATTGTTAACATTGCTTTCATTACCGAACACCCTAGCCGATCGCCGCGAATATTGCAGCCCGATATGAAATCACACAGAAAATAGCGGGTCCAATTATAAAAATCCAACTCTTGTTTAAAGTAAATATAAAATATATCATAAATGCATTTCTTTCTGTATAAGAAAATGAAGCATTAAAATCGAATTATTTGACATACAAGTTACATAAATATTTACGCAGATATACATTCCGCGTACGATTTATTAACATTGTTTTCATTACCAGACACCCTTGCCGATTGCCGAGAACATTTCAGCCCAAAGTCAATTATCACACGGAAAATAACGGGTTCAATTAAAATAACACTGGTTTTAGTTAAATATGTATTATAAATACTTTTGTTTCTGTAAAATATGATGCATAAAAAACGAATTTTATTGCATAAAAGTTAATGTTTACGCAGGTATACACTTCGCGTACGATTTAATATATTCGATATACAGGTAAATATGTTACCTTGTTCCTAAGAACTTCGATAGTTTACATTATTTTTTTATTTCCAATGCTTACAGATATGATTTACATGTAATATTGATTAATTTTAATCTAAAAAAATTAAGAAATTAGTATCATGAATGCTGGATAGGATTTTACAATTCTTGTTCGATAAATTTTCTTATACGGCGCACTGAAAGACTTGCAACTTTAAAATAAATTTACTTGCTTATCAAAAGGCATGAAACGATTAACATGATAGGATAAACGGAAAAACTGTTAAAAATTGAACGATAAACCTGATAGGATTAACGCACGATAGGATAGGATTAACGCACGATAGAACAGTATACACGCACGATACGATAGCATTAACGCACGAAAGAACAGTATACACGCACGATACGATAGGATTGATACACGATACGATAGGATAGGATTGTAAAAAATAACGTTGCGGGTACTGTATCTGAGGATTTTCGTACCCAAACATTGATACGCCCCCAGTATAATAAGGAAGTCAATGATCGTGTAATATTTTTTTTTGATTTTCACTCACCATTAACTGATTAACAATTTTTAAAAATTTGGATAAAAAATATATTGTAGAATTTTTTGAATTGGGTCCGCCTTCCTTATGATGTTTTTAAAAAAACAATAAAAGGACCGGGGTACGAAGTGCTTGGAAGTGTGCTTGTCCTGTACACTTGTACGTGTGAAAATTATCACGTCTATGAATCATTAGGCTTCACTACTGTATATTCCTGCTTAAACGTGAGGAATTAATGTCAGCATAAATTTTCGGGTTTTAAAATTAAAATTTGCAGGTTTAATAATCTCACTTATTTTTCTGAAAGTTGTGAACTTGTGAAATTAAAGAGGTTCGTTCCTCTCTTCTTGGGTAACTATTTTATGTCACCTCTAGTCTAAAGTTTTTGCATCCATTCATATATTAATTCTATTTGTAGATTTATAATTTACGATGTCAAATAAACCATATAGAATAAAATTGTTAAAAAAAACACATTTCTACAGAGTTAGATAAGGGACTATATTTTGTGGCGGAAGGTTTTCAAGAAGAAAATGAACAATTTTCATAACTCAATAGTTTTAGACTACTGTTACTTAAGCTTCCTAATTATCAGCTGAGACCAAACTTCCAGATAGTTTGTGTATTACGATATATTCATGGTGTTCTAAAAAAGCATATCTGAACATTATTTTGATATTTCTCTCGATATATTCTGGCATATTTAGCTTATATTTCATAGAAGTCAAGAAAAAATCAACTCCAATTTTTTGCCTAAAATTTCTGCACATTTTATATTTGTCTCTACTGTAACCAGACTGATAGCTATGCTGTGACTCTGATAAGTGAGAATTGTGTTAGACAGTAGTTATGCGGTCTTAATGTTTTAATTATTAGCTATATGCATGCATCACAAATCTGTCACCAATTAAAGAATCAGAATTATGGGTCTGGAATTCGTTGATCTGTGATCATCTCAAAGCACAGACAACTTTGATGAACATTTAATTTAACATATATGGATGTAAAATTGCATATTGGCCATGTGCAATCTACGGTGGGGAAAAAGGTTTAATGTCAATAGGTTAGTTATTAAGAGTCTGCATACTTGTAGCACGAATCGTCATTGTTTATATTGTATCTTAGTTACTCGCATGCTTCGTACCTATTTGTATAGAATAATTCAGGTCACCAGGTACGGGTAACTTATGATCATACTAGGTTTACCAACCAATCAAGCAGAACTGTTTACTTGAATGTATATTACTATGCACTCTTGGTAAAGGTGCATGTTCGACTTTAAATTTGGACGTTGAATTTGTTTTAACTACTATGCAATTCACGCTGGAATAAGTTTTATTGAAAACTAATTTGGACTTAAATACTTCCTTTAGTAGACATGAAGGAATTGAATAATAGGCTTACATTTCAATAACGTTAAGATAGTAAAAAGCATAAACTTTTGCTCCTTTATCTAAGATTTGAAATACTCTTTAGTGACCCCCAATAAACTAAAGTGTGGTTGTCAAAAGAACCCAGTGACCCCCAAAAAACTAAAGTGTGGTTGTCAAAAGAACCCAGTCAAATTCGCCACTTCAAAGATAAAACATTTTGTTTCGCAGGTCTGTTCTCTTACAAAATCTTCTTTCTGTTGGTATTAAACAGAAAATTATGCATGTGTTATTTACAGTTCTTGCAGTAAGATGTAATGTGATTACACCCAAACTAACGAAATATAGTATACTCCCCAAAATATGAAAATAGGTTTTCAAGCCAAGATCTTTTGTCTTTAACGTAGTATAGTACAGACAATTTGACTCGCTAAATTAATTTGTGTATGCATACCTTTGTAAGTGACCATTAGTTCACTGGGTTCTTGATTACAAATTTGGGGATATTAAAACTAATGCCACTTCAATTTGATTTTCTATATCCCTTCTGCTTTTGCAGATACGAAATTCTAACAAAAGTCCCACTGACCTTGATGGTCACATAAGTACCATAACCTTCAAACTGACATGTCAGAGAGTATCATGTTTGCATTTTAAGCTTCATTTTGAAGTCTAAACCCTTATCGGAGACTCCTCTGACTTTTTTATCCCGCTCTTATTATTGTATGTTTCAAAAACCTTCATTCATAATAAAGTGTAGGGGGGTCAAGGGTCGGAGGAATCTCGGATTATCTATATCTTAGCTTCAGAGGCCAAACATTGTACACTTTTGATAATAAGAGATATTTTATAATATTCAGTTTCATTCATAAAACACACAAAATGCATACAGCTTATTTCTACAAGTATACAATGCCAGGATATTAAATAAGATTTCCTAAAACAGAACACATAAATTAAATATTGCCAAGTGACAATTTACCACGAGGTTTTGAAGATGAAGTTACAATTGTTCATGGACGACTCACAACAAGTTCATTATATGACCAAACTTATCAACCCCCATCACCAATAAAAAGCCTCAACTTCTGCCCCGTGGCCTGGGCAGTAAATTTCACACTTTAACGTTAGGACATTATGAACATAAAAACAATGCATGACTTAATCTCCCACGACTATGCTAGTACAGAAGAAAATATTATTGAATCAATACATTTTCCTTATGTGGCTTTTTTGGTCACGCCCTATTGCCTGAACCCCTGTCCCAGCCCTGAGGGATAATGAATTTTACAATTTAGGTAGAGGACTTCATGGACATCATAACGATGCATTTAGTTTTTCTCAAATATATATGAGAGTAGAGCAAAGATTTTCAAAGGTTTAATATATTTTTACTTTATGGTTATATTGGCCCCATCCTCGGTCCTGAACCCCTGTCCCATGGATCATAAATTTCATCATTTTAGTAGAGGACTACGTGGACATCAGAATCACCAGAAACAAAAATTTATAAATTAATACTCTCAATAGATGGCGCAATTGTAAACCCGCATACACAGTTTTGTCTGCTCGGTCAATGATTTGTGTGTAGAGGAGCAGATCCGAAACACTTTGTTTTCAGGAGATGTAAATAATAAAATGATAGTAATCATGAAATGAAATTAATATCTATATTGTAGCTTTCTTTGGAAACTACACCGTCATTTGGGGTACATGTATTTTATGTCACCATGCGATTCATGCTTCTCAAAAGTTTGCACAAATGAAACATCAACATGTAATATCCAAATGACAAAAACAGCAGTATATAAGTTTAACAGTCTATACACAACGTTTATTTTTTTTTTTACATCACATATAATATGTGGACCTAGTTACCGCATTTTCGACTACTTTTGGTTGGATTATCTTCACGTTTTATACACAATGACCGTAGCTGTATAAAAATGAGCTTACCACGCACGTGTGTTAAATATCTTAAGCTTAATTGTGTGTGTTTCTGTGCAAAGTTCTAATATTACAATGCTATGGTTGTCGACCTTTGTGCATAGTTATAAAATCTTTGTAGTAGCTACCATACAAGTTTTTGTTGGTTGTTTTTAGATATCCTCTAAAGGGTATCCAGGAAAAACCATGCAGGGGCGATTTAGATTAGATTTTTTTTAAATTCCACTCAAATGCGCACTGGCAGTCTAAATGTAAAGATAGACAGTACATATATCATTGACGTAGATGTTTTGAGTTTGAAAATACTAAATGGGACACTTCTATTGACCGTACTATGTCACAGATAGGCCAGTTGCTAGGAAATGACGTGTTTATTGGTATAACTTATTTATCTTAGACTCATAATACATACTTTTATGACTTTAATTTGACCCAGGAACCTGTTACCGATGAGAATGTTAAGATCAGTAAGCTTTGTTTTGTGATAACAGTAGCGACATTGAAAAAATTATAAAATAAACCAGGAGGAAAAGAACAAGAAAAAATATTTGTATGAGTATTTTAGCGAAGTATATTATTAGAACGGTAAATTCCATATGCTATCATTTGTTTACATTTTATATTGAAATAATATAAATACAGTTGAACTTCAATATCTTGAATACAATGGATATGTCGAAGTGATTTGTAAATCCCAATTACTTATTTTTTAAAGTACGGTACCCTCGATATCTCGAATACTCGGATATTTCGAAGTTTTTAAACAGTCCCATCTAGTTCGAGATAAATAAGTGTGACTGTATTTGAATTGTTAAGAGAAAGTGGCCACACAATATTGTAAGTTTACAGGAATCATCGATACAAATCAATTGGGTTTTAAATGTCTAAAACCTCGAAATGCTACAGGCTCGAACAAAAACTTGATTACTCAAATATTGCAAGGTATTATTTTGAGAGTTGAAGTGCATGTACATGTATATTCCTACTATCAAAAAAAAAAAAAGAAAAGAAAAAGATTACATCCTTTCTGAAAAAGGCAATGAGTAGTAAATCGATAAATAGTAATAGTTTTATATTTGAAATGTTAATGCAGTTCTATTAGTTACGTGTACGTGTATATTGTATATCTATAATTATAATATACATGTACTAGTACTAAGAACAAAAAATAGTGTGCATTTAACAACAATAACAACACACTCAGATATATCCTATAGTTCATCATAATGTAATAGTTCGATAACAAAAGGAAAACACAAGCAGGATTTGGACCCAAAACACTACATGTCTTTATTTACTAATCCAGGACGAAACCAGTGAGCCATAGGAGACTTTATAATATCTTGTACATGTATAAAGTAGTATTTAAAACAACATTGTCATATATCTAGACTTTGTATATCTTCCTTCCAAAATTATTTGAGAAAGTACATAATTTATCTTCTCTGGGTCATCTTTTTTTTTGAAAAAGCAGCATATTTTATGTTAAAATATGTCATTTTTACACGTTTTAAAGGGAAGACCCAGAGACAACAAAATCATTTAAAACAGCTGTAATTAAGTAGGATTTTGCATTAATTGCATCGTGTTGCTATATTCAGAACCATACTATAATAAAACCTTCTGTATTTCAAACATTTTCCTACCAATGCCACGTTTAAAAGAAACCAAATAACGATTGTAATTCGAAAAAAGTGCAAAATTAATCGATATAATTTTCACTCTCCCTGTGCGCCCAGATTTTTGCCGAATTTACATCTTACGCGCCCAGTTTCTTTCTTCATCAATATCTGCATTTACAAGACAGTCATCCATGATCAAATAAATTTAATATTTGATGATTATTCACATTCTTTTATGCTAAGTTTTACACACTTTATAGTGTTTCTACTTTAACCAGATAGCTAAGAGTTTGAATAGAACTGGGTTGGACAGTAGTTCTGCTGTCTTAATTTTTTTAATTGTTTACTATTTGCATGTACTATTACAAATCCGTCACCGAGTCGTGAGCTGTAATTCGTCGAATTATGATCAGTTCATGGAGAGCCTAGATGAACATTAAATCATAATGATTATATGTATGTAAAATTGATTGCATGTTTATCATGTTATATGATTTCTTAATATATCTAACAACATTAAGTAGGAAAGAAGTTTTCATTTATTACTGTTCAATTCATTGAGTACGGGTGCTCCCGAAGTTAAAGATTTTTTATTAGAAAGTGTTTCTGCATGTCTTCTGCGTCTTTATCATAGGCGGAATGTATGGATTGTTCTTTCTGAGTGTGGTTTGCATTACTTTACTTTCTTTATTTACGTTATGATGTTGGATATTAAATAAAGGATTACGTTTACTCAGGCTTTGAGATTTCAAAAAATATTTTTACAAAGTTCAATACATGAAGTCAAAAGTTGTTTTAAAAACACAAAAGAACAATGTTATTAACCAATATCGATATGGATATCCATGTTTTGTTTATTTGAGGAAGATATGCTACGACAAAGGTAAATTAAAATTGAAACAGAGGAAATTCAGACTAATTTTTACATTTTTCTTATTTTCTCTTAAAATCTCTCTGTAGCAATGTAATTGCAAAAGTTTAGTTTCTACGTGTTTTTTCATATCAATTTACATATTGTATGGTTGTATTATTTAGTGTATCATTTTATATCACTGTCCATTGCTGGCACGCGATGGGAAAAATCTTTAAAATACATACATGTAAAATTAATTCCAGATAGAGTATCCCCAAAAATTGATCATTGACCTTATTTAATGTTAATGTCAACAGAATACAGACAATAAAAATAGTTTTAGGAAATCAATGGATTGGAGCTCCTATTAGTCAGTTTTTTTGGTAAAACTCCATCAAAAATGGGTAGAAAATTGAAAACTGATAGAGGAAATTCGGACTAAATTAAATTTAAAATATGAGCTTAAAACGATTCATTGAAATAAAACAAATAGTAAATCTTTTCGTATTTTATTATTTTCCAACCAACGAATTGTTTTATTATTTCTAATAATTGCAAAATAAAGAAAATCTTGTAAAGAGTGGACAATTTTGACAAAGAACGAGTGCACTTATGGGCCCCGGTAAAAAGTGATAAAATATGAGATTCAAATTAAGGATACTTTTTTATCTTACATCTTCTATTGATATTTAAACCATCGGAATCAACAAGTTTTAGCGCTGAATTTAGTGTATATTAAAAGCACGAAGCTTTACAACATAGTAGGGGTCAGCCTACATTCGTGATTTTGTATAGTAAATCAAGTACGGGCATTCTTTTAAAGCCTTTGCTTACTGCCAGCCTAACCATGTACAAACTTGAGGAAAAGAAAAAAGACGCATTATACATTTAGAAAACTTCTATGAATATAAGAAGTTTGTAAACATTAGGCTGGTACTTAAACAATGAAAAATGTATGAAAATTTCAAGGTTTTTCTTACAGCAAGCGAGAGCTCTTACTTGCGTGACCCGGGCATGTTGAACCCACGTATAATTTATTTTAAATAGGCACGTGGGTTCTGTCCAGGTAGACGTTTGTCAAATGTGCTCACTGTGAAACACTGACACGTTTTAAATTGTTTTCCATCGACTTTGTATGGTCAGGAATGTTTGTTTAATCACTATGGTAATATGCAACTTCAAAGTTTTATTCAATTTTTTTTCAGACATAAAAAGTATAATTCAGCAAACGCCCCAATCGATCCATAGTGTCGATTAAGATGTCTCCTCCCTCCGATTTAAAATAGGTTCGGTGCGATTTTTCCGGATATATATTATCTATAGGCATTTAAAAATCCTCAGTTGTTTCAAATGTATGCTAATTTTGGTGAAGTTTAGCGTGCACATAAATCAGAAGTATCCATCAGTTCTTAAATATTACGGAAAAAAAGCAATTTGTTGATATTTTCTACCTAAAAACGGCACTGAAAAAGGGCCCATTCTCTATAGCTTAAGTGCACTAGTTCTTTTTCAATAAAAATTCAGAGGTCACTAGCATAAAAAGTAGGTCATTGACCTAGTTATTTGAAAGTGAAAAATAGCACCACAATAGTAGGGCTACAAAGTACAATAAGTAGTTTTTCGTTCCTAGTAGTGGAATTTTTTTCGCTCCTGTTAAATTAAAGCGTGTTTTAACTATTTGGATGCATCAATGGGATAAAAAAAATGTACATAAATAAAATAGTTTACGCACCAGTAAACAAGTATAAACATGTATGGTTTACGGTGTGGTAGTGTGGTGGGGGAAGCCAATAACACGATCACAATTTCACTGTCAGATTCATTAGAAACATGTACAGTTGGATTCGCCCACCTATTTATTCTTTACTCTATTTATTTAGAAATATTGTCATGAATGATCCGCCATTTTAATGACAGGTATGAAGGAAAGGGGGAAACTCTGTTATATAGTAGGCTTTCTATGGGGTTAATCTGGGTTAAAAAGGGTAATTACCACTTTATAGGCAGTTTTCCGTGGGGGGAAATCTACTATATAGTCATTTTCCGGAGGATAAACTGCTATATAGACATTTTTCCGGGAGAAAGATGGCTGGGGGAAAATGTACTATACAAAATGTGATAATTTAGAATACATCGGGTTCTAATCGTTTTCCTCTGGAAAAGCAATTGTAACTTAGTGAATGTTTACCAGTTTCTTTCTATGTTAGTTTTCTGATATAAAAGGCATTTAAAACATTTTTTTTAAAGAATTAATCAGTTGATTACATCGTATGCTCATCCTCGGGATTTTTCATATGCATGGAATGAAAATTATAATGTGAACGTAATATTTGACGATGACAATGACAGGGAAATATGAAGTTTTATTGCCCTGCATGTCACGTGATTGTCCAGACCCAATCAGATAGCGCGTTATATAGAATTATTATGATGAGGTATAATACGATCTTTTATTATTATAATAATAAAAAAAACCTTGAAACCAATTTCGATGTGCGAAGATAAGTAGAGCTACGATTCTTCTAAATTATCCAGCATTGACAATCAGCTACCAAAACTTTATACTTTTGCGCTCTAACTGTTAAATTGTAGTTGATTGACCGCCATTCTAAAGTGTCAATGCCTCGTTCATTGTCACACTCACAAGGTAGGTGTACGATATGCTGTATATCCAATAATCTTTACCATTAATTGAATATGCAACCTATCAATGAAATCAATACAATTTTTAGCATTGTTTCAAATTATGGTCATTGCGCAGCTCATTTAGATCTAACCATTAGACACACAGAGGACCTCATGACGGACAGCCCTGGTTTAAAAAAAACTAAGCATATAAATCTACGAATTACACAAAACACAAAATGTCCCTCTGCAAAAAACAGAGTTAAATTAATGTACTGTAATAAAATGATAGATAAATATATACACTCACTCCTACTCCTTCTGATCACGTAGAATGCCAGAATACATAGAAGGCATATAGGAATAGATACTCCCAAATTGATTGCAAGTGTCGTAACGTCGATTGAAGGCTCGCTTTGTAAAGGATGTCTGCAATTGTGGATTAAAGAAACAAGCATTATGTAAGTAATAAAATGTTCCAAATCTATTGCAAACATTTCAGTCTGCATTCAAAAACGTAAGGTGTAAATTTTCAAAGGGCATGCATGTTACACATCAATTTTTTAGCGGTTAACGTATATGTTAAACGCTTTATGTCATGTAACCAAAACTATGACTCAACCCGGAAGCTTCGTTAAAGCGCTCCCTACGATGAATTTTTGAGAGTTCTAAAAGCTGGGTCAGTTTGATATGAGTGCCACTTGTTGAACACGAAAGACAAATTATCTTTTCAAACTAACATTATAGCGATTGAAACAAGCGTTTAACTGATTTTTGATCCAGAGTTGGGAATTGAAATGACATTCATGTATTAAATAACAACAATGAACTCATTTATTGGATCAGTACTTTAAAAGAAAAAAGGAGTATTGTGTAATTATATTGCGAAATAAAATGAAATCGTGCATTAAAATTATGTTTATTATGAAAATATTGATAATTTTGTGATGAAAAAATGCATAACTACATGTAATGATACCTCATTTCATGACAAAAATCCGAATATAATTTCTGAACTAAACTAAAGTGCTACTGCCAGTTGCGGGCACCATATTTACTTATCTACATTTATTTAAAATACACGTGACTTTTTTATTTATTAAACATAATTTTTTTTTACTTGCGGGATGATTGGATTCCTGCTTTTTTATGCAAAATCGATTTAAAAGATTACTTGATTTAATTTTTAAATGTATTCATATACTCGAGACAACTTGAGTTCAAACACTTCTTGTTTTTTTTTTAAATAATATATGTACATCCTTAACAATCAGAAGACATTAGGAAAATAATGTTTTAATTTATTAACTTTTAAAATTATTTAATAGAGAAAAAAGATTTATAATTATAAAAATACACATACAAATTCCACGAAAGTAAGGATATAGACTTGTCCTCCACTAAAATATTGATTTTTTCCCAAGCTTGTGTTACAATAAAAGTTAAAACTCAAAGATTTTTAAACGGGCATAATAGTTTGTATTAAAAAAGATCAAGACGCTTTTATGAGACAAAAATGTTCATTCCAACGACATAAGTTTGTGATATTTTTTTAATCTACTGCAGTTATCTCCTGGCAAATTAAATATATAATTGTCACAATTGATCAACCCGATATATTTCCGTAGTCAGAAACAAACCTCATTAGTAATAATATTACACGAAAATATCCGTTATTTGGTATTTACATGTTAAGATGATTTAAAATACAAAAATAATTATCCTGAACTTTTAAATCGTTTCTATACATGTACAAAGCGTCTGGTTGACCAAAAATAGTTTATACATGTAATACATGTAACTCTGCATAAACATACGGTTAATTAAATCTTTATGTCAAATAACCGACCGACTTCTTGCAGCCGAAAACAAAATGGAACCTGAAGCCGTCTTACCTTTTGCAACTAGGTTCAGCAGAGAAACACCCATTTTCAATTTCCATGCAACTCTGATCTGTGGAAATGTTTAAAAATATATGAACTTCATAATATTTCTTTGTATAAAAATATATAATTTTTAAGAAATCATGGACTTATAAAATAATGATTGATACTGTACATCAGGGTACAAGTACTAGTAGATGAATATGCAGCAAGAAATATATTAAATCAGTACTCAAGTACCATAATGCAGAAGATGGGAAATTAAATAATTTTGTAACTTTATTGCTCTAAATATAAACTATAACGTTATAGATATAATGGTTGTCTGATGGGAGCAATTGGCTGTCTGTAAAGGTAGGACCGCAGGACCGCATGATATCACGGTACAATCATTAACCGTTTATTAATAAATAATTTCAAATTCAATGAATTTATAGACTAGTAATACTTTGGAGCAAGAGACCATTGGGAATTGATGGCTACCTAATTACCATTACCTTTAGATTGACCTGTCTGAGAGTCTCATGTTTGTATTTTAAGATTCATTTTGGAGTTTTAACCCTTATCCAAGACTCATGACTATTCCTCCAATCATTTCATAAAAAGAGAGAGAGAGAGAGAGAGAGAGAGAGAGAGAGGCGGAAGAATCAGAGAAATATCGAATTATCTATATCCTACATGTAGTTCTAGGGGCCAAATAAATGTGAACTTTTGGTAAAAAGCGACATGCAGGCCTTTAAGGTCAAGATCTAGTAAATGAAATGTGCCTACAGTTTTATAAAATTTAAGCTATAAATTCTTTTAATGATGCTCCATAACAAAAGCTTTGTTTGAAAGGGGATATACCGGGCTACAATAGTTCGTAAAAAAAAAACCCGTTTAAACTGTCATTTTCTATGAAATATGAAAGAAACAAGGAACAAATTTTGAAGTCTTGTCCATTTTTGACC
>WFKH01010211.1:45119275-45137851 GCA_016163765.1 Magallana hongkongensis
ACATGTATGGTCTCATATACATGTTGTCAATATTAATGTTCATACAATAATCATTTACCATTGCAACTCTGCCATAAAATGATTTGCTTATTATCATAAATTGTAATCAAAATAATTGTAGAAATAAATCAATTAACAATATACTTGCATTTAGGTATGAACTCGGAACAACAATCTAAAAAATTGAAAATTCACCTATCAAACATGTTGTGTACATTTATTATAATAATCTGGAGTTTCCTTTTTACTGTACATAATTCAAACTTTAAAAACGGTTTAATAAAATAAACCTTTAATAACAGACTAATACACTGTAGATCAATCATAAAAAGAACAGACAGGCTGATCATTTCATTTCACAATGTCTGTACTAGAAATTTCATATAGAGAGATTGATGTTGGACTTTTTTTTTTTTTTTACATTTTTATGCATTTATTGACTGATGGGTCACTTTCCTTTATACTCATATCCTTTAACTCATTCACCCCATTTGCAAGGTATCGCGTTTTCGCAGCCATGGCAACATCTTCCCCCTCAAATCCAGTGTTCAAGTCTGGTCTAAACTTGTTGCAGATTGCACTACCTATGCGGACATAATCTCCAATATGTGGTATCTGTGTATTGGAGAAGGTCATGCTCAAATAACTCCATGTCAATTGAGCCTGCCATTCACTGACTCGACAACCAGCTTTGACCCTGGTTTTTTACGGATTACACAGTCAGCATGACTTGTAGAGGTACTTGGAATAGACAGTGTTACTAAAGGAGGACTCTACTCTGCTTTGATAATTTTTTTGTACATGTATTTTGTTTGGCTCAGAGCTGTTGCAAATAATCCCTTGTGGATTTTGTTTCACATATGTGACGACACTTCCTACACAGCAAGCAGAAACATCCATACGGAGTCTTCTCTTGATAAAGTCTGCAAGCTCCTTCTATATCCTGTATATGTCCTGTTGTGATGTTGTTTGGAGCACAGCAAGCAGGGGTAGAACTTAGGTATTCAAAAAAATATATTAAAAAGTCATTAATCACAAGCTGTTACATTACTGTACAAGTATAATAATGCTACACATGACATAATTATGTATATTTAATGTTTGCAATGATGAATAGACTTTCTGTAGAAATATATATTTTATATCAGATAACCAACATAAAGAAACCAGTTAACATTCACAACGTTATTACTTTGCAATAGCTAAAACCGATCAGAACCCAATGTATAAAAATTATCACCTGTCGCTCGGAATAAAAAATAATTTATTGCATGAACGTCCGGGAGATATGAAGATTAATTCCCCCCAGAAAAATTATCTTTCCCTTGGGCATTGCTCTCGGGAAATATGATTTTCCTTGGGTGAATAATATTAGTTACATGGTTCGTAGTTGACCTAATATGGTTTATCAGTCATTCTCATTTATATGACTCCATTTTGAAATATCACTGTTGCTCAAGTTAAGATTGTTTTTTCTTGAAGTAACGGTAAAATATTGTATATGTTTTGAAGTAAATGATTTTAGGAGTTTATATCCAATTTATATACAATAAATCGCCGTTTATTTAAAACGCATTATCATTATTTTAATAGCCAAATTATAGATGTCACAGTGGTTTCCATGTGTCGCTATATAGGCTAATGATTATGCTAATGATGACAACTAATGGTTGTCCATTTTTTCTGCTATTGAAGTCGGGAAAGAAAAAAAAATGAAAATATAGATTTTTGATATAATACAACCCCAACATTTTAGATACTTAAGTATTTGCCGCTCGTCAATATTTTTAAATCCAGAATTGATAAAACCTGTCGCAATGTTACCATTAACAAGCGTTACCAAAACTTACCCTCCGATAGAAGTTAAGCCAAAAACGATCTTATATTAATCAAGTTTCATCTAAATATATCTCTTTTTTAGGCATTTAATTATATGATCTGTTTTTGCTATATGACATTTGCATTGTTCAAAAACTTGGCATCTATCCTATTCTTTTCACTGTCATATGATTAAGGATTAACAAGCGTTACCTCTTTTTTTCTGCGTAAACAATATACTCTAAATAATCCCACCATATATATTTTCTGGATATTTTCTCGATATTCAAACTAAATAAAGCAATTATGTAAAGAAAAACAATGAAATAGATGACTTTTTGTTAACAAGCGTTACGTTAACAAGCGTTACTGTTTTTCTATTTTCCAAACGAATATTACTAATCGGGATTTTCAAATATCTAGGCACCCACGACGTACATGTAACAGTAAAGTAAAAAACACGAGTAAGAACGAATTGACCACAGCAGCAGCATTTTTTAAAGGTCGCAACATTTGTTATTTTATTTTTTTTTAAATTTGAATATTTTATCGTCCCAGACAACTTAAAAAATTATTTGATGTCAGGGTTGGGAGGCCCTGAAGTCATCAAATTTACAATATTATTGTGAAAAAAAACTGTACATAGGACATTTTTGCATATACACACACATTCATCTATTGTTTATGGTTGTGTGCAAAGAGTAAATTTATATACTAAGATTGTTAGAGTTTAAAAACAAAATCAAAGAAAAGAAACAGAAGTGGAAAATATAGAATATCCCAAGTCTAGATTTAAAAAAAAACAAAGGACACTTATTGATGGGAGGAGAAAATATCCCATCGTTTATAAAAGTTGTCTTCATTGTTATTTTTTTTATGCATATGATGTTCTAAATTTCTATAATGCAGTAGTTCTCTCTTTAAGCCTTCGAAAGAAGGTAACATTTTGTTATTTCTTTTCTTATAAACATGGCGTTTTACTAAGATGATCATTAGATTGATTATATTTTTGTGTTTTGACATCAATCAAAGTATTAGCTTGGTCATTAATCCAGTCAAATAAAGAATTCCATAGTTCTTCAACATATGTACACTCCCATAATAAATGGGACAAGGTTTCAGAATAAAGGTCACAAAAAGAGCATAAATCAGATTGTAAGATTCCAATTCTTTTCAAAAATACATTTATAGTTAAAATTCTGTGAACAATTCTGTATTGAAACCATTGAATTTGTACATCTGTAGATATCTTAAAAAGTGCACGATTATGTAATTTCCACCAGAATCTGTCAACATCAAGGTTGAGTTCATTTTCCCGTTTTCATAATTTGGTTTTTCCCAGGATGTAGCTGTGATTATATCATATATTTCTTTTGATCCCTTTTTATTTTTTAGAGTTGGCTTTAAGAAAGCAGGATAATATGGATTATTGAACATAATTATATTTACGTCATAAGGAAGTATAAACATTTTAATTATGTTAACAATACCGTAATAGGTTGTAAACGGAATCAGTACATCAAATTTATTACAAAAATCTTCATATTGCAATATTTGGCCATTAGTACTAAAAAAAATCATATACTACAGAACACCTTTTTGAGCCAAGCATTCATAAAAAATACATTTGTTGTTAATTTTAAAATTTTCATTATACCAGATTGGCTGAACAACAGATTCAGACACTTCGGTTTCAACAATTTTCCTAAATTTAAATAGAGCATCAAATACATGTACATCTTTCCAAAACAAGTTTGTACAGCAACTTGACAAAACTTTTGTAAACATATTTCCATACAAAAAATGTTTTCAATTTTTGGCAAAGTACTGAGTAATAATGATTTTCAAGAGGAATTATTATTTAGAAATCTACGAATCCATGTGATTTTTAAGCTTAAACATAAATTGTTTAAATTTATCATTCTAAGTCCACCATCCTCATAGTTTGTGTAATACATTTTTTTGCCACTCTTGGAGGTTTATTATTCCATAAAAAATTGAAAAAAAGTTGTTCTAACTCCTTCTTATAAGAAGACGGAGGATTTGGAAGAGCAATAATTAAGTGGATAATTTTTGGCAAAATAATAGATTTTATAACAGTTATTTTTCCCGCTGGACTCAACTGACGACTCATCTTTCGACCAAGAAGCAACAAGTTTTTTCATTTCACATAATTTAGGTTAAATATTCAATTCATGCATGGCTATAGGGTTTAGGTCTATACAGTAGGTTATACCAAGAACTGTAAATGGCTCCTGGGACAATTTTATGTTAACCTCTGGGAGTATATTTTGCTTGCAATTTGATAGTGAACCAATTTTAACACATAATGTTTAATCATAATTGGGTTTTAAACCCGAGTATTTTGCAAACTAATCAATAAGAGATAAGGCATTTTTTAGTGATTTTTTTTAGCCATCTAATAGTAAAACAGTATCATCTGCATATTGTAGTAGTTTATATTCCTTCCCTTTAATAACTATACCTTTAATATTGATATTATTTCGGATTAATATACTCATTATTTCGGCACATAAGATAAACAAATATGGTGAAATTGGATCCCCCCCTGCCTACATCCCCTTCCAATCTCAAAAAATTTAGAAAAAATCTATTTTGAATAACACAAAGACTTGCTTTTGAAAATAATATTTTGACCCATTTTATAAAAATTTCCCCAAAATGAAAAAAAATTAATACTTTAAGCACAAAACTCCATGAAACTGAATCAAAAGCTTTTTCAAAATCTATAAGAAGGACAAGTCCTGAGACTTTGTTCTTGTTGCAATGATGAATAACATCATATAAGAGTCTTGAGTTTTCTCCAATGTATCTCCCTTGCAAAAAACCCTTTTGATTTTCATGTATAAGAGAAGAAAGGAGAGGTTGCATATGATTAGCTAGAACAGCAGATAAAATTTTATATGTAGTATTTAGGAGTGAAATTGGTCGCCAATTTTTTAATTGTTCTCTTGCTTTATTTCCTTTTGGAATAATAGAAATAATTCCTCGGGTTTGACTAATTGATAAATATCCTTTCTTAAAACTGCATTGATAGGATTTTAATATAAATTTATTCCGGTCTATCCAGAAGAATTTAAAAAATTCAGTTGTGAAACCATCTGTTCCAGGGGTTTTATCATTTTTCATGTTCTTAACAGATAAGGTACATGTAATATTATTATCAAGGAGTTGTTGTTCCATTTCATTAACTTTTGGTATATGTATTTTATATTGCGCAAAATGTTCATTTAGATCTATGTTTTCTATTTGGTCATCATAGTTTTTATATAGAACTTGATAAAACTTTTTAATTTCGATCAAGATTTCATTTTGCTCAACAATACACTTTCCCTTACTATTGATTAATTTTGTAACATTTTTATTAACATAATTTCTTTTTTCAAGGGCACAAAAGTATTTTGTTGGCTTTTCGCCATTCTCAATCCATTTGCAGTGAGTACGTAGTAAAAGTCCATCTAATTCATATTTTCTAATCTTTTCTAATTCATCCTGAAAATTGGAAAGGGCTTTGGCATAGGAAATTAAGTGATATGTATTAAATAGATCTTGTGTAAATTTAATTTGTTTTTCAAGGAACTCCTTTTGTTTTTTCCGTTCCTTAGACATTTTACTACCATAATAGATAGTAATTTGTCTTATCTTCATTAATAAAATCTCTAAAATTAAGACATCATCAATACATGTAGATATCTCGGGTTCCACTGGATTACCTTGTTCTCTATATTCTAATTCAGTTTCTGCTATTGTATCTTTAACTTTCTGGACATAGGTGGGATCTCTTAATAAAGAATTATTGAATCTCCAAAAACCTTTACCTTTTGTAAAATTGTTAAATTTTAATTGTAATTCAATAATAGAGTGATCTGTCCTATAACCGGGTAATATTGATACGCTATGTAAAAGTGACATTAACTCTTCAGGAATTTAGAAAAAATCTAGTCTAGCTTGTTTGATAGGTGTTTTTTTTACTCCAGGTATATGTTCTTGCATCAGGATTATTTATTCTCCATGGGTCCGCCAAATTAAATTTTTCTTGTAGCTTAATGACTTCTAATTTATTTTTTAAATATTTTCTTTAACATAATTATGACAGTCTAACATTTGTTATTTTAAGTTTTATCTTAATGCATATAATTATTCGATTACTGATCATATACAGTAACATATATATATGATTGTTTTTTGACAATGCCAATAATTGAGTACATATATATATACAAATCATAATAACGAGATCCATTAGAAGCTATGTATATTTTTAGGGGGTAAAAATATGCACTTATTCGAAGTATTACCGTAATAGTAATAGTAATGGTAACGGATGTTAAGGAGCTTTGTATTATATCAAGAAGGTATAATAATAACGTTACCGGCGTTATGACAAAAAGATACAACTAAGTTTGTTTTATTAATAGAGTTTTTCATTGTTTACATAGGAAAAGACACATTTTGATATTAATTTCTTGTACAATGATTTATAAGCAATTTATTATGCATGAGTTTATCGATATTGAATGAAATACATGTATTTGGTCATGGTGTATGTGCGGATTTAGAGGGTAGAGGGGAAGGGTCCGGATCCCAACTGAAAAATTATATTTGCTTAAGAAATTTATCGAATATACATATACAGTAGGCCTGGACACCCCCCCCCCCCTTCCCCCTTAAAAACAAAAATTTCTCCCCCCCCCCCCCCCCCTTCCTAAAAAAATCTGGATCTTCTCATGTTCGTTTTACATTTAATGAAGACTAATCCAATATTGATTGAGATTGAAAACGTCATATAAATTTGTCCATAATATTTGCATTCCTAAATGGCAAAATCTATAATATAAATATTCGTAAAGCATTAAAGTGTACCTGATTTAATTAAACATGAATTTCTTATTTTTAAAGCGCTAAGCATAGCTCATTATCGTCGTTAGACTTCTACTTCCGGTGCATCGAATAACCGCCCCCCCCCATGAGCAGAAAAAAACATCTTTAAACTGGTAAGAGAACCAGTTTCAGGGGTTTACGCACATACTTGCACGGGATATTATGTATCTAAATAATGTAGGGGCTATTGTGAATCTAATGCGCGGGGCTTACATACATCATTACAGGGGCTGCCACGCAGTGATTAGGAAATATAGTGCGCATACAGAAAATGAAATTTAGAAAAATCAAATCGATTCTTTTTAACTTAGCTTGCACAAAGTAAATTTCCTTTAGAATCAAGCTAGATTAGCGCTTTTCAGTACTATCAGTACTTTGATTCTCTATGGTACTTCATACAGCGGAAATATAACCGCCGATATCGGGGAAAGAAAAATCAAGGACAGGTTAAAAATATGAAAAGAGAAAGGAAAAGGAAATTTTATGTTTTACAGGTTTTTTTTTTTTGGTCAATTACCATTATTTGACAAACCAATATTATTAGCAATATTGAATTACTTATTGAAGCTATACTTTCTTCTATTATGATAAGAAATGTAGTTTGAATTTTCATTTAGCATCAGTTATTTTAATTTTCAATTTCATACCAATCTATTAATTATTTTTATTAAACTAAACAATATCCTTTCATAGATATTTCTGGCATACATAATTCGGTTTTAAGAAGCCAATACATATTTCTCAAATTAAAGTAATTATCATCAAAAGACTGAAATGGGTCGGTGTCGATGAGCATTCAATATTTTTTTTTACAATTTTAAAGAAAAAAATTGTCCTTGCTTTTCAAGGTTTTAATAATAAACGTCTTTATAATTTGAAATGTACATATAATTAGTTATTTTTGGACTTTTTATTTATTCATTGATAGAATAAAGCACTGCATTGATTAGATTAACATCCGTTACTGTGATTTAACACCCCATGCAAATAATCTGACCTATTTTCTTAAAATAAAACAGATATGTGGTAATTTTCAGAAAAAGCATCATAGATGATGTTCTTTTGGAAAGCCAAATTATTAAAACAATCTGGCAAACTCATTTTTTTAACAACGTTAACATCGAATGAAGTAGCAATTCTGAGAATGACTGTTTATACGTGGTCAGTAAATTCCATATGGGGCAAGAGCGGAGCTCGAGCCCCATATGGCATTTACTGACCACGTATAAACCATATTAGGTCAACTACGAACCATGTAACGATTATATCTTACCGACTGGCTTTGTATGAATGGCAAAAATGAATAATAACAATAAAAAGTTAGGTTTTATGAGTTTTAATTTGGGTAAAAAAAAAATGACGTCATAATACTCTAAGAATGAGGTCGTATTGCCCAAAGGGAGTAATATTTTCTACTGACTATGTATGGAATATACATGGTCTTCACGTGACTGCTGTTAGCCAATAATTCTGCTAGATTTTAGCAGGAGGTAAGATATATCTTTATATCTCCCTAACAATTATGCGATAAATACATAATATTGATAGTACGCATATGTAGATTAAATGTGAAAGTGCAAACGCTGTGTATAATCTTGATTTGGCTACTGCATATGTGGTTGGGCAGTTTCCCTTTTACCTAGCAGAAACATGCCACATATCATATGCCTTAATACGTGCTTTCAACATGTTCATGCGTGATAGTTTTGCAGGAATATATTCATAAATGCACATCAAAAATAGCATCTGGACACTTAGCCTACAAAAGAATATTTTTATATTTCCCAAAACAGATATTACGTGAAGGGGACATGTAAACAGACATAATTATCTTTAAACAGTGGCAAAATGCATGTTTTTTTTTTTATCCCCATCCCAACAACACACATCAAAACATTAGCGGCGATCAGGGTTTCGAGTCAGAGGAATATCGGATTAACATGCATTTTGCTGCTTTCATTGTTTTAAAAAAACAATCGCCATTCAATTCTTACCTAATACAATCCCACAGTGGTTCACCAGTTGTGTTGGACGTGTCTATCGACAATCTTCACAGTTCCGTCAATCACCATCATTCAATCAATCATATTGTCGAATGTGTCCTCCTGTACGCCACGATTGTTTTCCCCAGAAACCGCCGAACGAAATTAAAAATTCCGGATTATAATGATTACGATTTTGAATTTATTTAATCAAACATATTTTTAAAATTTGGATTATTGTTACATTTCTACTTTTGGATGAAAGGCAGCGATTGTAGATCCCTTAGTACATAATTTGGCGATTTTTCATTAAATATGTAAGCCATTGGACTTCTTCCAGAAATGACAAATGTTTAAATTTCACCATGAGCACAACGAACGCGATTTACGAAATATGTTTTTTTCGACTAGTCATTGCAATACCTTTGACATATACAAATATTATCTGTCGCGTTGCCTGTGCACATATCAAAATATTTACATACGTGTGTACAAATTCGTAGTTTTTTTGCCAAAAAGTGAATTGCAGGTTAAGTTTGGAATTTATAATTTGTTAACGACGACGGATGAAGACCGATTGCAAAAGCTCACCTGAGTAACCCAAGTGACCCCCAAAATAAAAGAGTTAAATAATATTGTGTATGCCTTTCTGAGCAGCTGTAAATGTTCTGAAGTTTTGAAAAATTGGCATTGAAACGAAAAAAAACATTAAAACATGAATGATATGAAGATGGTTTACTCACGGATATATGTTTCAGAGGTAAAGTAATGCAATTCAGGGCATCCATGTGTAAACCTGCGGCAATTGTATGAGTTTACTTTGGAGAAGCGTTTGTCCAAATATAAACACAGATCTAGAAAGAGTTAAAACAGTACAGAATGAATCAATTATCTTGATAAATGTAAGCTTAGTGCATATTTCAAGAAGAGTGTTAATATCAACGTTCCATACCTTTTTGAACCAATATACGTGGATATATGTAACAGAACTCCAATAGCTCTGTGAGGTTTTCGTTTGGTAGACACATGTATCCATTAGTCTCTGTGCAGTTGATAGCAGAGGACCTCTTTTTCCACTCTGCTTGATTTCCAGGGCATTCTTTTGATGAAAACACCGGAAAATCATAACCTTCCATCTTTCTCTGAATGATATTTAACTTTTGTTCAAAATGTTAATAATCTCACAGATTTTATAAATAAGCAATGGACTTAATCAAAATAAAATCAATAAAAATAATTGAAAATTGGATTGTCTCATCAGACCAAATGTAAATGACCTTTAAATTATATGACCTTTTTATAAATTCTATGGAAGAATCAAAGATTAATATAATAGTCTGGTCACGTATAGTCACCAATTTTCCTTATATTTCATACATAGATATACCTTGGTGTAAAATGCAAAAAGACACTATAAGTTGGTTGCTAGGGGTAACCGTTGCCATGGTAACCAAGGCTAAAAATGGAAAAACAGTAAAACTTGCCTACTTTCCAGCCATATTAAAATTTGCCCACTAATGTAAACTCTTACAGACATAAAACAGCCTATATCTGATTTCAACTTTTATATTATATGAAGAAAATTGAAGAAACCAATACTTATAAAATGTTACCATGGAAAACGATACAAATTTTCAAAATCATTTTTGCGGTTATTTTATAAACCATAATGGAAAACTGCTAAATTTTTAAATCTTTTTAACGTCATGCAATATATATTTTATTATGAAAATTGACATCCGTTGCTATGGTAACAAGGCCAAGAAATAGGTAAAACGGAAGATGATTTTCATAGCATTTAACGAGTCCGGGTCAAATTCTTTCTGCCCTAGATTTTTTAACGAAATTTTTTACATGAATTTCCACTGATATAATTATTATTTTAAAGCCCCAAAAATCAGATATTTACAATATCGTTTGTTTAGGGGGTCATCTCAAAGTTTGTTAATTTTTAACATAGGACCCTATGGGATTTTGCTTGAAATGCATCAATTTTGCATATATTTTTTTTCATTTTTTGAAACTTCTGCCCTAGGATTTTTTTTTCTGTTCTACAAATGAAAGTTATAGCTACAGGGCATCAAATGATAAAATTAAAAAAAAAACCAAAAAACTTTTACCTTTTGGTTTGTTCCAGGGGTCTTATCAAAATGTTTTGGATGCACAATTTATCATTTTTGTCGGATAATGCCTATTTTTTTATTTGACGAAGGCGGAAATGGTCATCTTTATAGTATTATAAAAACATTCAGTCATATTTGAGCAATGAAAAATTATAAAATATCACATATTAAGGGTCATAAATATAAAATACATGGTTACCATCTTGAAATACATGTATTTAGCTATATTTAGGCGGGGTAAGAAACGTGACAGAGGGCTAAGCTTGCTGAACCCTCTTCACGTTTTCGACCCGAGCCCAAATATAGCTTATATTTCAAGACATTTATGTTTATTTTACAAAATAATATCAACTTTACGCCTCGAACGAGTTATTTTCGACAATTTCCGCTGAATACCTGCCGTTAAAAACAATAACGCCATGGCGTCAACTAAGCAAAAAAGATGACGTCACAATGCAAATGAAACGCTGCGCGAAAGCATGCGTACTCGAACTGTACTCGTCCTCGTTAATACCGGATTTAAGAAACTTTTAGCAATTGTTTTAGTTGGAACATGTAAAATATATATCTACATTTTTATTATATACCACCAAAAGGAGTGTTATGCAACAGAGAAGTGTTGTTGCTATGGAAAATTAAGTTGCGTAGAAAATAACACAGAAATTTTTGCATTTTGAAAAGTCCAAAGCAACGGCAGTTATTTTTAGAAAATGTCTAATTTTTTTTCAAATTTGACATTAAAGTTTTAGACATAGTTGATTTTTTTCACCACTTGATTTTATATATTTATTTATTATACATGAAACATATCCATTCAAAATGCCTAAAATATTATAATTAGCCTTATTTTTTAGCTAGTAACCATAGAAACGGTTCTCAATTTTCATATTTAAATTCATTATTGCACATACATAATAGCATTTACTAAAACATTAAAGATTTGCACTTTTTATTCAAATTAAATGAAGAAAACATATTTTTAAATTTCTGTTTAATATGCATTGAAACGCTGTAAAAATATGCGATTCTCCATAAATGGTTTTCTTTCTTTTGAAAAATGTTGACTATATTTAATAATATATTCTACCCTGGAAGCCGCAAGTTGTGCACCTTACTCGCAATATGTTTTCAAATTAGCATCAAAATACCATTTTTACATCTTCACCCTCTGTAACTATGGCAACGGGACCACATAGCAACAAATAAATGGTGTTAGGTTTTTTTTTTACTCATCAAAGTATATCAAATTTTCAAGTATAAAGAAAATCCTTGAATATGCATAGCCCGCCACCGAATTTTGATTCTTACATATTAGAATTAATCTTAAATTCTATGAAAGATGCACACCTTTACTTGAACTTACTAAAACTTTACTTGTTAAATGTAACACGTCTATATTCTAGATGAAAAAAATGACAATAACAAACAGTCACCCAACTCATAAATCCATAAAACGAAATACAAATTCAAAGCAGAGCAACACTGACCTCCAAAAAGATAGAGGTGGGATCAGGTGCCTTGGAGGAGTAAGCATCCTCTGCTGACCGGTCACACCCGCCGTGCGCCCAATGTCATATCGGGAAAAAATTCATTATTGGGAAAAATGTCGTAATTTGGGGAAAATATCATGATCGGGAAAAACGGAGAAAAATCCGTGGACAATTCGGTATCAATCAACAGTCCAGGGCAGAGCAATCACGGACCTCTGGAAAGCCTCAGAGGCAGGATCAGGTGCCATGGAGGAGTATAGATAAAATTTAATTTACACTGTACGAGGTTTGTTAGAAACACGCCTGATATTTCTATCATTTTATCACTTTGTTTAATTCAGCAACGTCCTTGTTATCGAAATCAATGCAGTCACAAAACATTTAAACATATGCTTCTTATTACAAATGTACAAATTATGAATTATATGATGGTCATTTTTATGTTAAAAAAAATGCTATAAGATGTCCCATGTAACGAAGATTTTTTTTACCCTAGAAAATTGACCCAGAGACATTTGTTAACGTTAAAACGTTCCATTTCAACGACAATGCAAAACTTCGTAGTTAGGGTCAATTTTTTAACAAGGACATTTTCAAAGGCTGCAGGTCATCAGAGACAAGAAACATTTTTTCAGGGTTTTAAAAAATGACCCCCGATATAAGTTTCACGACTTTTGGTCTCAGTTTTTAACTTGAAAAAGCACCTCCGGATAAATATTCAACGTTGGAAAGTGACCCTTTGGTCAATGTTTTGTCTAGGTTAATTTTCTTTGTTAAACCCGAAAAAAAGTCTTAATAATATGACTGAGGATCTATTATTCCTATTCCTAATAACAAAAGAATTGACCCATTGGGGAGATGGATTTTCCGAAAAACAAACCACTTTTGAATTTTATTTTTTTTTGTTTTGTTATTTTCTATCGTACATATTTTTATTTTGTTATGCAGAATTGTGCATTTTGTATTTTATAACTTTGATCTTCCTCCCTAAATGCACATTGACTCTTGAAATTTAAGATATTGATGGAAAAAGTATAATTATACTTAACTACATGTAAAAGCAATAAACCGGTACTGTACCTTAGACTAAGCACGCTTTGTTTGAGAACAAGATTCATTCACTCTGTGTTACTCGAGACAAGTGCCACGTAGAAAAATAATGCCAAGGAAAAAGTGCTGCGTTTGTCATTCAAAAACAACTATGAAAAAAAGTACCGGTGTGGGAGAAGTATTGCAATTAAGATGTAGTTTATTCTTCGGAAAGAACATGTGCATTGGCTACATTATAAGTCAAAAATGCAGAAGAAAGATTTATAGAATAGAAAAATAGGGTTGAGTTAGTTGGGGTATTCCGTCTCCTTGCCATCAATTTCAATTGTGTGATATATGGATATTAGAGGCATTAAAATTACATATTATCATTACACCTGCACTCACACTGAATCGTGATAGTAGAGAGTGTAGATTATAGGTGATCTTTCATGCCAGAAAGTAAGGTATAGATTATTTTGCAGCTTCTGATTTACATTTACATGTATATTATTGGTCAATCGTTATGTTTGGACTGTTGTAAGTTTAAGTTTAAATCAATATTTAAAAAAAGTAACGAATTGGGTGAGTTTGATTACTAGTACACGTAAGATGATTGTAAGTAAATAACCTTTATTTTTATTCAAACAAGTTTTCAATTTCTAAGTGAAATATATTTATTATGAATTTAACTCATACGAACACGATCAATTTTATCATAAAACGAATCAAATTTAGGCAATAGTTCCAGTTACATTGATAAAAATGTACAGTGTTATATTTACATCAACAGAAATTATTTGGTTGGATCGCTCGATACAAGTAATCTTTTAGAACGTTGTCACGGAAGGTAATTCATTAGTAAAAAACTATATATATATATATATATATATATATATATATATATATATATCATCTAAATGTATTTAGATTAAAGATATAATTTCAGAATATTTTTTACTCAAGAATTAACAGACATTTGCACGTATTTTCAACTCCAATTAAATCGATGATGATGTAAATGCAGATAACTAATATGTAATGCAATCTATTTGCATTTTCTGTATCGCATTGAAAATGTTTATAATTATTACCAAGGATTGTCAAATGTGTGAGAAGAACATTTTCTGAGTAAATATATCAGTAAAGAAACAATGAAGAATACAGATTTCTTTGAATTACTTTTTGCACATACATGTATAGTTTATGATTATAATGTTTTCTAAAGAAATGGTGACTTCCGGCTTTTTGAAATCCATACAATTTGAAACGGAGAATTCTCTATAGTTCAATACAGATCTGTTTGAGTGTACAGGTGAATAGAAATTAAAAAAAAAGATAAATGAACAAAATTCAGATTTGATGCTCATTTGAGCGATATGCCTAATTTCTTACAACATATAAACAAGAAATCTAGAAGACTTTCAGGTGAGAAAAAAAATCTGAGCGCTAATAAATCGTTTGTTTTAGAATTTAAAAGACGTTACGAAACATGCCAAAGTCAAAAAAAATTTTGGTTTATTTTCAGCAACACATAGCATGTCAATGTCAACGTTTACTTAGATCCGGTAGTGGCGTTATATGAAAAAGAAAATAATGACGAGATGAAAATGTTCACAGATATGTCTGAAACTTTAATCTTAGACGATGTTTCATTTTTGATTCTTCCTGTTGTTTCTTTTTAAATAAATGCGCTCTATCAAAAAATTATTTCTAGCATGACCTAACCAGTTTATTTCTTGACATTATCATGGGTAATGTGGAGAAAAGTTTAGCAAAATCATTAGGTATATCAAATAAATATTTCAATAACAATTCATATGTATGAATTTTTATTCCATCTAATTCAGTTGCAATGACTAATCCTTCATTAACCGCGATAATCAAATGATTTTCAAAAAAGGTAGCAGAGATAGGAAAAAAATGACCTAAAATTAAAACGTTGACGTTAATTTGTTAAGTTGGATTTCCAAGAAATTTTATTTGGCTACTAAGATTTAGATTGATAGACATTTACACTATGAAATATTTTATAATGTTTCGTACAGAATTTAGGATACGATGTATTGTAAACGTATTATATTTGGCGTGTACGATATTTGACGGAAAAGAGTTCTTAACCAAGTTGGAGTGGATTTAATTTAGCGTATTCCTGAATGTTCCTATTCATTTACATGTGTGCATTTAGCGATGTAGTCGATTTAGCGGAAGCCGCAATTCGCCAAAACCGCTAAATAGAATACACAGCATAATGTAATACATGTAAAGTTTATCTTTACAAAGTAAGTAGCATTTTTTAACAACAGAAATAGTGTTTTCCTATCATCTTCTCGGCTTACAATTTCAATTCCGAATATTTTGTATCTCACAATAATATTCTTTTTATTCCATAATGTTCTAGTTTTAATTAATTTATCTAATTGCATTGATATTTCCTTTATAGTGTTCGTACACATGTATATTATAAATTCCTGGGTCAGCATTATATGTACAGTGTTACATATAAATGTACAAAAGTTGCCTTTATCGATTACCTGTCTTCGCGCTATCATTTACAAAGTCTTAAAACAAATACTATGCATTTTTATATTCAATTATTTTATTTTAGCTTATTTTTTTAAATCTTGAAATATTAAGTTTAAAAACCTTCGATATCATTTTCTCGGTTTTTGTTTAATGATACAAATGTATCACATATCCAGGTATTCTGTGTTTAAGTCGTTTACCAGGCCGTATCATTATATACAACTATATTCATATTAATCATACATGTGGACAATATCGAGAATCATAGAATTTCACCATCACGCATCTCTCACGTGCGCAAAAAAAAAAAAAAAAATAGGAATTACCAAAATTAAAAAAGGTATTTTATAAAGAAATATTTGTCAAAATGACAATTGTTAAAGTTGACGGTCATCGATTAGTATTGAATATACCTGACCTAAAAATGGTAGCAAAACAACAACCACAATATTTTCTACGCTTTTATAGTGCATTAGTTAAAATTGTTATATAAAGACGATAGTGAGGATATGTCCAAATATAGCAATTTTAATGATGCTTAATTTATCTCTTTTTTATCTATTTGAGAATAAGTATCTGTTAAAAACGCCCGATGATGAATGGGTACATGTAACATGCATTTGTTTTCCCTCGAGTTTGCACTCAAATATCACAATTTATTGGTTTAAACACGGCATATCTTTGCCTGATATATTTCTTTATCCAACTGGTGGAATATATATTCGGAAATATGGCCGACGATCCGCCCACTTTTATTGACATTTCATATTGTTCAATAAGGGTGCAGTGAGTATTCGAAAGTGAGATTGAAATTTTAAAGATTTCTACTGGTAAAATTGGATGAAATGAAAGGCCACTTTCACATTGATATGCGCAGATCATCGCTTTTTGTAAATAAACGTCTCACTTGATAGTCCTCGGAAAGACGAAACACATATAAGGTTTGTCTATGAGACTGACTACGGAAATACTGTAAACTAGCTATTACTCGTGACGACTTTATTTCGCGATTTACCTGATATGAATGGTTCCCGTTTCTAATATTTTACGACCAAACCTTATCCACATCCAATTCTTTATTACAAATTTATGGCAAATACCGGTCCGTGGCGAGAAATATTTGGGACAATGAGGCTATCCAACCGAATGCGAATAAATGTTGGTTTACAGTATATAGGGTTGATCAATCACAATGAGATTGATCGACATAATATACATCGGAGGTCGGTTGTAACAAACCTAGAAAGTTATAATATTTTACGGAGATTTCAATTAGAAAAATGAACACATTTTACGGGGACTTCAATTAGAAAAAATTACAATATTACCATACAGATGTATGTTTATTGGGAATTTTCTTTGACATAACCTATTACTTAAATTAATCCAAGTAAAGCGCACTACTTTAATCATGTCAAGCAGGAGTATATCTTAAAAAAGAATAAAATATTTTATTTCCGCATACTGGAGTAGCGGTATAAATACGCACAAATTATGGAAATAATTAAGTAAAAACCAATTCAAAATGGAATATCCTAATGTTTGTTTGACATTGGCAAGGGAAAACCCTGCATTGGTGGTAAAACAATCATATACCACTTATTGAGTCTTTTAGATTTTTCATTGTTAGAACTATTGATTTAATAAACCACTCAGTTTAATCATTCAGTATGTTGTTATAACTGCTCGGTTTGTTGTTTATAAACAGTACATGTATATTGGATAAATAGATTAATCATTTGATCATGGTAGTTATATGTGTGTTAGAAGATACTGCGACAATAATTGAGTATTTTTTGTTTGGTTTGATCATTGCCATTTAAAGCTCCTTCATTTACACATATCACATAAATACACACTACAACAGTGTAATAGACACATCTTTGTGTGTGTGCAGTGCGGCGTTGTCAATGACTCGTGCTATAGCCATAGTCTAGAGATAAATTATGTCGTTTTGCCGCTTTATGGAATGTCAAATAAGCTCGACTAAGTTTCGTAGTAAGTCATTGAAGAAGACAAAAAAGCTAGACCAAACATTTACGACGCTTTTTAAAACAAGTCTTAAGGGCCCGTTTCATTAGAGGTTACAATGTACGTATATATTGATACATTAATTTAAGTCTAAAACTTATAACTTTTGTTAAAGCGGTCTCCTTCATTTTAAAGATAAGACCCCTATCCAAACTCCACTTCTTCGGGTAATTTATTTCCCGAAAGCATTATATTAAACATAAAGATTTCAATTCAATATTATTTAAAGCCAATTAACAGGTAATGAATATTCAATGTGAAACAAAACAAGACAGATTGGAATACATATACCGCCTCACATATTTCATGTGAGGATGTTACAGACAAACGTTACAGAACGTTTCCCATTGTTGTAATGTTATGACGTTGCAAACACGCAAAACGTAACGTATTTGTCGCAGTTCGTGATGAGGCAATATTTACTTTACAAAATGCTAAGGTGTCTTTATAAGAAACTTCTAAGGAATAACCACGCATTGTTAAATGTACCGATTGCAGTTTATTATTAGTTATTAAATTATTTACTTTAAATATATTTTTTCTAAAACAATTTATCGATCATTAAGCAAAACAAATAAATTGAATTGAAAGGTTGATGAATTCAATCATAAAATAAAAAAATAGAAATGATTAAAAAAACATTTTGATCTGTTAAAAGTAAATGATTTTCAGGAA
>WFKH01010211.1:45142640-45156592 GCA_016163765.1 Magallana hongkongensis
ATGGACCGAAATGCCTATGGACTGAAAGGTATGGACCTTATCGAAAGGGGGCGCTATTGTTTGTCTACAATGTGAAGGTCACATTTTGTTTACAGTGGATCGCGGATGAAGTCGGGAGAACTCTTACCTGCGATGGCATGGAACTTCCTTTTTACGTTTAAGGCCTCCTGACCGGTCGGAAAGCGGATGAATCTTCCGGCAACATTGGCGATGGCTGAGGCCACTCTCCGGATGCATCGTCCAGCCGTGGCCTTCGACACATGCACGGCATCTCCAACAAGCTGGTGGAAAGCCCCAGTGGCCACAAACCTTAGGAACACCAGTAGCTGAAGCATAGGTGGTAGAGCCATTGACGTCCTCGTTCCATGACTCACCGTGTCGGCAATCATGTCACAGATATAGATGATAGTGGGTCGACGAAAACGGTACCTCTCGAAGAGTTCGTCGTCAGTCCGCATTTCCAATGGATTAAGACGGTCTCGAAAAACCCGAGGACGAGGGAGCCGCCTTCTTTGCTGATCATTTCTTCTTAAAAATCCAACGAGTGCCGCCATTTTGAAGTTACTTAGTAACAATCTTTATACTTAAGTCTGCCTAATAGCAGTCTTAAGATTTAAGACAATATTTCAGACTTAACACTAAGTCATTTTTTTGTGATCCACTTTAAGAACAATCTTAAAATTTAAGTGCAAATTTATTGACTTAAGTCTGACTTAAGATTTAAGACAGTTTCATGATCCCGGAGCCAGATAGTATCAAAATTGAACAGCCAAAGGATGATTAGACAGTTAACCCCCCCCCCCCCCCCCCAAAAAAAAAAAAAAACCAACAAAAAACTGAGCTAATCTGGCTTGGAGTAAGGCAACGGAAAAAAGAGAATACGCCGAAAGTGCTAACATTATTGTAAACCACACATATCAAATACAAAATCACTAAGGATAAGAGTTATTCCCATCCTGTATTTTCAAATCAAGCTTGAGATTGTCATGAAATTGGCCCATGTGTGCTGATCGTAGACGTATTTGGAATATGCATACTGTACACCTACTTTTACTTGCATTTGCAACGACTTTATTTCGCGATATACCGGAGGTACACTGGTAGCCCTTGATTAATTTTCGCGATCAAGCCTATCTATTAACCATATTGTGAAAGACTCATAAAAAGGCTGCTTCGCTAATTCCGCGAAAATTTCTCTCACGCGAATAAAGTAAGTTAACATCACTGTCTTCTTTAACAAAGGCAAAACTAATTAGATACTAGTTCAATGCAATACATATTCGCAACAAAAATGCTTTTACGAGCCTTTAAAATATTATCCCACGCAGGAAGGTTCACAGTTTCAGGCATAATTATCAGGTTTATCAAATAAAATTTTTCGAAAAATATTCATGTAAATTTTTCTTACATGTAATCCAATTGCAATGATTAACTTTTTATTTACCGCGATAATCAATGCTTTTTTTAGACAAAGGTAGCAGAGATAAGTGAAAAAATGACCATAATTTAAAACGTTGACGGTGCTTTGTTAAGTTGGGTTTCCAAGGAGTTTCATTTGGGTATTATTTATAAGATTTAGATTGATATACATTTGCACTATGAAATGTATCATAATGTTTCGTACAGAATTAAAGATACAATGCACTGTAAACGTATTATATAAGGCATGTACGATATTTGACGGGAGGGAGTTCTTGCACAGGTTAGCATGGATTTGATTTAGCGTTTTCCTGAATGTTCCTATTTATTTATTTGTGTGCATGGCATTTAGCGATTAACTTGATTTAGCAGAAGCTGCTTTCTGCTAAAACGCTAATTAGAAAACACAGCCAAATTTAATACGTTTACAGTATATCTTCACAAAGTACGAAGCATTTTTTAACATGAGTTCAGAATAACAACGCAAGTAGTGTTTTCCTTTCATCTTCACGGCTTAAAATTTTAATTTTGTTTCTAACAATAATATTCATTTTTACATTATACTTTTCTAGTTTTAATTAATTTATCAAATTACATTGACAATTCCTTGAAAGTGTATGTACACATGTATATAATAAATTCCTGTGTCAGCATTATATGTACAGTGTAAATGTACGAGAGTGTAGCATCAAGGTGCCTATATCATTACATCTCTTAGCTCTAAAATTTACAAAGGCTAAAACAATCACTATGTGTTATATAATAGATTATCTGAAGCTTATTCTTTTACAAATCTTGAAATATAAAGTGTAAAAACCCGTTGATATCATCAATTGCAACAGGTTTGAATCAGTTTTCATTTAATGATACAATTGTATTATATATCAATGTATTCTGTTTCTAAGTTGTTTACCGGATCGTATCAATATATACAACTATATTCACTATCATACATGTGGACAGAATCGAGAATCATAGAATCTCACCATCACTCATCTCTCACGTGCGCCACAAAAATTATATTTCTTACAAAAACAAGAATTGATTTGTGTTATGATTAAGACAAATGATGAATATTATAAATTATGTCCAAAAATATTTTGAAGATGTTGATAGGCAAGGACTTTTGTACCTTTAATCATTTCAGTGCAGTGTTTCTGATATCATATAGTTAATAAAATGTTATGTACCCAACGTCCGTTATTCATAATATGTAAATCAATCAATTTCAATTATGGATGCATGTCCAATTGAAAGAGTTCGATTTTTAACTACATTTTTTTTTCAATGTATTGTACATGTATTTGTACATCATTATAGGTTATATACATGTACATGAACTGTTCATAAAGGAATTACAAAATTTTAAAAAAGTTTCGTATCTAATAACAAAGTATTTGTCAAAATGACAATTTTTAAAGTCGACGGTAATTGATTGATAAATAATATACATGCACTAAAAATGGTAGCAAAACAACTACTTCAAAAATTTTCTAATCTTTTATCGTGCAAGAGATAAAATTGTTATATAAAGGAAGTTAATTAAACGATAGTGTGGACATGTCCGAATATATTGATGATGAATTTTCTCATACGGCATATTAATACTTTCACCGCGCGCCAACTATCATTTTTATATGTTAACTCTCCATAATAACATTATTCAATTCTTAAATAAAAATTGGTGTCCTGTGCAGAATAAAATGGCAGCGTCGAAATTTGCGCAAACCTTTGCGGAGGAAACATTTAAAAATAAATATCAATAAAACAATGACAAGAGGTCCATGGGCCTCTTGGTCACCTGAGTAACTGCAGTGTGGCTTTTGCAATGTATATTTATGTGCATTATAATTACAGGGCTAATGAAATCATTTTTGTAGCTTTATGGTGCAGTGGATTTATCTCTCAAGTGTAGTTAGGTTTGACCAACTTCGTTCTTTTTAAGATTCTAGTATGACTTGGACAGGGTTATTTATATTTTTCATAGATGAACAATCGATGTGCAAAATAAAAATCTCATCCATAAAAATATTTGAGGAGTTACTAGTATCCAGACAAATGGTGTATCCTATATGAAATATTTTGAAAGGAAATGATATAAATCAACAAATTCTTCTTTCTTGTATTTTTTGATAAATTATAAAAAATTAAAGTACAAGTACAATGTGCATCTCTGTTCAATTTATGTTAAAAATAAGAACTTCTTAACTTGAAACTTGGGGTTTGGGGGTTAAAGAGTCATTTTTGTCCTGTAATCGATTGTAAACGATTACTTTATAACTTGTGATCGATTGATAATCGATTGCTCTAATTTTTTTATCATTAACAATTAAAATGTGAATGATACCTCTTCTGAACATATTGAATAAAATCTTCAAGCCACTTTGGTTTTCCAGTTAAAGGACTATTTTCACTACGAATTATATGAAAAATTGAGACTTTATATTTAAATCTTAATGAGGTAACATTTTATAATTTCTACTACTTATTTAATTTCAAAGTCTAATTATAAACAATATAGGGAACCCAGTCTTTTTAATTATGTGAACGAGGTTTTTTCTTGGAAGTTTAGGAGTTTTGGGTAAAATCTTGACCTTGCACCTTTAGCCATCATAATTATTCTGTTGTGATCGATTTCCTGAAAATTAGAATTTGATAAAAATTGGATAATTAAAATATTATTGGCAATATGCAAAGAAATTTGAGGAAATCTTGCTTCATGATTCTAATGAATTGTTTTAGAGCTTCTAAACTATTTTAATCTAATTGATCTTTGTTGGAGCTATTTAAATTGTTATCTAAACATTAGGATGGTCACGTCTGGTTAGCTGCATTGTGACAAAGACAAACAAATTGATAATAACACAACCTTTCTCTTTCTCTGGCAAAAGACACCCAATATAACTCTCTCTCTCTCTCTCTCTCTCTCTCTATCCCAATAAGTTGGTCAATCATTAGGTAGCTTTAGTGATTTTGCATATTTTAAGACATATTACATATTAGGTAAATAATTAAAAAATATGCAAGGCAAGGACGTGTAAAAACACAGAGTAAACAACTGATTATATAATAATATACTCATGTGAACCAATATTTATGATTTAAGTGAAAGTGAAAAATCAAAATAAATGAATATCAACGATTTTTTCTATGAAATATATTATAAACACATGTATAGTATATTTTCATTAAACATGTGCATTACAAAATATTTATGTGAAGAGTTATCGAAAAAGTAATTATAATTACACTGAAATGTTTAACTAAAATCGATTAAATTACAATTACAAGTCATCGAAAATATCTTCGATTACAGATTACTGTCAATTACTTCAAAAAGAGTAATCAGTACAATCGATTACGATTACTAGATTACGATTACCCCATGCCTGATCATAATATTAATGTTTGTTATAAGATACTGAGACAAAAATTGATTAGTTTTTTGTTTGGTTTGATCAATGCTAGATCTTTCATTTAAACATGTCTTATACACACTACAACAGAGCAATGGAAACATTTTTATGTGTGTGCTGTGCTGCGTTGTCAATAACTCATGCTAAAGCAATAGTCTAAAGATGAATTATGTCGTTATGCCGCGTTATAAAATGCAAGAGAAAAATAAGTTTCATAGTAAGTCATTGAATTAGATAAAAGCTAGGCCAAACATGTACGCCTCTTTATAAAACACGTCTTAGGAAGCCGTTTCATTCGAGGTTCTATGTGCACATATAATGATTCATCGATTTAATTCTAACTCTTATAACTTTTAATAACGGTCCCCTGCATTTTTAAAATAAGACCACTATTCTAGCTCCATTGCTCCTCTGCTTACAGACAAAACGTTACAGAACCTTTCCGTGTGTTGTACTGTTATGACGTCGCAAATACGCAAAACGTAATAATTGTCGCAGATCGTGATGAGACAGTATTAACTTTACAAAACGTAGAGGTTTCTAAATGAGAAAAGAATAACCACGCACTGTTAAATACACCGATTGCAATTGATTATATATCAAATTATTACCTTAAATATTTTTTCTTAAAAATTTACCGATCATTAAAACAAAACAAACAATTGAATTGATATGTTGATGAATTCAATCATAAAATGAATTATAATTACTTAAAAGTAAATGATTTTCAGGATTCTCAACATAGTTGTTTTTAAACAAATATGAGCAATACACGTACTACAGAATATATGGATTTTCCTTAATCAAAAACGACAAATTAAAGTCCAGCTAAAGGGAGGGTTCTCTGATTAAGATTGGAACTTATGAGACCTGATGGGAGAAGAGAGGCGGAGTCAAAACATAGAGAAGTGAGTGAGAGGAGAAACAGTATGTTGCGTACATTTGAACAAGGACAGACGGTCGTTCTCCGGGATTATCGTCATAGTCGGTGGACACCTGGAACTATTATGGCTCAAACTGGACCCGTGTCATACTCGGTTTAAGTACAATGTAGCAAGTGGAGACTTCATGCTGATCAAATACACTCATCAAATATACCGATAAAGCAAGACACGGATGTACAGTTTAACAAACCAACTGTGCAATCAACAATTCCTCCACTTGATTCATCTATGTGCGACACAGAACCACTTGTTACACATATGTCAAGCGGTATCTCGTTTATGCCATATGCACCACTCGAATTCCGATAACCATTCCGCACAAGAAAAAATTCCCAAAACATCTTAATAATTTTGTTTGTGATAAACCGAAAGTGAAACCTAGTGCATGGGGGCATAATAATCTTCATGGTGTCATGAAAAGCACGTTTCTCATTTGTATTTATGTTCAAGTTTATATTAAAATGTTAATCTTTGTATTTTTTAGTAAATGTATGAGAGCTTAAGTTGCAGGAAATTACTGATAAATTAACTAAGGAGGGTGGGGGGATGTTATAAAATACATATTTCTCTTCGGCGAATGTATCATTATGGTTCTAACTGTTATGTTTGTTTTGTACGCGGGTTGATACAATAATGTACTAGTTTCGTGGCGCTATGCTCGACTTGTTTTAATTCTTCAACAGACATAGAATTCATTATTGTGATTCATTACATAGGGTGCAAATGGACTGTTCCAGAGCAAGAAGAATTAACAAGAATGTTTACAGTACGTAAATGTTTTAATCGGGCATTCAGTGCAAGGTATCGTCTTTCACAAATTATGTAGGTATATGTATTATTAAAAAGGATATTTAAATAACAACCCAGTTTTGAAAAGTTTCGATTTCGGTTAGCGCTGCTGAGATAAAGAGACGATACTACAATAGACATGTTTCAAGATCTTTTGCAATTTTGCATGGATGTGATTGTTCATATTGTAGTGTTTATTTGTTATTATGTGCATACATATACTACTATTGCTTCCTTTTTTGAATATGAACAGCTAGGTTAAACAAATCAAGATCATCTTCTCCAATTACAGGGACAGCCCTAGATTAACACAATGCACCGATTGGGGTGCGCAGAATCAAGGTAAAGTTTTTGTCACAAAGCAGTTTCCAACAACTTGACAGGTCGGCGGTTCTATGATGAACAGCCATGTTAAAGTTGACATAAATTTATAAATTATGCGCATTAAATTTACTTTTTTGTCTTAAACTACCACCATATCAGTTTTTCATTTCTATTGATTCCTTTAAAGTATTGCTCCACTCTGTAATGTTAAACTAAGAACATCATTCAAGCTTCACTGCATCGGATATTTCCTTCACCCGAGCTCATAAGATTAAATACAAGCATTTTAAGAAAACATCTCAGCCATTCAACAGGTAAGGAATATCGAATGAGCAACATAACATACAGTAGGTCAAACTGAAAGCAGCCAATCGTAACTTTTCTATCTATACCGGTATAAACAGGTACTACGGTAGTAGATGAGAAATGATTGTATAAAATATGGGGACAATGTAATTTTTTTTTGGATTCATGTAAGATGAAATCATTAAACTGGTCATGGATAATTGCTTGAAAGTTGGTAACTGGTTTTTTGTGACACATTTATCCTTCCTTTTCCTAGTTAATTATCGCATTCGATTTTTTTTCTTTTTAGATAAAAATAATTTTAAAAATACTCGTCTTGCTTAAATTGTAATTCCAAACTTTTTGCATGTTAAGTAGTAAACAACATGTATTTAAATAACCTTTCTTTGCATTTTTGTTATGCATTGCACGACTTTAGACATCAACCATTGAAATGATATTGTGTGTAAATTTACTAACTGTCATTTAAATAATATCAATAATGCATAGCATGAAAATGAACTATGATATGAACTTTAAAATAATGATACTTGAATCACAGTTTGTCCAGTGCTTAGTACGGATTAAAACGAAATACAATTCGAAATTCAAATTAGGTACTTACACACTCGAGAAGCAGAAGGAAAGAGAATAAACATGTTCCAAAGAGCAAAAAACACAATTGCGCTTGCACAGCCATTGTATTTCTTCTACAAAACAAGCAGCTTCACTTGAACAAAGTCCTAAAGCAGTAGCGGGCAAAAGGAAAACGCCTCGCCTTTAATGCGCATATCTGAAACCAAATATGGTTAAAAATAGACCCATGTGGCTTTAGTTTTGGTTTCAGAATTTAAGGCAACAGAAAGAAATTTATTCATAACATGTGTTTTCTAAAATGTGTTTTAGTGTGCATAATTTAATTGATGCTCGTAAGGGTCAATATTTTGCAGTTATAATTTTTCAAAGGTTATTTGAGACAATCATGTTCATAATGACAATAATATAATGTCTAATATATAGTTATTCGGCATATTTTTGCCAAAATACGAGTAAGAATACACGCATTGTTAAGCTTACAAGTCTTAGCGTTTCCTCGTCATCTTTACGATTTCGCATTTGAGTTTTGTATACTAGTACTATGTATCCTACAATAATAACTGAGAGCTTTATCAAAGATATTACATAGTACACGAGAACTTCAGCTGCAATTCCTTTTAGTGAAAACATTGATTTTATCTTACTTGTTTTCCCTGCCATTACAAAACACTATGTCAATGATGAATACATATTAAATGAATACAAATATTAATGTATATGCTAGTAAGTAGTTCTGATATTCTTTGCCTGGTAAAATGTAATTAGAATAACAAATGCTCATTTAAATTGTAACCAGCCATGACCTCAGAATATTGTTATCCTCACTACTGTGTATTTTCTTAAATGTACAACATTATGTACAAAGTAGCATTTGGCTATATATCATATATGTGACTAGTCATGAACTTTACAATATGTTTGATGTTTTTACCGGCCGGTGTTTTTGATTGGTTATATATCTATACCTGTTGACGTACATGTTCATTAAATGATATTTATAAATTTTAAATATAGTTGCTCATATTAACAGGATGTTAATGGTGACTTACTTATGCGTTTTATTGGTTTCAAGCAAAATTAAGAAAGTAGCTTTTTATCACTTTTCCGTTGTACGAAAATTAAACTTTTTCTGTAAGTGGAGCTGCAAATATTTTCAAGAAAACTAATACAGTAAATATATAAATAATATACATGAAATATTTAAAAATTTTTCATGCATATGATATACACTTAGGTTTATTCTGTTCTATACCGTATTTTAAATACATGTAAATACATGTTTAAGGCTACTTTATGCTGATTAATTTAACATTTTTTTAAAAGGGGGGGGGGGGCTCATAAAAAAAATTTTGACAAGCAATAGGAAGGAGGGGGGGGGGTTAATTTCTTAAACTGAAACACATGAAAATCAAAATCCGGGGAGAGGTGACGTATACACTGTACCTTTAACCTCTTTTTTCAGTTCCCCAAAATGGGACCAACTCTATGTTTGCTACGAGAAAAATTAGGGGGAGGGAGGGGGGCAGGCCCCGATTTTCCTTGTCTGCGTAATTGAAATGGATATTGATAATTTATGATGATTATATGTAACAATAAGAAGCAAAGAAAAAGGCATTTGGTTTTCAATAGAACATAAATATGTCATTTTAAGTCGTTATACATTGTTACGTACATGTATACATGTAGTCCTACTACAGTGTAATGTGTACGGGAGTGGAATACTTGCATCAAAGTGTTTACGTGTTCATAGATAAGAACTTCTTGTTATACATATGAAGGCTAAAATAATCAACGAGGCATATCTGTTTAGATTATGAAAAGCTGTATGGATATTTTGTAAAACCGACAGGAGCATATTATACTTTTTAAGTTTTCATTTAAAAATATCACGTTTCCCATCGTAGAGCGCTCAAGTTGTTGAGGAATGAGTCACTGTGCACAACGTCATTCACCCTAACCACACACAATGTCGAGAATTAGCATTGGGTTTCACCATCACGCATTTCTCCCATGGGCCACAAAATAGTTTACACAGAAAAAATAGGGTTATGCAAAACAATAACCTAGTTGTTGTTTTTGTGTCATGTTTATATGTTCCAATAGTTAAACTAAAGATGACTGATATACATGTTTTATTAAAAACAACACCCCCCTCCCCTTTCCACCCCTTAAAGGCAAGACAGACAATTCCGCCCTTTTGGCATTTTTTTTAATGAAAACAAAAACCACTGAAAAGTTTTTTTTTAACTTCTTGATTACATTTTTTACAATGATTAATTATTAAATGTAAACAAGCAAGGGAAGATAACTCCATTAACTGTTACAACCTCCTACCCAAACTTTTGCCAAAGGCTTTCATGATATATTCAATTTTGATAGACAGTTTCGATCATTCTCGTTTCTAAATATGTACTCATTTCTCTCATTAAAATTCAAAGGCTGAATAAAATAAATAAACATCAGAATATACAGCCTACCCACACCCATCATAAAGATTTATTTAACAGCCTATGGCTATTTTGGCCCCACCCTTGAGTCAAAACCCCCTCCCAGGGCGACATAAAATTTACATTTTTGGTAAAGGGCTTCCTGGTCTACATAATTATGAATTCAGTTTTTCTTACAGATGTGTGAAAGTAGAAGATTTTTTTTAAGTAGACTTCGTCAAATAGAACACATATCAATACAATATTGCCAAGTGACAATTAACCTTGTAGTTTTCAAGATGAATTTAAAATTGTTAATGGATGACAAACAGCAATTACCCTAAATAAAATTACATGTTTTATATATGGTCATATTCACCCACTTCCACCCCCCTCAACTTCAGCCGCATGGCCTTGGAACCACGAATTTAACCATTTAACATTCGGATATTATGAACATAATAGCAATGCATGACATTATTTCCCAAAACGGTACATAAGAACATACTAAATCAATATTAATTCACTATGTGACCACATCCTCTCCAGGTCCTGAACCCCTGACCAAGAAACCATTTTCATAATTTTCATAGAGGCCTTCATCGGCATCATTACATGTACCATGCATTTCGTTTTTCTCAAATGTATATGGGAGGATGGAAGACGACTTTTCAAGATTTAGAATATTTTACTATAATTATGGTCATATAGGTCCCACCCTAGAACCTGAACCCCTGTCTCAGGGGTCATGAATTTTACAATCTAGGTAGAGGGTTTATGGACATCATAACCGTGCATTTAGTTTATTCTAATTTATATAGGAGTAGAGAAGATTTTCTAAAATTTAATACGTTTTTAGTACAGGGCTATATTAGCCCCACGCTAGGTCCCGAACCCCTGACCCAGGACCCATGAGTGTCACAATTGTGGTAGAGGACTTCATGGACATCATAACAATGTAACTGATTTTTTTTCTCCACATGTGTGAAAAAAGAAAAGATGATTTTTGAAAATTTGTCCTTTTTTGCATATTTGGTCCCGCCTTGGCAACCGCGGGGTGGTAGAGCCATGGATTTCACATTTTTGATTCTCTTACCATAGAGATACTTCGCACTAAAATGGTTACAATTGGCTTTATATTTTTAAGAAGAAATAACAAATGTAAAATTATTAACGCACGCGTACAACGGACGACGCACACCGCACGACAACGGGCGAAAACCATTTGCAATTGGACCTGATTGACTCAGATGACATAAAAATCCTCTTATTTTAAGTATGAAAAGTACAATGTAGAACGACAATTACTTGAACTCATAATATTATATTACATTTATTAAGCATGCGGTATATGTACGTTTGTGGTTTTTACCATGTATTATTCTAAAGGATGACTGCACTTAAGGACATGCGATATTTGCTAGAAAATAAACTTAAAAAAAAAAATTTTTCTTTCAATTGCAGAAATGGTCCACATCTAAACTGAAACTTTACGTAATTGCGTTTCATAAAAGTATGTTGTTATTAAGTACGAATTTGTTTTCATAGGCGGGGGTCATCACGATTTCTTGAATCTCCATACGATAATGAGGACGCCCACTTTTATACTGACTTCGTACATACTGTGGTTACATCAATATTCGTTGAATACCAATTTTCGTGGATTTCGTTGTTAAAGTTTATCCATGAAAATAAATGTTCATTGAAGTGCAATTTCTACTAACAGTTTGTATTGATAGTGTCATTGGCCACGAATTTACGTATCCTTGAAACTGTGATTTTCACTTTAACCACGAAAATTGATACCTTTGAATATTAATGAAACCACAGTAGTCAGCGCATGTTTGTCTATTGTTCTCCGTTTAACAGTAGTTGTATATTTGCATTATCAAAGTTATGTCAAAAGGAGATTAATAGACAAACATGCGCTTATGGTTAAAATGAGAAAAAACTGTTTCTTCTTACTTTCGCTTTCCCTGTTGTAACCAAGGGTTGATGCATGTTGAATATTATAATTCACCACGTGATTTCTCACCTCAGGTAACTTTGTGAATACAAAATTCTATCACGTGACGTGTAGGGTAGCGTGTTATGTGCTAACTAGGACAATGTTTTCGAACACGTTTAGTTGTCAAGCATTGATTTAAAGTCTTCTGTACTTTCCTGGGCGTGTTCAAATTGTTGAAACCATAGTAAATAATATACTTGTACCATATGGAATAGATAGGGTTATGATGAAAGAGTGATCACATAAACTTTTATACATAGCATTGTTATTCATGCCAGTCTAATTTTAGTACCATTCTGATAATGTCAGCTCCACCTCTCATGCATATTAATATCAATTTAATGTTTGGTCAAGGGCAGACAAGCAAAAATTCTCCTTTTTTCGAAAGTTGTAAGGAGAAAAACATAGAATGAGCTTATTGTATCACAGTCTAACATATTAATTCATGTTGGAAATAGACTAGACTCTTTAAAAAATTAACAAAAGTGATATTAGGTTAAGAAATAAACGCAACAGAAGCGACCGAAAAGGGCCCAAAACCCGGCGCTAAGTGCAGTCATCCTTTAGAATACTTGTATATATATATTCTGTTTCAAGGTATCCTCGATTTACATTTTGTTTAACTACTCGATATTCATTTATACCCGAGGGTTCCAACGATATATTCAAATAGATAAAAAGATTCCAAGATTTCTCCTTTGAAAGGCAACCTTTAGCTGATAAGGTTTAAATACACGGCTTAAAATAGAGGAGTCTATGGGTTTTCACATTGCAACATACATGAATGTACCCGTTTATTACGTTGAAATTGTGCAAGATATTCTGAGTGACTTTCAAATGGAGAAAACATATCAAAATTTCTCATTATAAATCACCGTAAGACATTTTTATTTGTTCCTGTGAGTTTTTCCGAAAGAAAACTGATAATGTTTCAATGAAGATATTGGATATTTTTACTTTTGTCGATTTCAATTGGTTTCGTATGAAGAAAGACATGCCCCTCTATCACATCCCTTCTATTATTACCATTTATTTCATCCTTTATCACACCTTTAATTACACTTTTCTGAAACACCTTTGTAATTTTTATTCGAAAAAAACCGTTTTTTCTATTGTTCAGTGCATATCTGCTTTTCAAAACTATGACGTCAAGGCATAATTATACAATTTTTCAGAGTACTTTTGTCAAACAATGCCAAAATGTTTTTATACAAAAATGAAAACAAGTTATGTATGAAATATAACTCTATGTATATACCCTAATTATAATGGATGGTGCCTGATGGGCTATTACATGTACACAATTTTATAAAATGTTTATACATACCAAATATGTTAAAAAATATAAATATATATGAATATGATGAGAAAAACAAACGTATTATTGTTTTTTTTAATTAATCAATTTATAATTCAGGTGGATTGTGAGTATACCTTTATCCTAGTTTCATTATCATGCGGAAAAAAGGGAAAAATAAAAAAAATAAAATTCAGGTCATGTTTAAGTTACATTACGGAAAATGTACAAAAATATATTTAAATCTAGCTAAATTTAGCAGTTGGATCGCTCGGTACAAGGAAACTGAAAAAGGGATGTCAAGGATGGATATTCATTATCAAAATGTATATGTCATTTAAGTGTATTTGATTTAAATATATTAATTTAGAATATTTTCACTTATGAAATTACAATTATTAAGTCATATTTTCAACTCCGATAAAATTGATGAGTATGTTTTTGCAT
>WFKH01010211.1:45159336-45169421 GCA_016163765.1 Magallana hongkongensis
AACCCGTCTTAACATATAGTTATGCAACTATTATTTTTTAATCAGGAAATACAAATTAAAAACGTCAATAGCTTTAACATTTTTGTTTCCTTTTTCATTCAACGTTATCACATTTCCAAATAATATTTGAATATTTAAATTGTTTGAAAGACCGTCCTGCTAGTGTGTTTAGATATATTAAATTTCATCATAATTGTGTACAATGTCTAGGGGCATTTGGTTTCTTTATCATGAATATTTTTACAAGTATCACACAAGCATGAAAGTGTCTACATCGATTCGATCCCTTGGCGCTATTATGATCAAAAGCTAAAATAAACCTCTATGTGTTGACACATGATATATAGTATGAAAACCTTATCCATTTTAAAAATCTATAACAAACCAAAAATAAAATTAAAGATGTTTCGGTTTTTATTCAACGACTGCACATTTTCAAATTATCTGTTTTAGAGTTACAATGCTTGCCTTTGATATACGTTTGCTCAATATCAAGAAGCATATAATTTCACCATCACTCATCTTTATTATGTGCCACAAAAATACTAATTCTTACAAAAACAAAAATTGTGCTGTTATCGAAACCAAAAACAAGAACAATATTAAAAGAAGATGAATATTATTTATTATATTTATTAAAGTATTTTTGAAATATTGATTATTATAAAATATTGTAGGTTTTGATCATTTCAGTGCAGTGTTTTAAATGTATTAATATGTAAATATCAAGGCTAACTTGTGTAGATTAAAAGCAGCTATTTTCTATTACTAGTCGGTTTAAAAATGAGTTAGGTGGACGTGAACTACAGCCCATGATACCACATACATCTTAATTGACTACACACCAGGTCCACACGTACTTTTAAAATATACCTGTAGATGTAATTTTATGAAAATGTTGTTAAACTTTACCAGTTAACAATATTTAATTTTGTTTATACTTTTACAAACATGTCCTGTTTGGGCTCAATCTCACTTTTTAAAACAATGGAACTGCTAGATGATGAAGACATAAAGTTTAATAGTATAGTTAAATAAATATAAAACATTTGTTACAAATGCACTGTTCCAGACCAAGAAGTATTAACAAGAATGTCCACAATACGTAACTTACATAGTCAGGTATTCAATCACAAAACATGTATATATTATTTGAAAGGACATTAAAATAATAAATTTTTGAAAAGTTTCGTTTTCGGTAATGCGCTGTGCTGCTGAGAGAAAGAGACGACACTACATTAGAAAAATTGCAAGACCATTCACATGGATGTTTTATATCCTCGTTTAAAAAGAACGCTTGGGTAATTTTTTACACAAACGGACAAAAGATTTGCTTTAGCAAAAGATTTGGTTTAAGATATGCGCCCGGTGTTTCAACGTTGTTTCCTTTTAAAATATTGGATCATATTACATTGATTGCATAAACGATGGGTTTTACGACTGATACCAATGTCAAAATATGTGTACATGCAGGTGTAAGCTCCCCCTATGTATGAATGTCCTCGATTACTCTGGAAAAAAAAAATTCTCAGGTTTTTGTTGTTACAAAGATGTAGTTAAATTAAATATACTGAAAGAAAAAAATACTATGGAAAATAAATCAATAACTTTATCAAAACTGTTTAAATTCTACCATTTTGATATGCAGCGAAAAGGTTATCAATCTAAATTGTTTTTGTTTTTTTTGTTAAAGCTTATTATTCATTCGGACTTTGTTAATTGGTTTTGATCTTTATAACTAATTATCTTTAACCTGTTACCCCAAACGGTGCTTGTTACATTCTAAAAATATGTATTAGTTTTTAATAAAACGTCTCAAATATGATCATGCGAAATACGATCTGATTCTAGACAAGAAAACGGAGTGTATATGTAATAGTTTTTCATGATATAGAATGTTAGAAAAAATAAAATGATGAATAATATAAATCTAATTTATTTTACACTGTACCCATAGTGATATATTAGTCGTTCTTTTAGAGCAACTAATTATAATAAAAAGTTGTAAAAATCCGGATCTTTCATATTTCTTTTTTTTTTTTTGGGGGGGGGGGGGGGGGGGGGCGGCATAAATTTATATCTCACAGTCCTATATAAATAAGAAGAGCTAACGATCAGTCAAGTACCCTTAATATCAGACTGTTACAGTATTTGTATCTTTCGAACTTGGACCATCTCGTTAATCACCGAAGGAATTAAAAAAAATTAAAAGGTATTTATTGTTTCAAAAACCAGTAAAATAATTGCGTTATTCCATTATGTTTAAAAGACATACTAAAATACATTTTGAATTTTTGGCCGTCAGACCTCAAACTGTTTGATCCTAACTATGAATAAAGATTTGAAATCTACCAGTTTTACACGTGTAAAACAAGAGCCAGGGGATATCATTTTATGAAACATTACTTTTGTTGACAATGGTATAAGAAAACGGGGGTAAATTCTGAAATAAATAGACGACACTAATATAAACGTAGTTCTTTATCATTTACACGAATGAGGGTTTTTTTTTTTGGGGGGGGGGGGGTAAAAAAAATTTGGTCATTTTACACAGATTCACAAAATATTTGCTTTTACAAAAGTTGTAGTGTTAGAGGTGCGCCTGAAGTTTCATTTTTCCTTCTTTTTGAAAAGAAAATCATATTACATCGATTGCATACACGATGGGCTTGAAAACTGATACTAAACACAAAAAGTGTGTACATGTAGGTCGCCACCTATGTATAAAATTCGATTGCACTGAAACAAACTTGAAATATTTGTTGTACATACACATGTACAAACGTGTATCGTATTTAAATTCACAGCACTAACGTTTTATTATAAAAAAATATATATATCTATAAAAACTATCCATTTTATCATTTTGATATGCAGAGAATAAGTGTTAAAACCTTATTGATAGTTTGTAAATTTGTACTCATTCTGGTTATTGACTGATTCTCATTGCCAAATCAAATGATATTCAACCTTTTACACTAGAATAGGCTTGTATTTGACAAAAAAAACCCCACAAAAACATGCAGGTATTATGAGTACAGTCAGGTAAAACTCATTTAGAGTTCACTAAGATAATTATGTCAGTTTTCAATTAATCTTGTTGAAAATCAACATGCGTAATGTCATTATCTGATCCTGTATACAGAAAGAAAAATGTTTTAAAAGCTTCAATGATGTCACCCATTGTAATGAGTCAACTTATATTTTCACTATTAAATCAGTAGTTGTAGGATATATGTATCTCGAACTGTCATACAGTTGGACGTTCAAATTTCCAACTGCCATCATTTGGATATTCAAATAACCAGCAGTGCACCAAACAATTATTGTTACTAAGCTTTTATAGTTTATATTTTATAAACTGTGCAACAATCTCAACCTAACATATCATTAATGGTGAAGGAAAAATTACTTTCTTAATAATGCATTATAGTATAAGAACTCTATTAGTCTCGATTCTAATGCAAGGGAGGCAACCTGAATTTAAAAAATGCAATATTATCACAATTTTTTTATGGTTAAGATTTGAAATATTTACTTAATTTTTTGTTTATCGTTGATAGGAATGTTCCCTCAATGGAAAATCATATTATACACTCTCATACACAAACTTGTTTCTCTCGTACTCTAGTTTTATCATTTATTTCAGTTCATGCATTTTATTTAACTGAAAGAAAAATTTATTTATTTTTACAGTTGTGTATTTATTTTCTGTTCATTTAAATTTCGACGTCCGCATGCATTATGTATAAGAGAATCTTATGATTATAATTAATAGTAAATGAAAATTGCTGACGACTGAACACTAAAAAACAAAAAGTTGACCATACCGTAAAATTTTGCGCTGTCTCGGATTATCCTTTGAGTCAACAGATTGGATTATTAAAGTGATATAAGTGTTAACAATTGTATATGCATCAATTGTCTTAAAAATCCACTTATACATGTACCTACATTTTTGATGTAATACTTCATTTTCTCTAAATTTAATGTATAATCATTGCAAATCGTTGATCTGTCATGTATCCTTATGACGAATTTTTATGACAATTGCACGACACTTTATCTCAGAATTACAATTTGTTTCATTTCGTTACAACTTTTAGGTATATTCGTTTTTAACTAATTTTAACAAGTCCGGTAATCACTGACACCAATATGACACATGGTTTATCATTGTTAGTGTATTTTTTGGCAGAATTGTTTGAATGTTTGTTTCTATCTTATGATCCATTTAAACCTGTTAGAGATTAATCTCATATCCAAATATACTTTGAATGCATTTGGTATCAGTATGTTTTTTTTTTTTTTTTTTTACTAATTTACAATATTTAATAATTAGTATTTGGATTTAAATAAACGAGAGGGAAAAAACTCAAAGAACCTATCTTTTTTCTACTATTTATCTTGAAAGTTGCACATGCTATACAAAAGAAACATTGCATATATTCATTATAAATCAGTATTTGCAATTTTGCAATTATTAGCATTACAAAAAAATGCATAAAATTCAGTTATAGTTCATATCTAATTGCAAAGTGAATCCTGTGTTCTGCGTCATAATATAAATGTGTGATGTATGAATCAAAGATCTGGGATCTGTTCAGAATAATTCACATTGTTTAAGAACGGAAATACTGCATTGAGGCTCAAAGTTGTGCGAGAGACCTGAAAGTAGAAAAGAAAAACATAATCTTAATATTTCATTGAATTTAAAATTGGAATGCGGCACGTTTCGATCAACGATTGTTAGTTATCATCTACCAATTCAACTGAAGATGTTTCTCTTCATCATTGCTGGTATCATTTTCGATATTGATAACGTAATTTTCCTTTAAACTTCTGGCCACGTGACTAGAACACGTGGGTTGACAGGCGGAAGAATGATCATTTTTCTGACAGAAGGTGGCGTTACAGTATAAATGCACAGCGCCATGACTGCTAGAGAACTCAACATACTGGAAGGAGAACCTTGTTTCGTAATCTAATTGATAGAACACTTCAGCATTAGGATCAATTACACACCTGCATAGAAATAAAAGAAATTAGGTAAGCACAAAGTAGATTAAGGTCTTACGATTGTCGCGTGACGTCATTGTGAGCATTCCGGAATATTTTACCGTTATCGGTTATAATATTAGTGTTATGTGATGCATGGTTTTGCCAATATTTCTTGATTTATACTTATTTTAAGTTATGTAAAGTGAAATGACACTAATGTTTAACAATTTATAGAGAGTAGTTTGAGTTGAAATCGCCGAATTCAATGAAAAACTGATAAAACCGTACATAGGCAAACTTGACAGAGACAACAATTCATAATTTTGTTCCTGGCAAGGTAAACATTTCTTTGCAGATTTCGATAGGATATATAATGAATTATAAATGTACCAATTTTCAGTGAGTTTGAACCATTCTTTCAAAAGTTATAGACGTTTTATGCTGCTAAACTGTACTTATTCATGGTTGAAAAATTGTTTCAAAATGCACTGTAAATGTGATACATGTAGCTTTCATACTGGCAAGCTTAAATCATGTCAATAGCCTTAGAATGTTAAAATACATAAAATAAAGGATTGCGATTAATTTCTTTAAAAAATTACTATATTATATATAGAAATCAGTTTTAAAAAATGTGATGTTTGATTAGAGAGCAGTCGTCCCTATAATTCTCCTGATAGTGTACCTGTGTAAGCTCCTACAGCATGAACAAAATATTTGCAACATACCAATATTTAAGTTCAAATTGAATGTTTACATATGAATCTTCCAATTTAAAAAAAAAATACACGGATTAAACCATAAAAACATCAAGGGTGGAGAAACCTTAAGCACATGCTGCAAGCGAGATGGGATGCATAAATGTACATGTAAGAATGAAACGGGAAATTCCTGTCACTATCAGATATTATCAGTTATTTTCTACTTTTCCAACAAATCTCTTGACATTGATATGAATAACTGTTTATATTGTACTTAATTTTGTTAAGGAGTAACGGATAACAGGTAAAATTTCACAAAACTATTCATATTTAGACTAAAATAACGTATATGTTCGTTTGCTTTTTAAAAAAAAATGATTTAAAGAAATAACTTATCCTAACTCCTTAACTCACAAAAAGAAAAGTTACCCTCACTGAACTAGTGAACACTACTTTTTGTATGCATAAGATGATGAAGGCGTGTTGAAGAAAACTAGCAATGTTAATTCTAACTTATTTAATTGACAATATTGATAATTTTGTCTTAAATTGTCAATTAAATAGGACTGCATGCTGAATTATCAGACAACCTAAACAACGAATCAATAAATATTTAATAGATATTTCTACAACATCTTCAAAACTTAAAAAAGGTATAACCTTAAATAATGTTTTATTCATCTTTGATAATATAATACTGCATTCCTCTGTTAATGATAACTTTTGGTGTGACAAAGCAGTGTGATAACCTCATTTTGATGTTACTGTTCGTGACGTCACTCAGTGCCTGGACATACAGCTTATCTCCAGCTCGACATCTATTGAAATATTTAGGCCTTGTGAGCGCGGGGTCGGAAAAGTACTGAAGATGAACTTGTCGATCCGAATGTGTTGAAGAAACAACATCAAGAGAGAAAAATTTGCAAAGAAGGTTCACTTGAAGTCGAACTTCACGAATTAGGAAGTGGTACAGACGATCATAGCGGAGGCAGATAAGTTTATTGCTGTATTCAATACCTTCCTTCAAATTCTGTAAAGAGTTAAGATTAATAGCTAGCTAACTTTTATGTACTTTTTCTTCCCAATGATTCCTTCAGGGTTACTTTTTTGTGCGAATATAAACACCGATTTAATTACTCCAGAGAAAATTACTTGTATTAATTTGGTAGGATTGGATGTAGATGGTTGCGCATTCATCCATATGTTATATAAGAAGATGAGCAATGTTTATATTTAATGTCGTCGTACAAAATATCAATTTTAACATTTTTTTATTGAAATACCTTTTCACTTGTCTTGCACGCCTTGTAAGTTTTGTCCAAAAAATACTTCCGGTACAGTTAGCGTTGTCAAAACCTATATAACATTCATTTGGATCAAAGTTTTTTGTTTTTGTTTTTTTTTTGACGCAAAAGTTGAAGATCCACAGTGATGTTCCATGCATCATCAAGACAGCTGACAAAGACTGATGACAAGGAAGATGTATCTGAAAACATACAGTAAAAATTGCATCTCGTGTAATTAAGTATTGAATTATTATTTGTGGAAATATGTGGTATCATAAAGCATCGGTGTGTGCATACAAATTGAATTACGCGCTCAAATTGAATACCGTGCGCTAGCGCGTTATGAAAACTTGTTTGCACACACCGTTGCAGATATGAGACCACATTTTTCAAATCAAAGTACTTAAGTACTGACGGGAGTTGATTTTATCGATTATTATTATTAATTATAAAATCAACAATATGTTATATTGCATGGAAAGTAGTTTCCTATATGTATTAAATTTACGCACATTTTTATAATATGAATTCTCCAACAGGAATTTCGTGAAAACCCCGTATGAATCATGTTGTGTAATATTCAAAGAAATAATTCCACCAAACTACGTATCAGTAATCGAAATATTTCTGAGAAATTGTATGAATCCAAGAAATATTGAACTCTAGTCTCGTTCAACCAGACGCTCGGCTGTCTTCGTTAATCTCCGACAAGCTAGAGAGACTCTCTGCTTGTAGGAGATTTACAGAGACAGCCGAGCGTCTGTTAAACGAGACTATATTGAACTCTTGCGTAGGAATACATACAATGTACGACAAAAACAAATATCTTAATTGTTCATACCAATTAAAATCTTACTATTTTCAAGATATCTTTAAAAATTTCCCGTGAAAAACAATGCTTTAGAATACATTGCATCGGATTTATCGATTATTTTCAAGAACTAAATGTTGTCAGCGGTGCTGATTTGTGCTTATGTCCAAACACTGTTTCACTTCCGGTTTGCCTGAGTAACTGCATAGGAGAGTTGATTAAAATCAACTCCCCCAAATAATGATTCAATGCTTATATTTACGTTTTTTCGCCTTTATTCCCTTTTCGCAGTTATGAATTATTTTTCAAAATATCTGTCTTATTTTACGACGTGTGCGCAATTAACGGAAGAGCATTTGAAACAGCCGACTAAAGCCCGACTTATGCTGACAAAAATAGTGCACAACGTTAAAAATTATTATTTTCGAAATCCACATTTTTGTTTTTCATTCTATTATTAGATGAATATAATCTTTAATATTATAATAAAGTAATCAATTGAATTCATTTAACTACATGTATATAAAAATTACCTCCATGAAATGATTATGTTTATTAGCATAAGTATAATATCAGATCGACCGTGATGCGATTTGAAGTCGCGAGGAGAGTTAGTCAAGTTCCTCAAGAAATAATAAAGAAATATTGTTTTCATACGCACTATATTTGGTGATTGGATCTTCTGTGTTATAAGTAAATATCACTTAAATCAATTAATGAAATTTAAAAGGGGGATAGAAAGTGAATGTAAATATATATAAATGTTTGTCACCATGATAAAGGCATACGTACCCATTTTCCATTTAAATCAATTTCAGTATGTTTCGTTTGGGCTTAGCTTCCATAAATTTTTTATCGATATACAATGTATCATCATTGATTAATGATTGAAATTCCTTTGAAATCTTTTAAACACACCTGACCTCATTATCTGATTATACCCTGTCCCGAGTTTTTGCTTCCACCACTTTTCGCTTGATATTTCGATAATAACACCCCTGCGAATGTTATTGTCATTTAAATTTTAGACCACGTGGTTTTATTTGACCCTTTCAGTTTCGCAGTAAAAATCGTGCCTCGTGTTTATAGTCTATTTCATAGAATCTAGGTACTTGTTATCAAATATAAAATCTAGACGTTTATTGATTTCAAACTTTATCTTCATTAATTGGTGGATAAAATGAGTTCTGGAAATAAATGTGACAATAGAAAAAATAGGTTTTTAATTCTGCTGTTGCAACAATTAACATGTTTAGAAGCGACCCCCCCCTCCCCCCAAGGATTAATTTTCGATCCGCGCCTGACCTAGCAATAGCATCAATAGTGAAACAGACTATACTATTTTATGCAGAATGTTCCTTGAAAATGGCTCGATATACTAAGTTTTTATACAAAACAGACACCCATTCTTTTTTTTAAAAGCATGGTATTGCACACCACAAGCATCAAACATGGCTATGATTTTATTAAGCAACCCAATGTTTATATTTTCAACCACGTGTAGAGTGGTTGAACACGAACGATAACTCTGTTCTGAATATCACCGTTTAATTTAAATAACTGCTAGATGATGAAATAAGACATACATCTTAATAGATTTTCGTGTTTTAACATAAATCAAAGAAGAAATAATATGAAAAACGACCAGTACTTACGTATTTTGAGAATATTATCCGAACACTTATACTTCCGCTCGAAATTTCACAGGAACTGAACAAATCTCGGGGAAGTCTCGTGAACTTTCATTCGAGCACCTCTGGATTTATTGCATACTTAGCAACGATAAAGAAAACATTCCGAACACATTCGCAGGGGTGAATAATAAATACCTTAATGCTCAAACTACGTTCATCCACTAATATGAAAAATGTCCAGATTATCTGTTTTGAAACGCCCCCTCTACCGCTTCAGGTTTCAATACACATCCCAAAATAGAAAGTCTACGGAGATTTAGCATTGCATCAGCCATTATTTCGCCCGGATGATGTTGAACAATTGTGCGAGGTGTCCCGAGAACTTCAGAATGGAGAAAAGATGTAAACATTTCCCATAATAAATCTCCGTAAGAAATTTGTTTTCGTTCCTGTGAACTTTTATGAGTGAAAAATGATAATTTGTCAATGAAGATATCTTGGATATTTTCCCTTTTATCGATTTCAACAGCATTTCTTTCATAGGTATGTGTATTTTAATTAAAAATCATCAAAAAGAGATGGAAGCAATAACTTGGGACAGACTATAGTTATAATCATTGGTAATTTTCATACAAAGTAGAATACTCCCCTG
>WFKH01010211.1:45191037-45245444 GCA_016163765.1 Magallana hongkongensis
GAGAGAGAGAGAGAGAGAGAGAGAGAGAGAGAGAGAGAGAGAGAGATTTTTTACAACCTTTGAAAGCCATCAGATTTTATTTAATCGTTCGGTAACGCTTATAACTTTAAGCCGTTCCTGAAAGGAAACCGCTCACGACGTAAGGAACAGTTTTACCTCCGTTTGATTTTGTTCCAATTCTGTTGATTTTGTAGCAATCATGTAAGAACCATAGCCTGTTTCCGAGTCAGTTGGAAATACCACATGCAATGGCAAAATTAAACGGTGTGAATGAATGTCATTCGCAGTTAAATCACAACAATTTTAATGCAAAGAAGATTGGAAATTGGTTTCGGGTTTTTTTTAAAGACCGCTGGTCTGAGAGGATTGATAAATATTATATACCGTCTGCATTAACTGGCCATGAGGATGATACCAACTGAAGTTTATTGTCCCCCGAGACAGCAACTATTTCGCCTTGTGAAATACATGTAGTTGTTGTCTCGGGGACAATAAATTTGATATCCTCCCCATAGCCAGTAAATAGTATTTTATTATACCGAACAAAACATAGAAATATTCACAGAGTTAAAATTAAACCCTTCATGTGACTCATTGGGCCCAAAAAAGTAAAAATAAATTGTTTTAACCTTTCACTTTCTAGATGCAAGCATGGTATTGTAAAATGTTTTTACATATATTTGTATTTTTTGCACTTCAAACATAAATATATCATCGAATGTGTACCAATCAGACAACTTAAAGTTTGTGAGAATCAATTATTAATTAAGAAGTGATTTTGAAAAATAAATTAAATTCAAACAGGATAATTTTTTCTCTGTTTTCCTTTTTACGTTCAAGAACCGTCTAAGGCATTTCTTGGTGCGTCGTTGATATTTCTGTCAATGTGTTTCCTGGTGCACAGGGGTGCAATCACAGACATAACAAGGAGACGGCGCCCGGAACTGCACACGACCAGCTGTTTCCTTGGTTCTTTTTGTTATAGTTTGTCGCCCTGTGGCAACGCACTTTGAAAAAATTACGCACTTTGAAATTTTTTTTCAAAGTGCGTTATGAAGGTACATCAACATTTTTTAGTATCGAGACACTTAACGCACTTTGCAAAAAATATGTTTAAATCGCAAATTGTGAAATTAAATTCTTAATTTGTTGATAGTATGATGATTTGTTACACTATTTAATCTAATTTACCGTCTATAAAATCGGGGATAGGGGTGGGAGTTGAGGTTAACCAAAGATACAGGTCAATTACTAGACGAGTGCTTCATTTCATTGATTACGTACAGGAAGGTCCCCTACCCCTCTTTTTTCCTTCCAAAACATGTTTGATATTCAGCAATTTAGAGTAAATGTATAAAATCGAAAAAAGGAATACGTTTTGTTGTAAATTAAGTACAGTGATATTGAAAAAAGAAAACGAGCTGGTCAAACAATCATTTCTTCAATGGTATGTCAAAGAATCTATAAGCGTTTCAACATAAACCCTCTTTTTAAATTCTAATTAAATAAATCACTTCATTAAAAAAAAATCCATGTACATTGACAAACATTAAACTTAAAAACTGATCCTCTAAAAGGTCATGTTGTTTTTGATAACCATAACTAACGTATCCTTTTTTTACATCATGTTTGTTTATAAGCAAATGCAATTGAAGACAGTTGAAATATGTTATACATTATCTCCATTATCAATAAATAAATTAAATAATTTTCTGGCACAGCACAATGTACCAGATAATTAGTAAGTTTGCTGCATACACAAAAAAGGTTCTTTATGTAAATTGTCGAACTGCGTAAGCTTATGAGAAAAGAAAAAAATTTCTAATCTAAAAACTGTTAATCAAGTTAGCTGAGAATGCAGTGGGTTCTTTCTAAAGTATATCCCATTAAGCTACACAAGGTTAAAACAATTATTTATTGTATCTGAAATTAAATATTATTTTGACTAAACCCTGAACAATTTTTTTTTCAAAGTGCGTTAATATCGACGATATCAACGCACTTTGAAAAAAAATATTTTTTTTCAAAGTGCGTTGACATGGTCCAAAAATTAACGCACTTTGAAAAAAATTTTCAAAGTGCGTAATTTTTCAAAGTGCGTTGTAACATCGCCCACTTTATCTTTTTTCCTGACACACCTGATGTGTCTACTACAAAGTATTTTTCAGCAAGATGTTTACAAAAACCAGCATTTCATTTGTACTTTTAAAGGGGTGTGTGTGAGTGAGAGAAAAACTAGGGTAGTGGTAATTACATGTATGTTGGAAAATGAAAAAAAATTGAAACATGAATCTTCGTATATACATTGGAATGTCAAGATATTCAGCTTTATGAACTGTAAAACGGTATAGATTTTTTAAAAGTACCTACACCGTATGGCTGTATGATTAGGACTTATTCATCAATAGCACATCTTAGTTTTTTTAATCAAAACTTTTGTGATTTTACAACTTACTATGACTGCAGAAGATATTAAAATCAGAAAAAGTTGTTGTTTTAAAGCAATATAGACTCTTAAAAACTTTATACATGTAATTTCAAAATAAACGGATAAGCGTTTTATGCATTAATTAAATGCATGTATACATACATTGTTTGCATTATTGACTTACCGATTCTGATATGCCACACGCTAAAACGATCAAATAGACTTATCGTCTGTTCATGCAATGTAAATTTATTTTATGAAAATGATTTTTTTTAATTTTAAATATTAACATTTCAATTAGAAATTGTTGTTTATCTATTAAAATTTAGCAGCAGAGTTTGGGGACATCAAAGCATCTGTCCCCAGGAACCATTGTTCATATCATGACTCCTGGTTTACTACGAGGAAGTCAGTCTGAGATGAAAGCACCTGCTTTTCTCTACATGCATAAATATAATTGAATTAAAGGATTTTGAGCAGAGATCATTGATTTAAAAAAGAAAAGAAGAATATTAACCTATAAAGTTTGACTTTGAATTTATTTAACCACAAGTGACATACTGCATTACTACATCATAGTAAAAAAACACAGTTAATGAACAATGACATGATATGAATGAAACAAAAGCTGAAGATGGATAACACATCTATCAACCGAGGAACAACAGACAGGGAATAAATAAATAATTAAGCATGCAGTGGTTTAATTGAATTAAAGATCAAAAGCCGACAGAAACCAAAGCAATAAATATTAAACAGGTGTAAGGCATGTCATATGATCATGGCCTAATGACCTGAATAGGTAAGTATATTGCTTAATTAAAGAGGCGTGGTGGTTGTACACATAGCTACGTGGATTTCAAAGTATATTTCTACCTCAAACATAGAGGAAGTTTCTATAATATGCGATGTGAAAATACATTTATATCAACAATTTACGAATTTTTATAGAGTATATTTCTAATCTTCAAACATTGAGGTAGTTTACACAGTATGTGGTGTGAAAATTAATTAAAAATTTACAAAATTTAGTTATTTTAAAATATATATCTCCATATCTCAAACACAGAGAAATCTCCACTATGTGTGGTGCGAAAATATATCATTCATTAAAGAAATTAAAAAATAAAAATAATTGATTGCAGACTTTTTTCTTGTCAATATTATTATGTCAATTGTGATTAGAAAAGTAAATTTACTAAGTTTGAAGATCATTGCATACACGAGTACTAGACCAGCCATCCTCCTTAACGTCCTGAGTCAGCAGTGTTTATATCACAGACAATTAATATGTAGATGCGTGCTACATACTGGCTATAGATGACTAGATATATATAGTATATATATTGTGTTATATAGATACAATCGAACCAACGGAGAAAAGAGACAAGGAGAAACAGAAACGTATAAAGAGGGGGACAGGTAGCAAAGTTAGACAGACATTGATTTTTTTAATTTGATTCCAATTTATCATGATTATGATATAGTATATAAGAAACGATATTGTTTGGCTATTTTTTAAAATAAATACTGAGTAAATGTTAACCCGTGTAAGGAGAACAAATGAGTACAGTATATATAAAATATGAGTAAAGTAATGGGAGTTCAAAATGATATTTTAAGTTCCATTTTTTAAAGTAAAAATCTATGCAATAAATACAGGCATACAAAATACATGATTCCATGAAAAAAAATAAATAAAAATCTTATGAAAATAAATTAAACATATATAATTATAAACATAATGGACTACATACATATGAGTAAATAAATTGCAAATAGTTCGACCATTCGATTCTGAAAAATATGTTCGATCAAAACACCGTTAGCTATAGTTACTTATTACAAAATAGGATTATATTCATGGTTGCTACAATCCTTCCGTATATATAGTTCTATCACTTAACGTATTGAGGATCAACATCTCTTTTGTAATACTGTAATCAGTACCAGTCAATTCAACATGAGCAATTTGAATATCTACTATTTAAGGAAAACGTCTTGAACAGATATAATACACAATCTCATCAAGAAACTTAATTATCATACAGAGCTCTTCGTCAAAGGATGAAGATACCGGACAACCATGAACAGCGCTTCCTTTTGCATGCGTACAGTTGGCGGCAATTTTTTTGATACTGAGGATGAAAATGCAGGAAACGCAAACCAATGTTTGTGGATCCGCCCCATTACGCATTACATTGGAGCTCTCCGATTGGTTATTTCAGTGATCCCTTTCCTCTGGTGGACGGTAGGGTACCCCGAGGTGTCTGAACACCGATTCCTCTGTGGGGGTGGGTAGGGGGGTTCCCTCAAAGACTTTCTCGTTCCCCTGAAAGAGTGAAAAGTGCAAAGCATCAACAAAGTCCAGTGCAAGTGAGTAGTCAATGGGATTAAAAATGAAAGTTTTGGGGTATTCAGTTGCTAAATTAGCAACTTGCAAAACAAACCTATAAAAGAAACCTAAGAAGTCTTAGTGAAGTGGATTTTTTGCGCCGACAGCAATATTTCATATTTGGTTTGCGGTAACTGGGAATGGTTAAACAAAAGAAAAACGCAATTCCCTCAGCAAACGTTCTCATCAGTTTCAATAATTATTGAGTATAAGAGGCTTCTCGTGTCTTGTGTCTGTAATTTGGAAGAAAAATATTGAACATTTCTTTTGAAATCATGTATCTTATTCTGAAAAGAAAAAACCCGTTTCAACTTTTTATTACACAATTGTATGAGTTGAGAATAAATAATGACACGTCTTTTTAAGATTCGTTCAAAACGACTTTTAAATTAAAGAACGTGGGATAATATTGAGTAGTTTGTAGTTTTACAACTCGTCTGACACAAAAATGACTTGTACGGGGGTTTTCGCAGTATTCTGGTCATGGTTTCAAAAGTTCTTCTTATAGTTCTTGAATTTAGCACGCACATGCCGCTACAAATAAAATCACTGACCTTAGCTTATGATCATGAGCCTATGGTCAAGTGTTATCCAAAAGACTGTCCAACCCCCTCCCCCCCCCCCCCCCCCCCCCCCCCCCCCCCCCCCCCAATTCCCAAGCCCAAGAAATTCCCTCATTCGAAGATTTATTTTGCCGCAAATCAAGTCGTCAATAGAGCACCTAAAGAGAGGGAACTTTTATTGAGATTGCGTCGTGAGTATAAAATATCTGGGATTTACCTTCAGTATGCAATGAATATCTTTCCTTAATCTAATTCAATCGTGATCTATGAATTCTTGCAACCTGTTAGTGCATAACTGAAAGATGACCTTCAGATTATAACGGAAGCTCATTGTGTGGTATTGCATGGGAATCGTGCGATGCTGAGTAATAAAATTATATATCTGCAGCTTAGTACAGCGATGAAGTGTACAGAGAGAGAGGTAAATTGCCAAAGTGCGTCAAACGCCGATTCATACGCGCTGCATCTCCGCGGGAAAGGGATTGAGTATTGGCACGTGACCACTGGAGTCTTGTAATTGACACAGCTTGTCGGACAATTAAAGACGTTTAAAATTACCCCCCAAAACTGTCTAAGTTTCCTCTTTAAATGATAATATCAACTGGCAAGATTGGGAGAAGTTATTTGAACACTTTTTTGTTTTCAGGGGTTGTCAGTTTATAGAGACATTGCAATCAGCATAACAGCATAACGGATTCAAATACTTGTTAATTGTTAATGATCAAATCTAATTGAAATGTCTGCACTTTTAAGAAATTCCTAAGTTTTCACTGCAATAGTACAGCAGATACGACGCCCCTTAAACAGAGAGTGTCTAAGTGTACGCTTCGCTTTATTGTCACATATCTAAATAAATATACATGTATATTCCCGATGAACTCCAAAAATCTCACCTTGAACTTTTGTGATAGAATGACATCCGTTGATTAGAAATCAATTAACCTGTCTCACCTTGTCATAAAGTAAGTTCTAGCTGTCTGAAGTTTCTGTGGGTCTGGTGTTTCCGCAATAAATCAATTACTGATGCCGTCAACCAATGCAAGTGAATATTGACGGCAAAAAAAGACTGCAAAACTGCAGACTTCATTGAACTGCATTACAAAGGATTTTTTTCATTGAGAGAGAGAGAGAGAGAGAGAGAGAGAGAGAGAGAGAGATCTCGCACAATATAACTTGCATGCAATTTATCAAGATGCATAATATACCAAAGTTAATTATAGTTTATTTGTTTTAAAAATAAAATACACGTTCTATGTTAGGTTATCTATAAAGCTGCAAAGCGAATTGCGACTTATGTTAACATGGTACCCTTCATATGCATGATTTCGTACGTAAAGAATCCCAGTTTTGACTTTCAACTCATAATACATTATCCAAGTCTAAGGAACACTTCCCTTATCTTACTTTAGATTAATCTAATATTTATAGCTCTAAATTGCAAATATTAAACAATTCATATTATCTTATCACCTTAATTGAATGGCCCCATGAAGTGGTGCAACGTTTCAAGGCTCCAGCCATTTACGCGTCTAAATACTCAAGTGCTACGGTTTTTAAAAATAACTAAGTAAAATAATAAAAGTTAACAACTAAACACCACAGCATGTGCCATATTAGTAAATGAAAAATCAGTTGTTATTCTTAGAGATTCAATTATTAAGAAGAGAATGCAAGTTACGTGCGATGCACAATATACTTGGCAATAACAGTTAAATCATCCTTGGATCTGCAGCATACCGACTAGAATTGTAAATGCCTCTAAAATCCATAACTTGATAAATCATAGAGAAAATAACGAATTGTCCTAGGATAAAGGTTGAACATGTGTCTGTTTTCTAGGGGATTGTATTTGGTGTTCACAGTTACCTGACAAATAGAGCTTTCAATTGCACACTTTTTGTAAACGATTACTCTATCTATATGTCGTTTAATGTCTCTACTTACGACCATCAAATCTATCAGAAAACACTCTTATCATTTATGGAATTATCATTTTGTCAATGTTTTAAATATTCAATCATGTTGACAACTTGATATCTCTCATTAGACATTTACGGGATAACTTTGTAGAAGTGTAAAAAGACAATCCTATTTACACACCTGCAAACACTTTACATTATAAACGTGAAAACAAACATTGTCATTGTTGCAATTTCCAAACAATCATCTAATATAAGTACAACAATATCTAGTTAAGGTGCATCACACTGCACTCGTTTTAATTACGTATACACTGTATACAATTCAGTGCTCAGTACAAATGAGTTTTGAAAGTGGTCGTTTTTCACGAACAAAAATACGCTTCATATAGATATTGCCAGTCAGTTTGTTGCAAACAAAATCATCAGTCGTTTTATGTTATTAGCAATTTTGATGAAAAGTTATTAAGGTCAACAATGATCGTCTGCGATTACTGCTGAAAAGGTTAATGTCGTTATTAAGGTCATCTGTAATTAGTGCAACCTCTTTCTAGACAAGTAATTAAGGTCAGCAGTCGTTACCTTTCTGATCACCCCGGTATTAAGTGAGTGTTCTGACAGGGACATCCCTGCCTTCTTGGCCAATAACCTCAACGATCGGTTTAGATGGGCTGATCCGGTAAAATACACCAACGCGCATGCGTACTCGTCATATGGCACCACAATGATATCAATTCTGCGATGCTGCAAAAAAAGTAACAAACATGACTAATAATTATAATTATTGTGATTTTATTTGTTTCTGTGGCTTTAGTTTTACAGATCAAGAGATATTAAAGTTATGTTTTGGTAAAACAACCAGGTATGTTCTTGCACTATAGGTACCAGAGCAATCACACAGAAAGTGTGCAATGCAGCATTGCCAATGCGGTGAGGGAATTATTGAACACGTCTACAGGCCCTGGTGGTACAATATATCTAGATTAGATTATCCTAATTTCATTTTCATCTTGGCACAACAACTAGTCTAAGAGAAGAGTGAAATTTAAAAATTGTCATTAATGATTTCAATAAGAAAATTTCTATAAAACTCCCCATTGATTTGGCCGCAAGGGGGGGGGGGGGCGCCGCGAACCAGGAAGATAACGACTAATATTTACACACAGAATAATCGGAGTGCACGCATGTGTCAAATATTGAACAGGTCTAGAAGTGAATAACAAATAGATCTTTCATGATTCATGAGGTATAATGCACGACTTAATCAAAATTTCTAAGAGGTAAAACCTAGACACTCGTCAAATCGTGCCCGTCAAACCAGTTTTTAAGCTTTGTTATTTCTATCGCTTCCTTTGATGAAACTTTCACAGTCAAAATCGGGTCTTTTATTTAAACTAGAAGACTAAAATGCATAAAACTCGTTTACAAAATATCCATCAATAACTAGTGATACTGTGAGCAAGATAAATGCTACCTGGTGCCCTTCTAATATCTGGATTTCAAACCTTTTGGTTCTTTCCCGGAAGTCTACAGACGCCCAAATACTTCTTCTGATTTCCGTTGTCCCCTGCTGTTACTTGGTCGTCCTAGTCAAGGAGAGAAATTCAACTTAAAAGTATTGCACGTGTGCAAAAAACCCAGTACATGTTCATATTACAGGGAAAAAATTGTGTACATGCAAATATACAACTGTAGTGTAAATCATCGTTCCGCAATTGACAAAGTTTGCAATCGAACCTAAATTCATATAAGAATGTTACAATAAAGACGGTTAAAGCAAGGGAATAGATGCATGACGATTAGGTTAACAATTACATGTATGTATTTCTAAATACATGTAGTCTTTCCGATAAAACTCCGAGCGTAGCTTCTGCAACGTGAATTTTACGACCAGACATTCGTCACAGAGAAGAACTTAATACAGGTTTAAGTCACAATGCACATAACAGACGTTTGCACAAATTGCACATCGCCTTTTCTCGATTTGCAGTCAAACAGCCCAATCTAATTAAAATAAGACCTTTCACCTCGCTCTCTGTTATAAATGGTAATCGCTCATAAAAGGGGGATTAGCATAGATAACAGAGAGCGAGATGAAAGGTCTAATTTTAATTAGATTATCAAACAGCCTTGCAAAATGCTTTTGTCAAAATAAATGTGTAAATTTTTTTTAGGGTACCTCTGGTTTTTATTTTTATGTTTATATTCTTTTTGTTGCCTCAATTCTACAGGTATTGGTCCAAAAGAGACTTAACTCGAGCTGTTCTATTTGTTCAGTATGATACTATAAATACCTTTGTTTTCTTTGTCAGTGAGCTTGGATCTATTAGCACGCTCTGCAGTACAAGCACGATATTATTTTTACGGTAACAATTTCCATTTCCATTTCGCTCTATATTTTAGTCTTGTTTGTTATATTTAAGTAAGACTATAGGTATCTGTTTTTGCATACGTGTTGGATAATATTTTCGGATTAACGTTTTATATACTTCTTTATTTACCGCAGTGTATAATGCGTTTGTGTGACAAACGTTTTGCAATGTTATTTTTTTTTTTGCAGTCTAATACGTTGTTATTAGTCATATATTGACTGTTTTATTATGTTAAGGAGTGTTACATACTAAACTATGATATTGAATGTTAAGGGGTATCATACGCTTAACTGTGACAGTGTTTAATAAGTTAAGGGGTCTGATACGGAGCAGAATAAATTGCAGCGTCGATATTTGCTTAAATATCTGCAGAGAAAAGGGAGAAAACGTTTAAAATTGAATATTAACAATACATTGTGATTATAGTGAAGCGAAGATTTTCAAAGAGTATTTGAAAGGTAAGATTGATAATTATGAAGTGTTTAAATGACTTAATTGGACGAGATGTTAGGCAGTTTGCATACATAGGTTTGCGTAGATAATAGCTTTTTGTGAATAAATGTGTCACCTGATAGTCCTCGGGAAAACAAAACACTTATTACGTTTTTTACCTACTGACTATTGTACAGAAATATATCGGGTTGATCAATCTCATAGACGGCTCGCATTCGCCTCGCCATCTATGAGATTGATCAACCCGATATATTTTTGTAGTCAGTAACAAACCTATTAAGGAATAATATTGTGTAACTAAAACTTTAAATTGAACATATTGTTATTTATATTAAATTAAAGTGTTCCGGCAATGTTTCAGCAACGTTTCAACAATTGTCACCAGTGTTTCGGTAATCAATACCATACCACCAGTGTAACCTCCTACGTGTATTCAAATACTACACTGGAAGCAAGTGGAAGGAAGCCATCATCAACGGACATGGTACACAAGGAGGACACATCGGAGGAACACTGAAGGGACACTATGAACTGATTTGACACACGACGGCTGTCGTGACAGCTTTTTGCACATAACAAACATGAGCATCAATCATCTTGCAAAGCATAAGCACGTTAAAAAATGGGGTTATGAACTCTTTCGATATTATGTAGAAAAATACATATATTTATCACATGTTTAGCTCAAAATGCGGTGGATATCACTCCTGTAATATTTTTTTATATCACACTGTGTATTCGTATGCCGCACTACGTAGCTCTAAGTCTAATGATTGACGTAGATTTAAAAGTAACAAAATAATATACACGTAGTTGAAAATTCAAAAGTTATAATGTTGACGTATGCTGTTTCATAAATATTCTTTCATAAATTGATCAGAATATGTTCAAAAATAAAGCTTGATTTTTTTTCCATGCGTTTGGTTTTGACATATTCCAGTAAATATATTGTGCGACTCACAACTATGATGTTTATAGAAAAGATTTTTCTTCGAACTCGTAGTGTGTTTTCTATCTTTTCGTGAAAGAAAACACACAACTTGGATGAAAATCATAACATCACAAATCATGAGTAATCCTACAATGAACGCGATAGCTGCCTTAAGGTATGATACGTCATAATACATGGTGAGATTAATAAAATAAAGGATCGTTTCTGTCCTTGTTTCGAGGTGCAAATTATATACCGTATAGTGAGTAACAGATATTTAGAACAGCCTCAAATACATTTAATTGTTTACAGCTATTTTTACATGGATACAAAAGCACGTTTAATTGTGGTAATGATGACATAACTGGTGCTTTTTTTATATTTTACGGATAGAAAAACGAAGCAATGCCTTAAAGCGTAAAACCATTTGGTCACCGTTACATCCATAATTATGATGTTCTCGTAAATTAGTTGGTCAGTACAGTATGTTAAATGGTAACCACTATTTTTTATCGAGTAGAAGTTAAACAATAAATGGTTTGTTACAGTCTCCAAAAGATGCGTCTAATATACATTGGTTGGTGGGCTGCTAATTTCATCTGGTTGGAAAAAACCTTTAATGGTGACACAATCAATTGAATGGTCCAGTATTTTAATTAAACATTGAAAAATATATAGTAATGGGTCAATAAATGAAACCATTCTGTTATTGTTTTATTGAGAAAATGTATTTGGTACAGCATTTGGTATAAATGTTACATGTATATTATGAAGTTTGTGTACTGAGTTTAATTTTGCATGTGTTAGTCTACAAAGTCCCCTATAGTGACCAAACGGAATTTAGAAACAAACGAAACTAATATAATACTTTGCCTCTGTTCATTTACAGGAGTTTTTAAAATTGCTGCCTTTGAATTTCAATCTTAGAACGAATCATCTAAAAAATTAATATTGACCTTTATTTTTTGGGTGTTTTATCATCATCACTCAAATATCTTACCTTTTTTTTCCGAAACGAAATCTATTGATAAAAAAATGTGTGAATATTCAATCAAGAACTTGCAAAAATAATACTTTATAATTTGAGTGGTTGATAATGGGTTTGTCTTTGAATTTCAATCTTAGAACGATTCATTTAAAAAATTAATATTGACCTTTATTTTTTGGGTGTTTTATCATCAGCACTCAAATATTTTACCTCTTTTTTCCGAAACGAAATCTATTGATAAAAAAATGTGTGAATATTCAATCAAGAACTTGCAAAATTATACTTTATAATTTGAGTGGTTGATAATGGGTTTGTTGTATTTTTCACAATTTATAAAAGTTTTGTAACATAGTTGTTTAACTTTAAATGAAAGGATAGATTGTTGTTTTAGTTTTATTCCAGATGCATAATTGACAAAACAGGGACATGTGATGTGTTTTCATGTTAGATCAGCAGTATAAAGATTTATTCTGCAAAGCATTACAAGCATGCACTGGTATATTATTTCTGTCAATAATCTCCAATACTTAATTAATATACATTTGAATTTCACTGTCAACGTTTATCCAAGTGCCGGTATCTGAGATGTGTTCATTTAAATCAACAATACAACGGTCACTCACTACATCAGAAAACACAGAAAGAAGTACATGTACAGGCCTGGTGTTTTCGGACACCAAAGGATACTTGTATATAACAAAAGAATTGACCTATCGGGCCGGTATATGTTTCTCTCTTTACAAAAAGCATATCTAATTCCGTTCCTTCTCTTGATTTTAGGCCATGTACAGTAAGGTTCTAGTTCTCATACTGTATCGTGATTGAAAAAAAAGTTTCACAGTCGTTTTCAGAGCAGTGTGAGTTATGGACGCATTTTTTACTTAATTATCTTTAAATTTTATTTTCAGCTTACTATTTTTTATTACGATACATGTACTTTATATGCGTTTATTCACAACCAGGGGCGTATTAGCAACTATCAAAAGTCTCGCGTGACGCGATTTTAAAGGTCGTTTTATGCGTAAAATGTCTCCAATGCACACGTTCTTTGCAAAGAACGAACTGCATTTACTTTGCAGTACTTCTCCCACAACTGTACCATTTCCTATCGATGCTCTGAAAAGGCAAAGGCAACAGTTTTTTCTCGGCATAATTTTTTTACGTGGCACCTGTCTCGAGTAACACAGAGTGAAAGATTCTTGTCCTCAAACAAAGCGTGCTTACACTAAGGTATAGTTACGGTTGAATGCTTTCAGTTCAGTACAAATGTTTTCATAAATGTCTTCAATTTGAGGAGCAAATGTACATTAAAGGAAGAAAATCGAAGTAAAATACAAATTTCACCATCTTGAATAAAAAAAATAAAATAAAATGGTGTTTATACAAACCGATGATTTAAAAAAAAGAAAAATCATGCCAACTGGTGGAATCGAACCAGGATACAAAAAATTCTTCAGATATGCGGTAAGTAACAGCGGTAAAACCATCTGAACTATTTAAACCTTACAAGTGTAACACGTATACATAAAACACTATAATACAAATAAGTTTTTAATTTTTTGTATGTTTTTTTTAAATAATAATGATAGCAAAATGTCTGACTGAAAAATAAGATAACAACATTTTTGAGATATCAAATACACCGGATTGTTCATTAGGAAGGACATGAAGGCATATTATTCTGCTTATGGTGTAAAACTATTGATTAATATTGCAAAAAAGCAAAAGCAAAATCAAAAGTTTAAAAAAAATAATTAAAAAAACATTTAAAGAGGTGTTCCGTCTAAGATTGTTCGTCTTGGCAGTATTTATTTTATACTGATTAACGATATTGTAATGTTTATTCTACGTGATAAAATACATTCATTAAAATATAAAATATCATAAATATTTGATTTACCTCGTTTAGATAGATGATTGTTTTTCTCTAGTTCAGCTCAATTGGACATTGAAAAGAGAAACCATGAGAATTTTAGCTATCCTGAATAGCAGTTTTGCAATGAAAAGGTTTGTCGATAAGATCATTTATTCAAAAATATAATGCTCTCTTTGGTGTGATCGTTACCTTCATTACCTGCAAGAATCATAAAAAACCTACTTTATTGTTTATATTTACATTTGTATTTTAATAAATTGATAAATTGATCGTAGAAAGTAAGTAAAGTTAACTAAATTACTGTTAATGTACATCAGTACGTTAGATAAAAAACCAGCCAGATCGTCTTCAATGGGAATTTAAGTCTGACATCATCATGATTATTTCCTGCAGGCCGTGAATTTTCTTAGCTTGATAAAGGTTACGACCAATCAATAAACGAGGCGTGTACATTTCAATTCTGTCAGTTTCTACAGAGCTATGAATTACAATTAAACTCCGTAAGAAATAGAGGGAATCTTACTTGTGAATGTAAAAATTAATATACTTTGATAATTTACACATGTATAAAAACAGTTCAAGAGTTAATTGAGATTTGTACATCAAAATAACACATGACCTGCATCAATTAGTTGTTAGCTGTCCCTCCCTTTTTTGGATCTTTTAACTTTATGAATATTTGCAAATCTTAAAATTAAAATGCAATTCTTGTTATATTGACATTCGTCTTCAGTAATCTTTATCACAGTAGAGTAAACAAATCAAATTTAATTATTCACACAACGATCAGAATGAAGTTGGTGGTTAAAAAATCTGTATAAATTACCGCTAGATATGTTTTATCACGCCTATTGAACTTAAAAATGTCTTTAGTTATTTTTTTCATAGTAAGAATTTAATTTGAAATAAAGCTTTTTCAATATCAATATTTTCATTAATTTTAAGGCATTTGTCTAGTTATATCTTCAGTATTATTGTCTTCAGACATAAACTGCTTTTTTTAAATTTCATCTATGGTAAACAAAGTCTACAAAATATGTTCCGAATATATCACAAGTCAAACGTTTTCATGCACAAAAACAAAAGTTGAATCAAATTTATAGTCTAATGTAAATTTTCAAAAATTCCATGATTTTTATACTGTTCTTTAGATACATTGTATTTGTACATGTAATCCTCCGTGCAAAAGATAGTTCTAAGCAAAATGTAATAGTATATTTATTTAAGATTTTCATTATTTATATTGAGTTATAAAGATAAAATTATTACTGTGCTAAGTAAATATATTAATACATATTTTGTTTTTGTTATCACATGACAATGTGACGTAATTTGAAAAATACCATTTTACTATTTCAATTTCACATTAAGAATATAACTAATACTAGTATGCTAATTTGTCCTTTTTTTACAAACCTCTCTACCTTTTGTTCAATTTTAAAGACATTATCAAACATCATGATACAACAGAGTGTACAACACGTTAAAGCGCTAAACAGCGACTAGATGTAAGTTATTGACATATAGGCCAATGAGGTTATTGAAACTAAAGAGAGATTACGTATGTTGAAGGTTTTGTACTCGTTGCTATAAAAAAGAGAATATTTCACATGCGGATAGGTTTATACTGGTAGTTTTGGCTGTCAGAGATGGTTTCATACTTAACACCTTCTTAATCATTATTTAGTTTAGTTAATTTTATTAAGCAATGTTTGGTTTACATTACAGTTTAATACTTGTTTGATTAAATGACTTCAATTGTTTATTTAATTTTAAAGTTTTCCCCAAAATACACCAAGTGCTTATTTCTTTGGCACACTTGCTTCCTTTCCTATTATAAAAGTTAGTGCTGAGTGCTATGTGCACTCAATAAATCAAGATTTGTTTTCCATACACGAACAATTCTGATCATAAGGAAGAAATTCAACAGTTTTAAAATAGTTCGCTTGGAGGAATGTATATGACTTTTAAAAGCAGGACTGGAGAGTACTGGAGAATACTAAACGACTCTTCGTTAGTATCGCAAGCAAGATTAATACTTAATTTCAATCTAAAAATACGGAAACTACTTTGAAACAAGGACAGGAGTTTTTATTGAAGTTATTGTAAATTGAAACTTTAAGTATGTAGAAATTCAATTAATGAAATATGGCAATAAAGATTAAATAAAAATGAATTGGGGAAAATATTGAGGTAACACGAAAATTCGTCGATTTTATTTCCTATCTTGCCTTCCTTTATTATATCATTCTACAATTATCATACACAATATCAATATCATCATCACTGTATATGTCATTTGTTTAATTGTTTTAAAAAAGGGCGCAGTTTTCAAGCTGTTGAAATGTATCAAGAATAGGACAGATAAAGCCGGCACAAACAAGAAACCTTTATCTTAAGGACATTCACCTATTGATAACCGTTTGTCGAGATCGACAACGTTCGGTGAAAAACCCTGAAAGCGCGTGATTTAATAGATCTCTAAAAAGCAACATTCTTAAATATTGTAAGAAGCGGTTTGAATAAAAAATGGAGATTATTTTCGAAAACATCTATACTTATAAATTAAGGCATTTTGCAAATAAACTACAAAATGCCTGCACCGGAGTATTTGCTTACACCTTTGGTATTTCAACACATGTGTGATGATGTCCGTAAGGTATAATTGAATTTTAACTGATAATTTATTATTGTGAAATTAATCAAAAACCTACTTTCATTTTCGATAAACAAGCCCCCGAAATAGCAAAAATGAGAGTAAGGTGGTGGACACGCTTTGGCGGATCCAAGTCAGGGATAGTTTGCATCAAAATATATACTTGCAATAAAGTGATATTGAATGATTACGTAAAGAGTGAATATATTTAGCGAATACATAGAAATTAAGATTTGACAAATGTTGAATGAATAAAATGAGTCAATTCGTTTCTTTAGTGGGCGATTTTAGTTTTGATACACATTCGCTTGAGAACTTTCCAGAACGGAGTAACCAAGAACGCGGATTGACTGCTTAACGAAAAGTGTAGGACGAGTTCATCATGCATCGCGGGCATACCTTTGATCGGACTTCTATTAATCCAAAAGGTAATAAATAAAATGGAACAATGAACTTTCCAGAACGGGGTGCCCAGAAACGGGATTACTAATTGACATCATGGCGGAAAGTGTATGGCGAGTTAACCATCGGCCAGATACTTTGAATCTGACAACTTTGGTTTAAAATATGCATGCAAATGGATAATAATGCATAACCTAGCGTGTTTTTATTTCATACTTTTTTATACCACGACATATTGGTTGTAAACCTTAGACATTAATATGTAAACATCATTGAACAAATTATTGTTTTCTACGTCTATAAGTTTATTGGGACCCCCCCCCCTCCAGATTTTTAACAGTCTTTTATCTGAAATTCTTATTTGGGAGAGTAATACAAACTATATTGAAAATTGACCAAAAGAACCAAATTTAGAGAGAGTTACACTAAATACTGATTCACTGATTTGAAATAAATACAATAAAAAAAGTTTTGTGTTTTTTTTTCAGTCAGCTGCAACAAACAGGATTAAGGCAACGTACATGTACATGTACATATTATCCATTTCAGTTTAGATTTTTCATCCCTGCCCGCTCCTCTAAATATCTAACAATGCAGTTTGTTTTTTATTTCGATTTTAAAGAATAAGATAAGGAAAAAATCGGACAAAGTATATACAAAGATGAACAAAAATGTGGTTCAATATATTAAGCATTATAAGATAATATTATGTGAAGTGTTAATTCCCGCGCTTGCGCGGGGTATCATCTAGTATTTAAAAATACTGTTACTACAAATAACTATAAATAAATAAATACTGTTGGTGCATTCTCGAATAAATACTTTTTAATCTACATTTCCACTTTAAAAAACAATGCATAGTAAAAGTCTTATTTTAAATTTACTATTGTTATTTATCATAGAAATAGTTTTTGGTTTTTTTTTTAGATATAATGGAATTTTTATACATTTTGTAACATGTACAGTTTTGAACTAACATATTTCATACACTTTTATTATATTGACGGTCCATTAGAGCCTTGCCATCCCTCTGCATGTGATCTCATGCATGAATACCTAATATGTATGAATTAGACTTCCACGTTTAAGACTTAGAGAAACTGAAAAAAGTTTGACTGCATCTTAATTCTGTACTCAAAGTTTCACGATGGAATGATTTTCGGGGGGTTTTTTGGTAAGATATCAACAATCACTGAATCATACCTGAAAGATTTGTTTTAAAATTCATAGATTTTTGAAAGCCATTTTAATGATTGAAAGATTGAACTTTATTTATTTTACAACGATTGATAAACAAGTTCTACAACTTATATTAATATCTTTCGTTGTCACGGATTTGAGCGCAAGGGGGTCATTGATGTAGGAGGAAGCCAGAGAGCCCGGAGAAAAAACCCACGTGTCCAAGCGGGCGACCACCAAACCCTTTTACATACAACCACTGTCGATCACGGCGATCGAACTCGGGTCGCAGCGATGATAAACGAGTGCATTGTCTACTACACGACTGGGACACCCGCCATTTTAATGATTTCTGCTATTCTAAATTGTAAAAATGGGTCTAATTGATTTCAAAATGGTGAATATTTTCATTTTTAAAAGTTAACCAATTTTAAAACATTAATACCATGGTTTTAACTATTTTCGTTGGTCATTCAAGTACCATTTATTTCAATGTTAATCATTCGTTTAAGTAAATAGAGCTGCAGTGGGTAAGTACTAATTTCCAAACTTAAAAATGAAATAGTTTAATATTATTTTTAATATACATTAATTAAATGAAGATATGAAATATGTATTTTGTATAGCATCCTCCGAGATGTATACTGGACAAAATTTCTAACGCCAAACTTTTAATATTCAATTATTTAGAAAACTTAAACATCATTTTTTTGAGTCGTTGCAACTATCGTCCGCAGTTTAAAATGCTCATCTGTTCATGTCAAAAAATTGTAATCGAGTAATTTCTCGACCATGGCCGTATTTGTTGAAAAGCGTGGAGTGTGTGTTCGATATGTTTTTCGGATGTGTTTTTCAAAACGACTCGAGTCAATCGGTTCTCTGTTATTTTACTGCTTATAAAACATAAAACCAATTGAATACTATGCGACGCATGTCTTCCCGAAAACCTTCAAGATATAAGGAGAAATATTTGCAAATGTAAATTACGCTGCATCTGCATTGTAAACATTATTCTATTTTTGAAGTCATTTATTATGTTAGTAAATCGAGTAAGCACGTGTTCCCATATCTCTTTCTCTATCTATCTATCTATCTATCTATCTATCTATCTATCTATCTATCTATCTATCTATACGATAAGCACTCATAGCAATAATCTCATCATTAATTTAGTAATGCATTTCTAATGACTAACCAAAATTTAAATGTTGATCGTAAAATTACAAGCAAGAAAAAATTCTCAATTCTTTGATAGGGAAACAAGGCTCTTGCCTTGTTTTTGTTTACATTGGTACATTTACCGGTTAAAGTTCTTTTTCAAGCTGATTTTCCTACCTGCTGATTCGTTTTGATATGTAAATAAATAGTTCCTATTGTTTGTCACATTCAGTGTAGCTATAGGTCCAAACATAAAATATTCAAAATGTAAACAAACTCATCCCCCGAGCTTTGTTTACATAACAGCTAACAGAAAATTGTGAGCTCTGTACCTCGCTTATAACCCGATGTCTGACCCTCAAATTTCGGTTGCCTATTAAAATGCTTTACTGAAGCATTATATACATTAAGAACAAAATATTTATTTTAATATTTAAAGGAAAATCGTAACTATGCCCTTTTAAGTACAAATGATTATATTATACCACGGATTTCTGTAACGTGTGAAGATACTTCGAATGTTTTGTGGGGTTACTTTACTATATATATACTATATACAATTTTCAAAATTATGTTCAACTATGTATGGCACAAAAACACAATATTATACATAATTCATATCTTGAACAATGAAATTGTAAGATAGCCAATTTCTTGCAACACATTGAAGGTAAAGCAGTGTTGCAGACGTTTCTATATCGATTTTAACATTGTTTTATTTAATAATTGTTAAAATAAATCAGGTATCGCAAGAACAACAACAAAAAGCGCTTGTCTAATCAACCATTGTCAGAATGGAGGCACGTCCTTTCAAACTAGTTCCCAAACAGGATACACTTTGGCAAGTCCTAAAGGCAATACTGGACACACTTGTGAAACAGGGGAGTATTCTACTTTGTATGAAAATTACCAATGATTATAACTAATCAGATAATGAGGTCAGGTGTGTTTAAAAGATTTCAAAGGAATTGCAATCATTTAATGATGATACATTGTATATCGATAAAAAACTTCTGGAAGCTAAGCCCAAACGAAACATACTGAAATTGATTTAAATGGAAAATGGGTAGGTATGCCTTTATCATGGTGACAAACATTTATATATATTTACATTCACTTTCTATCCCCCTTTTAAATTTCATTAATTGATTTGAGAGATATTTACTTATAACACAGAACATCCAATCACCAAATATGGTGCGTATGAAAACAATATTTCTTCATTATTTCTTGAGGAACTTGACTGACTCTCCTCGCGACTTCAAACCGCATCACGGTCGATCTGATATTATACTTATGCTAAAAAACATAATCATTTCATTGAGGTAATTTTTATATAGTTAAATGAATTCAATTGATTACTTTATTATAATATTAAAGATTATATTCATCTAATAATAGAATGAAAAATAAAAATGTGGATTTCAAAAATTATAATTTTTAACGTTGTGCACTATTTTTGTCAGCATAAGTCGGGCTTTAGCCGGCTGTTTCAAAAGATCTTCCGTTAATTGCGCACACGTCGTAAAATAAGACATATATTTTGAAAAATAATTCATAACTGCGCAAAAAAAAAATAAAGGTGAACGTAAATATAAGCATTGAATCATTATTTTAGGGAGTTGATTTTAATCAACTCTCCTATGCAGTTACTCAGGCAAACCGGAAGTGAAACAGTGTTTGGACATAATCACAAATCAACACCGCTGACAACATTTAGTTCTTGAAAATAATCGATAAATTCGATGCAATGTATCCTAAAGCATTGTTTTTCAAAGGAAGTTTATAAAGATATCTTGAAAATAGTAAGATTTTAATTGGTATGAACAATTAAGATATTTTTTGTAGTCGTACATTGTAAGTATTCCTACGCCAGAGTTCAATATAGTCTCGTTCAACCAGACGCTCGGCTGTCTCTGTAAATCTCCTACAAGCAGAGAGTCTCTCTAGATTGTCGGAGATTAACGAAGACAGCCGAGCGTCTGGTTGAACGAGACTAAAGTTCAATATTTCTTGGATTCATACAATTTCTCAGAAATATTTCGATTACTAATACGTAATTTGATGAAATTAAGTCTTTGAATATTACACAACATGATTCATACGGGGTTTTCACGAAATTCCTGTCGGAGAATTCATATTATAAAAATGTGCGTAATTTTAATACATATCGGAAAGTACTTTCCCTGCAATATAACATATTGTTGATTTTATAATTAATAAATAATAATAATCGATAAAAACAACTCCCTTTAGTAATTAAGTACTTTGATTTGAAAAATGTGGTCTCATATCTGCAACGGTGTGTGCAAACAAGTTTTCATAACGCGCTAGCGCACGTTATTCAATTTGAGCGCGTAATTCAATTTGCATACACACACCGATGCTGTATGAGACCACATCTTTCCACAAATAATGATTCAATACTTAATTACACGAGATGCAATTTTTTACTGTATGTTTTCAGATACATCTTCCTTGTCATCAGTCTTTGTCAGCTGTCTTGATGACGCATGGAACATCACTGTAGATCTCCAACCTTTGCGTCAAAAATAAAAAAAAACTTTGATCCAAATGAATGTTATATAGGTTTTGACAACGCTAACTGTACCGGAAATATTTTTTGGACAAAACTTACGAGGCGTGCAAGGCAAGTGAAAAGGTAATTTAAAAAAAATGTTTCTTCAACACATTCGGATCGACAAGTTCATCTTCAGTACTTTTCCGACCCCGCGCTCACAAGGCCTAAATATTTCAACAGATGTCGAGCTGGAGATAAGCTGTATGTCCGGGCACTGAGTGACGTCACGAACAGTAACATCAAAATGAGGTTATCACACTGCTTTGTCACACCAAAAGTTATCATTAACAGAGGAATGCAGTATTATATTATTTAAAGATGAATAAAACATTATTTTTGTTTGACAATAGAGATATATATGTGTAGTATTTTTCTTATGAATAATTTTTAATTACGAACTGATTCTATGAATATACCATATAATACATGTATGCACATCAATCACTAGTTTTTTTTTTTCTATGCAAAAAATATTATAAAACAAATATGAATCGAATTTATGATTGTAGAACTTAACATTTTATGCATTGTTTTTTTCTATAAATAAAGGTCTTAAATTAAATTAAACTTTCCTTTAAGGACGGCGGACCCAATTCATTTCTACAATAGATTTTTTATTCAATTTTTTATATAATGTTAATCAATTAATGGTGAGTGAAAATCAATAAAAAAATTACATGATCATCGACTTCCTTTTTTTACTAGGGGCGTTACAAAATTTGGGTACGAAAATCGGCAGATATAATAGAAAGTAATGGGAATTTTCAGTGGCGTGGTATGAAAACTGATATTTTAAAAATTCTGCAATAGATTTTTTACTCTAATTAAATTGTAATATTAAGAAGTCAATTATCTTACCGATGAACAGAAGAAAATGTAGGTCATCGACCTAAATTTTTTGAGGGGCTGTATCAAAGTTCACTGAATGGTTCATTTTTCTTCAGAAATATCATTGAAAAAAAGGACATAATTATTTATTGCCTGACGTTATATTAACTGCTGTATATATAAATATTGTTAAGTTAATGTATAAAATCAATATCTACCAGAATATAAGACTATAAACTGCTTTTCGGCGTTGTATGATTTATAAACCGTGGAAATGTAACGGATTTGTCGCAAACAGAGGAAATTCGGACTAATTTTTTTTTGGTTAATTTTTCTCCACTAAAAATATTTTGGCATCACAAATTATGTTTAGTATAATGAAAATTATATTATTTTCTGTCATTCTGATGTACGTAATTACGACAGTCATATTTATAGCATATGCGCGGTTTCTGCGCAGAGGTGCAAAATCTTGAATTGGGTCCATCGTCCTTAACGTTATACCTTTTATAAGTTTTGAAGATGTTGTAGAAATATCTATTAAATATTTATTGATTCGTTGTTTAGGTTGTCTGATAATTCAGCATGCAGTCCTATTTATTTGACAATTTAAGACAAAATTATCAATATTGTCAATTAAATAGAATTAGAATTAACATTTCTAGTTTTCTTCAACACGCCTGCATCATCTTATGCATACAAAAAGTAGTGTTCACTAGTTCAGTGAGGGTAACTTTTCTTTTTGTGAGTTAAGATAAGTTATTTCTTTAAATCATTTTTTAAAAAAGCAAACGAACATATACGTTATTTTAGTCTAAATATGAATAGTTTTGTGAAATTTTACCATTTATCCGTTATAACTTAACAAAATTAAGTACAATATAAACAGTTATTCATATCAATGTCAAGAGATTTGTTGAAAAAGTAGAAAAAAACCTGATAATATCTGATAGTGACAGGAATTTCCCGTTTCATTCCTACATATACATTTATGCATCCCATCTTGCTTGCAGCATGTGCTTAATCTACCTTGTGTTTACCTAATTTCTTTTATTTCTATGCAGGTGTGTAATTGATCCTAATGCTGTAATGTTCTATCAATTAGACCACGAAACAAGGTTCTCCTTCCAGTATGTTGAGTTCTCTAGCAGTCACGGCGCTGTGCATTTATACTGTAACGCTACCTTCTGTCAGAAAAATGACCATTCTTCCGCCTGTCAACCCACGTGTATTAGTCATGTGGCAAGAAGTTTAAGGGAAAATTACGTTATCAATATCGAAAATGATACCAGCAATGATGAAGAGAAACATCTTCAGTTGAATCGGTAGATGATATTTAACAATCGTTGATCGAAACGTACCGCATTCCAATTTTAAATTCAATGAAATATTAAGATAATGCTTTTCTTTTCTATTTTCAGGTCTATCGCACAACTTTGAGCCTCAATGCAGTATTTCCGTTCTTAAACAATGTGAATTATTCTGAACAGATCCCATATCTTTGATTCATACATCACACTTTTATAATATGACGCAGAACACAGGATTCACTTTGCAATTAAATATGAACTATAACTGAATTTTATACATTTGTTTGTAATGCTAATAATTGCAAAATTGCAAATACTGATTTAAAATGAATATATGCAATGTTTCTTTTGTATAGCATGTGCCACTTTCAAGATAAATAGTAGAAAAAAGATAGGTTCTTTGGGTTTTTTCCCTTTCTCTCGTTTATTTAAATCCAAATACTAATCATTATATATTGTAAATTAGTCAAAAACATACTGATACCAAATGCATTCAAAGTATATTTGGATATGAGATTAATCTCTAACAGGTTTAAATGGATCATGAAATAGAAACAAACATTCAAAAAATACTGCCAAAAAATACAATAACAATGATAAACCATGTATCATAATGGTGTCAGTGATCACTGGACTTGTTAAAATTAGTTAAAAACGAATATACCTAAAAGTTGTAACGAAATGAAACAAATTGTAATTCTGAGATAAAGTCATAAAAAGTCGTCATAAGGAGACATGGCAGATCAACGATTTGCAATGATTATACATTGAATTTAGAGAAAATGAAGTATTACATCAAAAATGTAGGTACATGTATAAGTGGTTTTTTAAGACAATTGATTCATAGACAATTGTTAACACTTATATCACTTTAATAATCCAATGTCTTGACTCAAAGGATAATCCGAGGCAACGCAAAATTTTACGGTATGGTCAATTTTTTGTTTTTTAAGTGTTCAGTCGTCAGCAATTTTCATTTACTCTTAATTATAATCATAAGATTCTCTTATACATAATGCATGCAGACGTCGAAATTTAAATGAACAGAAAATAAATACACAACTGTAAAAATAAATATTTTTTTCTTTCAGTTAAATAAAATGCATGTACTGAGATAAATGATCAAACTAGAGTAAGAGAGAAACAAGTTTCAGTGTATGAGAGTGAATAATATGATTTTCAATTGAGGGAACATTCATATTAACGATCAACAAAAAATTAAGTAAATATTTCAAATCTTAACTAGAAAAAAAATGCAATAATATTGCATTTTCTAAATTCAGGTTGCCTCCCTTGCATTAGAATCGAGACTAATAGAGTACTTATACTATAATGCATTATTAAGAAAGTATTTTTTCCTAGACCAGTAATGATATGTTAGGTTGAGATTGTTGCACAGTTTATAAAATATAAACCATATAAGCTTAGTAACAATAATTGTTTGGTGCACTGCTGGTTATTTGAATATCCAAATGATGGCAGTTGGAAATTTGAACATCCAACTGTATGAAAGTTCGAAATACATACATGTATATCCTACAACTACTAATTAAATAGTGAAAATATACGTTGACTAATTACAATAGGTGACATCATTGAAGCTTTTAAAACATTTTTCTTTCTGTATACAGGATCAGATAATGACATTACGCATGTTGATTTTTAACAAGATTAATTGAAAAATGACACAATTATCTTACAGAACTCTAAATGAGTTTTACCTGACTGTACTCATAAATTCCTGCATGTTTTTGTGGTTTTTTTGTCAAATACAAGCCTATTCTAGTGTAAAAGGTTGAATATCATTTGATTCGGCAATGAGAATCAAAGTCAATAAACCAGATTGAGTACAAATTTACAAAATATCAATAAGGTTTTAACACTTAATCTCTGCATATCAAAATGATAAAATGAATAGTTTTTATAGATATATTTTTTTATAATAAAACGTTAGTGCAGTGAATTTAAATACGATACACGTTTGTACATGTGTATGTACAACAAATATTTCAAGGTTTTGTTTCAGTGCAATCGAATTTTATACATAGGGGGCGACCTACATGTACACACTTTTTGTGTTTGGTATCAGTTTTCAAGCCCATCGTGTATGCAATCGATGTAATATGATTTTTTTCAAAGAGAAGGAAAAATGAAACTTCAGGCGCACCTCTAACATTACAACTTTTGTAAAAGCAAATATTTTGTGAGTCTGTGTAAAATGACCAATTTTTTTTACCCCCCCCCCCCCACACACACACAAAAACCTCATTCGTGTAAATGATAAAGAAGTACGCTTATATTAGTGTCGTCTATTAATTTCAGAATTTTCCCCCGTTTTCTTATACTATTGTCTACAAAAGTAATGTTTTATAAAATAATATCCCCTGGCTCTTGTATTACATGTGTAAAACTGGTAGATTTCAAATCTTTATTCATAGTAAGGATCAAAAAGTTTGAGGTCTGCCCGGCCGAAAATTCAAAATGTATTTTTGTACGTCTTTTAAACATAATGAAATAATGCATTTATTTTACCGGTTTTTGAAACACTAAATACCTTTCATATTTTTTTAATTCATTCGGTGATTAACGAGATGGATACAAATACTATAACAGTCTGATATTTAGAGTACTAGACTGATCTTCAGCTCTTCTTATTTATATAGGACTGTGAGATATTTTATGCCGACCTCCCCCCTCCCAAAAAAAAAAAAAGAAATATGAAAGATCCGGATTGTTACAACTTTTTATTATCATTAGTTGCTCTAAAATAATGACTAATATATCACTATGGGTACAGTGTAAAATAAATTAGATTTACATTAGATTTATATTATTCATCATTTTATTTTTTCTAACATTCTATATCATGAAAAATTATTACATAAACACTCCGTTTTCTCGTCTAGAATCAGATCTTATTTCGCATGATCATATTCAAAATTCGCTGCATATCAAAATGGTAGAATTTAAACAGTTTTGATAAAGTAATTGATTTATTTTCCATAGTAATTTTTTCTTTCAGTACATTTAATTAAACTACATCTTTGTGCCAACAAAAACCTGAGAAGTCTTTTTTTCCCCAGAGTAATCGAGGACAATCATACATAGGGGGAGCTTACACCTGCATGTACACATATTTTGACTTTGGTATCATTCGTAAAACCCATCGTTTATGCAGTCAATGTAATTTGATCCGATATTTTAAAAGGAAGCAACGTTGAAACACCGGGCGCATATCTTAAACCAAATCTTTTGTTAAAGCAAATCTTTTGTTCGTTTGTGTAAAAAATTACCTACGCGTCCTTTTTAAACGAGGATATAAAACATCCATGTGAATGATCTTGCATTTTTTATAGTGTAGTGTCGTCTCTTTCTCTCAACAGCACAGTGCATTATGTTTTATTTTAATGTCCTTTTAAATAATAGATACATGTTTTGTGAAAGATGATATCCTAGACTGAATATCTGACTTTGTAAGTTACGTATTGTGGACATTCTTGTTAATACAGTGCATTTGTAACATATGTATCATATTTATTTAACTATACTATTAAACTATATGTCTTCATCATCTAGCAGTCCCATTGTTTTAAAAAGTGAGATTAAGCCCAAACAAGACATGTTTGTAAAAGTATAAACAAAACTAAATATTGTTAACTGGTAAAGTTTAACAACATTTTCATAAAATTACATCTACAAGTATATTTTAAAAGTACGTGCAGAACTGGTGTGTAGTCAATTAAGATGTATGTGTTATCATGGGCTGTAGTTCACGTCCACCTACCTCATTTTTACACCGACTAGTAATAGAAAATAGCTGCTTTTAATCTACACAAGTTAGCCTTGATATTTACATATTAATACATTTAAAACACTGCACTGAAATGATCAAAACCTCAATATTTTATAATAATCAATATTTCAAAAATACTTTAATGAATATAATAAATATGATTCATCTTTTTTTAATAGTAAGACAAAGTACAACCGCTGTTCTTGTTTTTGGTTTCGAGTAACAGCACAATTTTTGTTTTTGTAAGAATTAGTATTTTTGTGGCACATAATAGAGATGTGTGATGGTGAAATTATATGCTTCTAGATATTTGCAAACGTATAACAAAGGCAAGCATTGTAACTCTATAACAGATAATTTGAAAATGCGCAGTCGTTGAATGAAAACCGAAGCATCTTTAATTTTATTTTTGGTTTGTTATAGATTTTTAAAATGGATAAGGTTTTCATACTATATATCATGTGTCAACACATAGATGGTTATTTTAGCTTTTGATCATAATAGCGCCAAGGGATCGAATCGATGTAGACACTTTCATGCTTGTGTGATACTTGTCAGATATGCATGATAAAGAAACTAAATGCCCCTAGACATTGTGCAGAAGTATGATGAAATTTAATATATCTATACATACTAGCAGGACGGTCTTTCAAACAATTTAAATATTCAGATATTATTTGGAAATATGATAACGTTGAATGAATTCGAAAAAGGAAACAAATATTTTAAAGCTATTGACGTTTTTAATTTGTATCTCCTGATTAAAAAATAATAGTTGCATAACTATATGTTAAGACGGGTTTAGCCTTAGATAATGATTACACTTAGAGATCTAACGGATAACATGTTTTTATTGTAGAATACAAGTCGTAAAAATGATAGAGAAACACTATTTGTGTTGTTATTCTTCACTCATAACTAGCAAAAGCTTCGTTCGTTGTAAAGAAATACCATAGAATTGTATACATGACATTACAATACAAGTCGACGTCAAAGTGCAAATGTCATTCAGTTAAAATCGTAATACCAAATAGTATTGTTTAGGAAGACCGACTTTAAAAATTAAGGTCAACCATTTAACTTTTTAGTTACTTTTTTATGTGTGAGGACTGATTATGCAGTTAATGATGAATTTGTCATTGTAATAAGTTACTCGTAAAAAAGATTGTTACATTCGTATGAATTATTTTGTATATAACTGATGATTATGTAAAACTTTTTTGTCAAAAACTGTAAACAAACTCGCAAGCCAGAACAATTTAGTGGCTCGTAAAGGCATCATTGTTGCAAATACTTAATGTATTGATTCAGTCCTCATTTTTGCCTTTTGCTAGTTTATAAGACAATATACATATTCACACTCATTAGCAAAATTTATAACAAACATTAATTTTTTTAGATACTACCACATTGTTTTAAATCTTATTGGTAACAGATTTTTGTTTTATTTCCTTTTACCGTTTGTTTATATGTAATTCTTCTCTTGAATTAGCTCACTGTTGTTCTTTCTAATCTAGTTATCCCTTTGCGGTTCCAAATTGATACTATATCTGGTAAGATGTCCTCTTTTAAATTGTATGGAATTCTGAGCTCATGATATGGGCTTTTTTTGGCATATTGATTAGTGTCATATGTCGCTGACCATTGGTAATCTTAGTCTCCTGATAATCTAACTTTTATAACATTACCAATGATAATATAATAAAATTGTTGCATCATGCTAGAATTATTGTTTTAAAAGAGCGCGCTTAATTAAAAAGAAACAACAGACAAACTGAAAAATGACATATAGGCCAATATGCAAGTTTTAAACATACGAAATGCTGTGAACAGTGTTCAAAATCAAAAAGTCCAAAAGAAAAATTAAAAAAAAAACAGGAGTAGAGCAAACACGGATTTTTAAAAAAAATTATAGGTAGGATCAGGTGACATTGAGGAGTGAGCATCTTCTGCTGACCTGTCACAACCGCCCTGTGCTCTTTGTCGCAATCTTTAATCATATTTGTCTTGTTAATTTTTACTTTTCATATAGCTTCATCAATGCATCAACGGTCTGTCATAACTACTAATTTATCACATCGGCATTGAATTGTTTTTAAATAAAAAATTATCACTGATTTAATGTGGTATATTTAAAAACGTCTTTAAAATTCTTTACAAAGGAGTAGCTAGCGCTTAGGATTTTTTGCGCACCTGAAAACTTTATTTCTTGTTGATATGTTGTTAGAAATTGGGCACGTCGTTCACATGAGCCTCGGATCTAATTTTTTTTAAAATCCTTTTCCTTTTTCTATCAACAATCAAAGACATCGTTATTTTTTACGAAAATGTTATTTTCTACTAAATTACAAAAATAACATGGTTTTTAATTTCTATTAGCCATATTTTTTGTGGGGAAAACCGTTAAGAAGCCCTAATTGAAGCAAAATTGAATTATTGTCGTCCTGTACAAAAATTGATCTGCTATATATTCCTTAGACGAGAAATATGTCTTCTGACAAAATTTAATGATTTTTTCAAATCTTATTTAAAAAAAAAAATTAGGTTACATGCAGACTTATCATACTAGCAGGTTTTTGCAGCAAAATAAAATTCTTAAAAATACAGCTCATAGTGTTGCTTTAAATACAGATACTGGTGGCATAGAAAACATTATTATCATGCACTGTATGTGCGAGAAGTTTCAAAGAAGTCTGTAGTCTGTTTAAGTTTTTCTGATTTGTGTAAAGAAAAAAAAAATATCCAGAGCATTTACAAAATAAAATCTTTAGACACATTTGATGGTCTTTGTAGATAATCATAATCTTTTTTCAAAGCGATGCAAGAACTGCAAATATATATATATAAATAATATAATATGCAAAAACATACTCATCAATTTTATCGGAGTTGAAAATATGACTTTATAATTGTAATTTCATAAGTGAAAATATTCTAAATTTATATATTTAAATCAAATACACTTAGATGACATATACATTTTAATAATGAATATCCATCCGTGACATCCCTTTTTCAGTTTCCTTGTACCGAGCGATCCAACTGCTAAATTTAGCTAGATTTAAATATATTTTTGTACATTTTTCGTAATGTTACTTAAACATGGCCTGAATTTTATTTGTTTTATTTTTTCCCCTTTTTCCCACATGATAATGGACTTAGGATAAAGGTATACTCACAATCCACTTGAATTATAAATTTATTAATTAAAAAAAACAATAATACGTTAGTTTTTCTCATCATATTTATATATATTTATATTTTGTAACATATTTGGTATATATAAACATTTTTTTTAACCTTTTGTACATGTAATATCCCATCAGGCACCATCCATTATATTTGAGTATATACATAGAGGCATATTTCATACATAACTTGTCTTTATTTTTGTATATGAAAACAATTTTGCATTGTTTGACAAAAGTACTCTAAAAAAATGTATAATTATGCCTTGACGTCATAGTTTTGAAAAGCAAATATGCACCGAACAAGAGAAAAAACCGGGGGGGGGGTCGAATAAAAATTACGAAGGTTTTTCAGAAAAGTGTAATTAAGGGTGTGATAAAGAATGAAATAAACGGCAATGATACAAGGGATGTGATAGAGGGGCATGTCATTGTTCATACGAAACCAATTGAAATCGAAAAAAAGTTAAAATATTCAATATTTTCATTGAAACATTATCATTATTCTTTCGGAAAAATTCACAGGAAAGAATAAAAATTTCTTACGGTGATTTATAATGGGAAATGTTGATATCTTTTCTCCACTTGAAAGTCACTCAGAATATCTCGCACAATCGCAACGTTATTCATACGGGTACATTCATGTATGTTGCAATGTGAAAACCCATAGACCTCTCTATTTTAAGCCGTGTATTTAAACCTCATTAGCTAAAGGTTGCCTTTCAAAGGAGAAATCTTGGAATCTTTTTATCTACTTGAATATATCGTTGGAACCCCCGGGTATAAATGAATATCGAGTAGTTAAACAAAATGTAAATCGAGGATACTTTGGAACAGAATATATATATACAAGTATACTAAATTTAGAATAATACATGGTAAAGACCACAAACGGACATGTACCGCATGCTCAATAAATATAATATAATATTATGATGTAATTGTCGTTTTACATTGTACTTTTCAGACTTTAAATAAGAGGATTTTTATGTCATCTCAGTCACTCAGGTCCAATTGCAAATGGTTTTCGCCCGTTGTTGTGCGGTGTGCATCGTCCGTTGTACGCGTGCGTTAATAATTTTACATTTTTTATTTCTTCTTAAAAATATAAAGCCAATTGTTACCATTTTAGTGTGAAGTATCTCTATGGTAAGAGAATCAAAATTGTGAAATCCATGGCTCTACCACCCTGCGGTTGCCAAGGCGGGACCAAATATGCAAAAAAAGCCAAATTTTCAAAAATCATCTTTTCTTTTTTCACACATGTGGAGAAAAAAATCAGTTGCATTGTAAAAATGTCCATGAAGTCCTCTACCACAATTGTGAAACTCATGGGTCCTGGGTCAGAAGTTCAGGCCTTAGCGTGGGGCTAATATAGCCCTGTACTAAAAAACGTATTAAATGTCAGAAAATCTTCTCTACTCCTATATAAACTTGAATAACTAAACGCACGGTTATGATGTTCATAAACCCTCTACCTAGATTGTGAAATTCATGACCCATGAGACAGGGATTCAGGTTCTAGGGTGGGACCTATATGACCATAATTATAGTAAAATATACTAAATCTTAAAAAATCTTCTTCCCTCCTCCAATATACATTTCAGAAAAACTAAATGCATGGTACATATAATGATGCCGATGAAGGCCTCTATGAAAATTATGAAATTCATGGTTTCTTGGTCAGGGGTTCAGGGCCTGGGGAGGATGTGGTCACATAATGAATTTATATTGATTTAGTATGTTCGTATGTACCGTTGTGGGAAACAATGTCATGCATTGCTATTATGTTTATAAAATCCGAATGTTAAATGGTTTAATTCGTGGTCCCAAGGCCATACGGCTAAAGTTGAGGGGGTGGAAGGGGGTAAATATGACCATATATAAAATATGTATTTTTATTTAGGGTAATTGCTGTTTGTCATCCATTAACAATTTTAAATTCATCTTGAAAACTGCAAGGTTAATTGTCACTTGGCAATATTGTATTGATATGTGTTCTATTTGACGAAGTCTACTTTACTTTAACAAAAAATCTTCTACTTCCACACATCTGTAAGAAAAACTGAATTCATAATTATATAGACCAGGAAGCCCTTTACAAAAAATGTAAATTTTATGTCCCCCTGGGAGGGATTTTGACTCAATAGTGGGGCTAAAATAACCATAGGCTTTTAAATAAATCCATATAATGGGTGTGGGTAGGCTGTATATTCTGATTTTTAATTATTTTATTCAGCCTTTGAATTTTAATGAGAGAAATGAGTACATATTTAGAAACGAGAATGATCGAAACTGTCTATCAAAACTGAATATATCATGAAAGCCTTTGGCAAGAGTTTGGGTAGGAGGTTGTAACAGTTAATGGATTTATCTTCCCTTGCTTGTTCGCATTTAATAATTAATCATTGTAAAAAAAAATATATAATTAATATGTTAAAAAACCTTTAAGTGGTTTTTGTTTTCATATAAAAAAATTCCAAAAGGGCTGAATTGTCTGCCTGGCCTTTAAGGGGTGGGAAATGGGTGTTGTTTTTAATAAAACATGTATATCAGCCATCTTTAATTTAACTATAGGAACATATAAACATGACACAAAAACAACAGCTAGGTTATTGTTTTGCATAACATTATTTTTTTTGTGTAAACTATTTTGTGGCCCATGGGAGAAATGCGTGATGGTGAAACCCAATGCTAATCCTCGACATTGTGTGTGGTTAGGGTGAATGACGTTGTGCACAGTGACTCATTCCTCAACAACTTGAGCGCTCAACGATGGGAAACGTGATATTTTTAAATGAAAACTTAAAAAGTATAATATGCTCCTGTCGGGTTTTTTTTATATGTCCCCAAATTTACAAAATATCCATACAGCTTTTCATAATCTAAACAGATATGCCTCGTTGATTATTTTAGCCTTCGTATGTATAACAAGAAGTTGTTATCTATAAACACGTAAACACTTTGTTGCAAGTATTCCACTCCCGTACACATTACACTGTAGTAGGACTATACATGTACGTAACAATGTATAACGACTAAAAATGATATATTTATGTTCTATTGAAAACCAAATGCCTTTTTCTTTGCTTGTTATTGTAACATATAATCATCATAAATTATCAATATCCATTTCAATTACGCAGACAAGGAGAATCGGGGCCTGCCCCCCTCCCTCCCCCTAATTTTTTTCATAGCAACCATAGAGTTGGTCCCATTTTTGGGAACCTAAAAAAAGAGGTAAAAAGTACAGTGTATACGTTTCAGTTTAAGAAATTAAAGACCCCCACCCTCCTTTCTATTGCTTGTGAAGATTTTTTTATGACCCCCCCACCCCTTTTTTTAAAAACGATGCTACGTCCCTGTTAAAAAAATTGTTAAATTAATCAGCATAAAGTAGCCTTAAACATGTTTTACATGTAATATCATATGCATGAGAAATTTTTTAATATTTCATGTATATTATGTATATATTTACTGTATTAATTTTCTTGAAAATATTTGCAACTTCACTTACAGAAAAAGTATAATTTTCAATCAACGGAAAAGTGATAAAAAGCTACTTTCTTAATTTTGCGTGAAACCAATAAAACGCATAAGTAAGTCGCCATTAACATCCTGTTAATATGAGCAACTATATTTTAAACTTATAAATATCATTTAATGAACATGTACGTCGACACGTTTAGATATATAACCAGTCAAAAACACCGCCGGGCAAAAACATCAAACATATTGTAAAGTTCATGACTAGTCAGATATATGATATATAGCCAAATGCTAATTTGTACATAATGTTGTACACTTAAGAAAATACACAGTAGTGAGGATAACAATATTCTGAGGTCATGGCTGGATACAGTTTAAATGAGCATTTGTTATTCTCATTACATTTTACCAGTTAAAGAATATCAGAACTACTTACTGGCATATACATTTATATTTGTATTCATTTAATATGTATTCATCATTGACATAGTGTTTTGTAATGGCAGGGAAAACAAGTAAGATAAAATCAATGTTTTCACTAAAAGGAATTGCAGCTGAAGTTCTCGTGTACTATGTAATATCTTTGATAAAGCTCTTAGTTATTGTTGTAGGATACAAACTACTAGTATACGAAACTCAAATGCGAAATCATAAAGATGACGAGGAAACGCTAAGACTTGTAAGCTTAACAATGCGTGTATTCTTACTCGTATTTTGGCAAAACTCCAGTACATTTGGTAAAAATATGCCGAATAACTATATATTAGACATTATATTATTGTCATTATGAACATGATTGTCTCAAATAACCTTTGAAAAATTATAACTGCAAAATATTGACCCTTACGAGCATCAATTAAATTATGCACTCTAAAACACATTTTAGAAAACACACCCGTTATGAATAAATTTCTTTCTGTTGCCTTAAATTCTAAAACCAAAACTAAAGCCATGAGTTATGGTCTATTTTTAAACCATATTTGGTTTCAGATATGCGCATTAAAGGTGAGGCGTTGTCCCATAGCCCGCTACTGCTTAGGGCATTGCTAAAGTGAAGCTGCTAGTTTTGTAGAAGAAATACAATGGCTGTGCAAGGACAATTGTGCTTTTTGCTCTTTGGAACATGTTTGTTTTCTTTCCATCTGCTTCTCGAGTGTGTAAGTACCTAATTTCGAATTGTATTTCGCTTTAATCCGTACTAAGCACAGGACAAACTGTGATTCAAGTATCATTATTTTAAAGTTCATATCATAGTTCATTTTCATGCTATGCATTATTGATATTATTTAAATGACAGTGAGTAAATTTACACACAATATCATTTTAATGGTCTAAAGTCGTGCAATGCATAACAGAAATGCAAAGAAAGGTTATTAAAATACATGTTGTTTACTACTTAACATGCAAAAAGTTTGGAATTACAACTTAACCAAGACGAGTATTTTAAAAGTATTTTTATCTAAAAAAAACAAGTCGAATGCGACAATTAACTACGCTAAGGAAGGATAAATGTGTCACAAAAAACCAGTTACCAAATTTCAAGCAATTATCCATGACCAATTTAATGATTTCATCTTACATGAATCCAAAAAAAAAAAATAAAATTACATTGTCCCCATATTTTATACAATCATTTCTCAACTGCTACCGTAGTACCTGTTTATACCGGTCGAGATAGAAGAGTTACGATTGGCTGCTTTCAGATTGACCTACATAATGTCGTGTTGCTCATTCGATACTCCTTACCTGTTGACTGGCTGAGATGTTTTCTTAAAATGCTTGTATTTAATCTTATGAGCTCGGGTGAAGGAAATATCCGATGCAGTGAAGCTTGAATGATGTTCTTAGTTTAACATTGCAAAGTGGAGCAATACTTTAAAGGAGTCAATAGAAAATGGTGGTAGTTTAAGACAAGAAAGTAAATTTGATGCACGTAATTTATAAATTTATGTCAGCTTTAACATGGCTGTTCATCATAGAACCGCAGACTTGTCAGGTCGTTCGAAACTGCTTTGTGACAAAAAGATTCACAGGGCGAAAAACAATCTTTAAGCAAGTCCTTAAAGGTGACTTAAAGGTGGCGTAAAGGTGGCTTAAAGGATATACAATCTTTAAGCCACCTTTAAGTCACCTTTAAGCTGAGCTTATAGGTCCTTAATGTCCAAACTTCTTTAAGTCACCTTTAAGCCATCTTTAAGCCACCTTTAAGCATCTTTAAGTGGCATTTACGCTCCCTTTAAGTTGTCTTTACACCATCTTTAAGTTCCCTTTAAGTCAGGTTTGATCAAGCTGAACAGATTCATCTTGAAAACATATATAAAATGCAAAAGCTCTTTTATAGGGATGGGAGGGGGTGATCCGAGTGATGATATAATTTCCAAGGAAAGGGGGGGGTGTTCCAGGCGGTTTTAATTGTCGCTCCATTAAACACAGATCGCCATCATCAACACCGCTCCAATGGACACAGATTGCCGTTATAAAATTCTTTATAATTTTTTTTTTTTGGTTTCAAAATTATTGTAGGGGTGAGCGCAGTCTCTGTATCTAAATCTGCGCATAAAATTATATTAAAGTACGTTTGTTTCCTATTATAAATTAATCGGTGAAATCTCTCTCTCTCTCTCTCTCTCTCTCTCTCTCTCTCTCTCTCTCTCTCTCTCTCTCTTAGTTCATCCAGTTATTTAACAAAATAAAGAAATGAACCAATAATGCATGATTTAATTTAATCGGTTTAAGATAATTATGTATTTTTTTTCAATTTTAATCATTTCTAGGTCTAATTCTAGATATGCTAGATACATGTTAAAGATGAAAAGACTCTCAACTGCCTTGGTTATATCGGGCGGGATATTACCGCTTTGTTTGTCTAGACATAGTTTTGTTTGTTTGTGTATATATAATTAGAGTCTATTGTTTGTCCAACTTTAGAAAACCCCTGGAACTAACACAGAATATACAAGATATACACAACAGGTGTGTCGTGTGCCCAGGTGCACGTCAGGGTTTCTAAAGGCGTTGAAATCATAGTATGTACGTGTATACGATAAGTCTAGTGAATGAAAGTTTGTTTACATTTGTAATTCATTTTCAAAGTATTATTTCCTAACTGTGGGTTTTAAAAATGTTACGTCTACAAATTAAAGATACATGTATGTAAGAGTAAAATCTAGAGGCTAATTAATTACTGTACCGGTGATCATAAATGGGGGTTAATTATTTAAATATATGTATAAGGGTAAATATGTCACATACCCGGCCTGGTACATCATACAATTGTATGTACAAGTATATGCATACATCATTTGCAATTACCACATGCAGTAAATACGTCACCGGTAATTGGTAATATTGTTTGATATAGAATTGATAGTTTAAAAATCATGTATACAATAAAACATTTGAACATATATCATTTCATTTGTTATTCTAGATCTGTTGTAGATGTATAATAATCAATATTATTAAAATTATACATACTGGAACGGCGCCGTGATCATGAAAACCGGGAAATTGCGTAGAACTAATACCTTAGCTGATAGTTTCAATGCATTTAATAAAAGAAATAGTTTCATCTTCTTCCTTGCATTTCATTTAGCTATGAATTAGATGAACATAGCCTATATCTACTTGGTTTAAATTTATTAACTAAGTACTAGTAAGCCTAACGGTTTCCATTTAGGTATAATATATTTTTTTCACTGAAGACCAAGTTTCGTATTTCATTCTAAATACATGCATGCATGTAATTTATAAATTAGATATAATTGATTGTTACAAACTGAATGGAAGTCAAAATCTTTTCAAGTAAAAAATACACAATCAATACATTGATTCAATAGCCACTAATTTATAGGATATAAAAACCTCCAAAAATATAAAAGTTGCCGTGGCGCAGAGGGAGTTACGTGATGCTGGTAAACGAAGGGTCCCGGGTTCAATCCTTGTCTTGGGCGTTTTAAATTTTTTTTTTTTCATTTTATTTTCTAGAACAAAAACCTTTTTTAATACCTTTTCTATCATAAAGTTAATACATTTTGTTGGTAAATTAAGCACAATATTGAATTAAAAGATTTTTTAATGGCTTAAAGGTGGCTTAAAGGTAGCTTAAAGGTGGCTTAAAGACGTTTGGACATTAAGGACCTATAAGTTGTCCTTAAAGGTAGCTTAAAGGTGGCTTAAAGATAGTCTTTAAGCTGCCTTTAAGCCATCTTTACGCTTTCTTTAAGCCACCTTTACGCAACACAAATGGCTTAAAGGTGGCTTAAAGATCGTCTTTAAGCTACCTTTAAGCACCTTTAAGTTATCTTTAAGGAGAACTTAAAGATGGTCATTCATCCTGTGATTACCTTGATTCTGCGCACCCCAATCGGTGCATTGTGTTAATTTAGGTCTGTCCCTGTAATTGGAGAAGATGATCTTGATTTGTTTAACCTAGGTTTTCATATTCAAAAAAAGGAAGCAGTAGTAGTATTTGTATGCAAATAATAACAAATAAACACTACAATATGAACAATTACATCCATGCAAAATTGCAAATGATCTTAAAGATGTATATTGTAGTGTCGTCTTTTTATCTCAGCAGCGCTAACCGAAATCGAAATTAAACTTTTCAAAACTGGTTTGTTATTTAAATATCCTTTTTAATAATACATATACATACATAATTTGCGAAAGACGATCCCTTGCACTGAATACCCGACTAAATGCTTTACGTATTGTGAAAATTCTTGTTAATTCGTCTCGCTCTGAACAGTCCATTTGCACCCTATGTTACATATTAATGAATCACAATTATGAATTCTATGTCTGTTGAAGAATAACACAAGTTGAGCATAGCGCCACGAATCTAGTACATTATTGTATCAACCCGCGTACAAAACAAACATAACAGTTAGAACCATAATGATACCTTTGCGGAAGAGAAATATGTATTATATAACATCCCCCACCCTCCTTAGTTATTTTATCAGTATTTTTTGCAACTTAAGCTCTCATACATTTACTAAGAAATACAAAGATTAACATTTTAATATAAACTTGAACATAAATACAAATGAGAAACGTGCTTTTCATGACACCATGAAGATTATTATGCCCCCATGCACTAGGTATTACTTTCTGTTTATCACAAACATAATCATTAAGATGTTTTGGTAATTTTCTTGTGCGGACTTTTGCAAAATATTGCTTGTATGGTACATACTCGTCTGGATACCTCCTCTCAAGTTTTCAAGTTAAGAAGTTCTTATTTTTAAAATAAATTGAACATTTATCAGAGATGCGCATTGTACTTGTACTCTGATTTTTTATAATTTATCAAAAATACAAGAAAGAAGACTTTGTTGATTTGAATCATTTCCTTGCAAAATATTACATATAGGATACACCATTTGTCTGGATACTACTAACTCCTCAAAAAACTTTATGGATGAGATTTTTATTTTGCACATCAATTGTTCATCTATAGGACCTGTCCAAGTCATACAAGTATCGCAAAAAGATTGAAGTTGGTCAAACCTAACTACACTTGAGAGATAAATCCACTGCACCATAAAGCTACAAAAATGATTTCATTAGCCAAGTAATTATAATGCACATAAATGTACATTGCAAAAGCCACACTGCAGTTACTCAGGTGACCAAGAGGCTCATGGACCTCTTGTCATTGTTTTATTGATATTTAATTTTAAACGTTTCCTTCGCAAAGGTTTGCGCAAATCTCGACGCTGCAATTTTATTCTGCACAGTACACCATTTTTTATTTAAAAATTAAATAATGTTCTTTTCGAGAGCTAACTTATAAAAATGATAGCTGGCGCGCGGTGAAAGTATTAATATGCCGTATTAAAAAAATTCAGCATCATTAAAATCAATATATTCGAATTTGGACATGTCCACACTATCGTTCAATTAACTTCCTTTATATAACAATTTTATCTCTTGAACTATAAAAGATTAGAAAATATTGAAGTAGTTGTTTTGCTACCATTTTTAGAGAATGTATATTCCTTATCAATCAATTACCGTCTACTTTAAAAATTGTAATTTTGAAAAATAATTTGGTATTAGATACAAAACTTTTTTTTTTGTAATTCCTTTATGAACAGTTCATGTATTTAACCTACAATGATGTACAAATACATGTACAATACATTGAAAAACAAATGTAGTTGAAAATCGAACTCTTTCAATTGGACATGCATCCGTAATTAAAATTGATCGATATGCATATTATAAATAACTGACATTTGGTACATGACTTTTTATTAACTATATGATAACAGAAACACTGCACTAAAATGATTAAAGGTACAAGGTCCTTGCTTATCAACATCTTTAAAATAATTTTGGACATAATTAATAATATTCATCTTTTGTCTTAATCATAACACAGAGAAAATCAATGTACGTGTTTTTCGTTTTGAATAACAACTCAATTCTTGTTTTTGTAAGAAATATAATAATAATAGGCGCACGTGAGAGATGAGTGATTGTGAGATTCTATGATTATCGATACTGTCCACATGTATGATAGTGAATATAGTTGTATATAGTGATACGGTCCGATAAACAACTTAGAAACAGAATACTTTGATATATGATACACTTGTATCATTAAATGAAAACTGAAACAAACCTTTTGATGATATCAACGGGTTTTTAAACTTTATATTTCAAGATTTTTAAAAGAATAAGCTTTATATAATCTATTATATAAACACATAGTGATTGTTTTAGCCTTTGTAAATTATAGAGCGATGAGATGTAATGATATAGACACCTCGATGCTAGACTTTCGTACTTTCACACTGTAGATATAATGCTGACACAAGAATTGATAATATACATGTGTACATTCACTTTCAAGGAGTTGTCAATGTAATTAGATAAATTAATTAAAACTAGAAAAATATAATGTAAAAAAGACTATTATTGTGAGAAACAAAAGATATCGAAATTAAAATTTTAATCCGTGAAGATGAAAGGAATAACTATTTGTGTTGTTATTCTGAACTAATGTTAAAAAATGCTTCGTACTTTGTGAAGATATCCTGTAAACGTATTACATTTGGCTGTGTTTTCTAATTAGCGTTTTTGGCAGAATGCAGCTTATGCTAAATCAAGTAAATCGCTAAATGCCATGCACACATGTAAATGAATAGGAACATTCAGGAATACACTAAATCAAATCCATGCTAACTTGTGCAAGAACTCCCTCCCGTCAAATATTGTACATGCCATATATAATACGTTTACAGTACATTGTATATTTAATTCTGTACGAAACATTATGATACATTTCATAGTGCAAATGTATATCAATCTAAATATTATGATTAATACCCAAATGAAACTCCTTGGAAACCCAACTTAAGGGGGATGTGCGGCCATCTTGTACATTTGAGGATAAGAATGTAAACATTTCTTGAACTGGCTTGTTTCTGCCCGAAACTGGCCAAAAATGTTGCCAAAAGATATAAAAGCAATAAATATGAAGTCCTACATGTTATTTTGTTTGAAAAGAATGCATACAAGAACAGGGCAATGCCTTTTAAATCACTCAGAACAGCTGTCGAACTGCGCAACTACAGCCTTATTTTGAAGATTTAAAAATCTGAAAAAATATGAAGGGGGTTCATTGGTGTCCTCTCTACAACCATTTGTTGAGAAAAAGTTTGAATTTTGCTCATTTAAGTTTTAACTTTGTCTCCAAGTAAGGCACCCTATTCTTAAAATGGGCCTAAAAAACTTAAGATATATTTGTCTGTGTCTTTGGAGGTACATTGCAAGTATATTTTCATTGAAATATGATGTATACTTTTTTAATTTAAGACCATCGCTTTTTTGGACCCCTATCCCACTTCTAAAAAGAATTTACTTTAATAAATACTTATAGAACTAAAAAATCTCCATAAAACAAACATGGGACAGGTATAGAGATGTATATCAAATTCAAAACGGATTGTTTTGAATTGACATTCATTTTTTTCTATGAAAATATTACGTCAATGTGTCACCATAGACACAGGAGTTCTAAGTATAGATTGGATTTTTCTTGTTCTAAAAATAGATCCCATACCGACAGATAAAAATAGGGTATCCTATTTTTAGGCAAAGTTACCACTTAAATGAGCAAATTTAAACTTTTTCTCAACAAATGGTTGTAGAGAGGACACCAATGAACCCCCTTCATATTTTTTCAGATTTTTAAATCTTCAAAATAAGTCTGTAGCTGCGCAGTTCGTCAGCTGTTCTGAGTGATTTAAAAGGCATTGCCCTGTTCTTGTATGCATACTTTTCAAACAAAATAACATGTAGAACTTCATATTTATTGCTTTTATATCTTTTGGCAACATTATTGGCCAGTTTCGGGCAGAAACAAGCCAGTTCAAGAAATGTTTACATTTTTATCCTCAAATATACAAGATGGCCGCACATCCCCCTTAACAATGCACCGTCAACGTTTTAATGTATGGTCATTTTCTCTTATCTCTGCTACCTGTTAAATAAAAAGTTAATCATTGCAACTGGATTACATGTATATAAAATTCATATGAATTTTTTTTTGAAATATTCTATTTGATAAACCTGATAATTATGCTAATCTCTTTTTGCCTGAAACTGTGAACCTTTCTGCGTGGGATAATATTTTAAAGGCTCGTAAAAGTCTTTTTGTTGCGAATATGTATTGCAGTGAACTGGACCCTAATTAGTTTTGCCTTTGTTAAAGAAGACAGTAATGTAAACTAACTTTATTCGGGTGAGAGAAAGTTCGCGGAATTCGCAAAGGAACACTTTTATGGGTCTTTCACAATATCGTTGATAAATAGGCTTGATCGCGAAATTAATCAAGGCCAACCAGTCTACCTCCGGTATATCGCGAAATAAAGTTGTTGCAAATGCAAGTAAAAGTTGGTGTACAGTATATATATTCCAATTGCGTCTGCAATCAGCACCAAGAACCAATTTCATGACAATCTCAAGCTTGATTTGAAAATACAGGATTGGAATAACTCTTATCCTTAATGATTTAAAATTTGTATTTGATATGTGTGGTTTACAATAATGTTAGCACAGCCCGGCGTATTCTCTTTTTTCCGTTGTCATACTCCTGGCCAGATTAGCTCAGTTTTGGGGGTTTTTTTTTAACTCTCTAGTCATCCGTTGGCTGTTTCATTATGATGCTATCTGGTGTGATATCTTCTTTTAGATTTTCTGGAATTTTGAGCTCAGGATAGAGGCTCAATCTTGTTTGGCATATCGATGGGTATCAACAGCATGACTGTGTCTTTGACAATTGAGGATATATGTCTCCAGATATCCTAACCTTCTCATCGTTACCAATGATTATATCATAAACTGGCTAAGTCAGCTAGAAATAATCTTTTGATAGACCGCATGTGATTAAAAATAAACAACAGAAACACTAAAACATCGTCCAAAATTCAAGTTTTACACATATCTTTGAACAATTTTGTCTCGTCATTTTTTACTTTTCATATAACGCCATTACTTGATCAAAGAAAATGTAATTTAATTGACATGCTATGTGTTGCTTAAACTAAACTAAAAATCTTTTTGACTTCATGTGGCATATTCGCAACGTCTTTCGAATTCTGAAACAAACGATTTGTTAGAGCTCAGATTTTTTTTACCTGAAACCCTTTGTGATTTCTTGTTTATATGTTGTAAGAAATTAGGCATATCGTTCACATGGTTATCAGATCTAAATTTTATTTATTTATCTTTTTTTAATTTCTATTCGCATGCACAGTCAAACAAATTTACATTGTACTCTAAGGAATTATAAGATACGTTTCAAATTATCTGAATCTCAAAAAGTCACAAACTCTTTATAAAACATTATTACATGTATCATAAACTATATGTGCAAAAAGTAATTCAAAGAAGTCTGTATTCTTCTTTGGTTTTTTATTTATTTATTTACACAAAATGTTCTTCTTCCACACTTGACAGTCCTTGGTAATTATAAACTTTTTCAACGCGATACAGAAACTGCAAATAGATTACTCTACATATATATTCGTTATCTGCATATACGTCATCGATTTGATTAGAGTTAAAAATATGTCTGAATGTCTGTTATTTATTGAGTAAAAAAATCCTAAAATGATATCTTTGATTTAAATACATTAGGATAATATATACATTTTTACAAGTGAATATCCTTCCTTGACATCGTTGTAAAGGTTTCCTCGTACCGAGCGGTCCAACACATTTAATTCCTGTTGATGTAAATATATCACAATATATTTTCCTTAATGTTACTGAAACCATTGCCCGAATTTGATTCGTTTAATGTTAAAATTGATTGTATTAGTAAGAGTTTGAATTCAGCATATATTTTATACCTTTGTTTATATTCATCATAAATATATTTTTCATAGAAATTGAAAAATTGTTCAGTGTTGAAAAAATAAAGGTAATTTACTTACGATCATCTTACATGTATGTACATGTATACTTACACCCATCTATCCGTTTCTTCATTCATTAAACCGAAAGCAAAACAATCATATCATCATTGACTTAGATTAGATATTGATTTAAACTTTTTAAAAAGTGCTTTCAATCATTTGTTTCTTTTCTTTAATCAAACAAAACTAAAATAAACACAGTTATCTTAAATTGTTTTGAATTCGCTGAGTCTAAAATTTGCCCGCTGACAACGATTGCGAATGTTGCGAAAATATAACCGGTTCCTTTTACTATAAATATTAGGCCGCGATAAAAGAATACATTAACATTTCTGTCAAACACTAGTAGCATCTTTATTTTTAAGTTATCTTCTGAGATATGGCATATATGAGACCGTGATTTTTACAGATAAAGTACTGCAAATAAATCTCTGAAAGATACATTAATTTCTTTATATTAATAGATGAATGAATCGCTAGGTTCTAGCTGCAGGTCTGTAGCTCACGGTCTAATAAAATTCTGGTGGACGACCTGGGAGCTACAGTGCCACTCATTGAAAAATATCGGAACACGATATCGACCTCGAAAAATTAAGTATGTTAAATTTACATCGAGATCGAGATTCGCCATTTTACATATAAACAATCTGCACCACTTTACTTTACGGGGCTTGTGATTGTGTTTAGAAGCCTATCAGAGGCAAGTAAAGAGACGATATTAGTAGTAAATTGCATGATAAATCTAATAGTACTAATTGTTTTTACAAAAGTTGGGTATAAATAAGGTTGATCAGTCCAAAACTAGCGCACGTATTTGTGCGCAAGAAATACACAATATTTTTCAAAAATCTCCCAGCTCTGAGGTTGTCCATCCGAATTATTTCAGACCGGGAGCTACAGACCTGCAACTAGTTATGGTCATGATGGTCCACACATTTTGAAAGAAAAATCCTTCAGAAAGCACACTAAGTTGTAAGATAGTGTGATATCCTAACATGTGTACATGTTATGCAACATCAATAGAATGATTGGTATGACAAGGATCAGAAAATATCAGAGGATAATTGCACCAGACATTTTTCTTTAGGGGAGTGACTACTGATTTTTAACCTTTGAGATCTAGAAACTGATTTTCATTTTTTTTAAAAGAGTGACAGTTCTTCATAATCATCTCTATATAATTTTTTTCTACTTTCAAAATATTAAGCAACGGGCCTTTTGTATTATCACTAGGTGAATAATTAAAATTAAAACATAGGCTCTTAGATGTTCACTCTTTTAAATTTATACATTTTATTTACAGTATACATTTCATAAATATTACATATGTACGGATTAATAAAGTTTAGTATGTTATTTCTACATGTTCAAAAAGATACATGTTTAAATTGTAACCACTAGCTTAGATATGTTAATGAAGTAATTAATATCGTATTTTTTGTAATAAACAGTTCACATTTTCGTCTCCATACGCTGATCTTTACACGTTCATCGTATTTATGACATTACTTTTGGATTCGACAATGTATGTGAAGAATGCAGTTGTTATAAATTGTAAGATTTATCGTAAAAACTGAACAAAAGAAAGCATTCAGCTTTCTACATCTTTATAAATTAGAATAAAAATCAAATACTAGTACCTTGAAGCTTAAATGGTCCGGACTTACTGGTATTACCTTGAGCTGTTATGTTGTATACAGCAAGGGGTACCGACGATTCTGACGCCGTATGTTTACTTATACTTTGTCTTGTTTCTAAATAAAAATACATCAACAATTTTTAAATATTTAATAAGTTTACAATTTATTGTTTGCTAAGTGATGAACTAAAATTTATGATTACAACTCTTATCATAAAATTGTATGTAAAATTTTATATAAAATCGATGTATTTTTTTGGTTTGTTTCCTTTATTCTACTGTTTGGTTTTATCTTAGCGCATTGAAGCATTGATCTTTCTTTTTGTTAAAAAAATGAATTATTGAGACATTTTATAAAAAAATAATGAGAATGGTTTGGTTTGTTATTTTGATTACAAGGGTTGTCAGTTTTGACTTAATATGTTTAATTGTATACTTGGCTATATATTCAAGAAAAGAAGGCAAGTTTGAATTTTTATGAGATTTAGCCATACACATTTTGATAAGCTATTCATTGTTAGTCGAAAACTTAACAGAGCATACACAATGCATTACAAGAAATTCATTTTGATTTGATTTACGTTCGAATGAAAATAAATAAAGAAAAACCCTTTATTTCAAAGGTATTACCTGTTGTCTCTTCTGTTACATTGCAACCGAATATGTGATGACATGATATACAGTGACTGTCACATGTCTGACTACAAAGTTTTCCGTAACTGTCCTTGGGACATACAACAGAACAATTGTCTCCACTATATCCAACGGAACACTCTATGAATTACACAATATACAATGCATGATATATTATGCAGATATTTTTCACAACATAAATCATTAAAATACTGCTAATAATCTCGTTTGTGTATTTTCTCATGTAGCTTGGTTTTTTCTTCTTAAATACCTTTACACTCGGTTCCGTCCTTTACTGCACCGTAACCACAATCATCATTGGAATCGTTATCAATTCTATAAAAAATATATATTAATTGCATAATTCATCCATACATTACTACAAAAAAGATATTCAAATGTTTGGGTAAAATACCCTCTTAATTAAAGACAAAATCGAACAGATAGTCGACGATGTACAAATCTACAAATACTTTTGAACAATAGATGTCCAAAGCATAAAATACGTAAGGATTCTACACTTTATCCTTATCAATCCTCGCATGTTGATTGTAATGTTTGATTTGAATAGGTTCTCTTCGCTAAAATACTAAATACTAAAATAATCTATTATATTTCCTCATATACGTTATATATTATGGATGTCAACAACTGACAAGTTAGTCAAACAATCAGAGACCTTAGTGGAGCGATGCTAGAGCAATAGTCAAATCCTTGTTTCTATGTTTTCAGCCCGTGCAACTTATCTTTTTAAGCTTGTAGCTGACGTGTAAATCATCAAATGCTCTTTTGGTATTACCGGTATTTTACCTCGATCTTTGTTTTCTATGTAATGAAAAAAATGACAATAACAAACTGTCAACCATCTCAAAAATCCATAAAACGAAATACAAATTCAAAGCAGAGCAACACGGACCTCCAAGATAGAGGTAGGATCAGGTGCCATGGAGGAGTGAGCATAATATTATACAATTAAATTTGAAGTGTATGTTCTAAAGATAAACGTTTATATAATATGCATCGCAAATATGTAGTAGTATTTCTCAGTGCAATCGACCCTTTTCATGAACAAACGTCCAAGGGTCATAACAGTTACCTGACTATGATGAAACCGTTTTATAATTAAAGCCGCCCGTCTGGTTTGTTTCTTTGGTTTTGGCATCAAGATATTTATACAATACAAAAAGAAGAAAATATTATTAACGTAAATTTCGAATTCTGTGCTTTAAGTGCAACATATAATTCGTTCAACATAAATTTGCCGGCCATGGAAAGACCAGCAGTAAAATATAATTCAATCCAAAGCCACACAATCAGCAGAATTCGGTGGTCATCGATAATACATAAACCAACCTTATGTTTTATTGAATCTCGAATAAAAAAAACAATAAAAGGATTCTCGAACTATTTGAATATTATTAAAAGTATAATTTTTGAGAAATTTTGAACAAGCCTTACGAGTCTTAAGAAGAATTGAGAAAGGAAGCGTGAAGCGCATGCTAATTTAGAAGTGAATATGTTCGACCGGAAAAAATCCAGAAAAACAAAATACTATAAATGGGTCCTTCGATAAATTCGCATATCATAAGAGGTAATATTAGACAATGATTCTTAGGCTTCGATTTTAAATCCGAGCCACACATTACGTATGCTGGAGGAGGTTGAAGTTTTTGGACCAGTTTCAAGTTTATTGTCCTACTATCATTTGTACAAATATTTAATTTATTATTTGTACAATCATTACAAAACGTCTATGGATGGTCATATAAACTTGTCACACTTTGATTTTGAATCTGTTAGTTGATCTTTTGGAGCAGGTAATTTAAAAGTTAGGGCTAACTAGCTGGTTACTAAATGGAGTTAATACTTGTCCCAACCTGTCAAAACTGGCGTACCTAATGTAAAGCTTTAGGGATGTGTAACATGTGAAGAGCTTCAGATACAGAGGTTTAATTTCGATTATTTTTATGATACAAGTTGAAAAAGTGGAATTAGTTTAAAATGAGGATTTTTAAAAAAAATTGCCTTTGTTTTATTTGAATGTAAAGTCTTGTTTCATCCAATTGAGAGTTTCAATTTCAATTTTTTTAATACTATGTATATTTAACACAATTTGGTTTCTTAAATGGTGTATCTTACGCCGGAGTTAAGCCAAAGTTTTACGTTTACTCATAGGTACGCTTGAGTTCGGATGTAAACATGAAATAATCATTTTTCTATATTGAAATTGCGTAATGTAATACATATGTAATAATTATACAATTTAAGTAAATGTCACACAAACATATCTAAAAAAAATGTATACTTGTAGTATTTAAATTGTTATGCTTTTTGAATTTACGATGCATCAAATAAAACATATATATATATATATATATATATATATATATATATATATATATATACTTAAACATTGAAAATTAGTCGGACTTCATAATAAGCCGGTTTTGAAAATAAGCCACCTATTTCTTGATAATAATTTTCTTTAACTTAATAATTAATTATAAACTGCAATTTCTACATTTAACAAGTCGTGGTTATTCTTTAGAAGTTTCTTATAAAGACACTTAACATTTTGTAAAGTAAAAATTGCCTTATCACAATCTGCGACAAATACGTTACGTTTTGGGTACAGCAGTACAGCAATGGGAAACGTTCTGCAACGTTTGTCTGTAACATCCTCAATTGAAATATGTGAGGCGGTACATGTATTCCAGTCTGTCTTGTTTTTTTTCACATTGAATATTCATTACCTGTTAACTGGCATTAATATTTAATTGAAATATCTATGTTTAATTCAGTGTTTCGGGAAATATATTATCCAAAGAAGTGGATCTTGGGTAGCGGTCTTATCTTTACAATGAAGGGGACCGCTTTATCAAAAGTTATAAGTTTTAGACTTAAATAGATGTATCAATATACACGTACATAGTAACCTCTAATGCAACGGACCCTTAAGACTTGTTTTATAAAGCGTTGTAAATGTTTGGTCTAGCTTTTGTCTTCTTCAGTGACTTACTACGAAACTTAGTCGAGCTTATTTGGCATTTCCTAAAGCGGCTTAAAGCCCCAGTTTTTCTCCCATGGGAGAAACTTTTTTTATCAGGGTCTGCTGTCAACAAAAGGTTTCAATCCAGTCAGATTTATGACTCTGCAGTGATGCTCTGTGTAAAAGGCTACTGCATTACTGAATGAAATAACAAGAACACGTGTAGAATGTGTGTTGAAATTAATTCCCACTTGTGTCCAAGGTAAGGAACACTATGTGGGTTTGGATACCTTGATCTTACTAATTTTAAAACACCCTTGTCCGCAAAACCTTCAAGATATTGAAGATGTGGAATATAGTTCAGACTCGGACTCTGAGAGTGATAATGATGACTGAATATTATTTAAATATGGTTTATTTGCAGCGATGATTAATTGCTTCTGTTAATTAATTGTATTAATTTGAGAAATTTTACATAAAAAGTTAGCAATTGGTGTTTTACTTTATTTGCTTGTCAATGAAAGTCAGTGATATACCAGCAGTGCTGTGCTGACGGCTCTGTAACTCAGATGCTCTATATACAGCTGAATCTAATGCTAGGTGACAGATTCTGATAACAAACCAATTAAATTGCGTTTAAAAAAAGCAGTGTGTGTCATACAGTGGCTGCATTAAATTCCCCCGAACTTGGGGCTATAACGACATAATTTTTCCTAGACTATGGCTATAGCATGAGTCATTGACAACGCCGCACTGCACACACACTAAGATGTGTCTATTACACTGTTGTAGTGTGTATTTATGTGATATGTGTAAATGAAGGAGCTTACAATTGCATTGATTAAACCAAACAAAAAATACTCAATTATTGTCTCAGTATCTTCTAACACACATATAACTACCATGATCAAATGATTAATATATTTATCATATATACATGTACTTTTAATAAACAACAAACCGAGCAGTTATAACAAAATACTGAATGATTAAACTGAGTGGTTTATTAAATCATTTGTTCTAACAATTAAAAATCTTAAAGACTCAATAAGTGGTATATGATTTTTTTTTACCACCAATGCAGGGTGTTCCCTTGCCTATGTCAAACAAACATTAGGATATTCCATTATGAATTGGTTTTTACTAAATTATTTACATAAATTGTGCGTATTTTTACCACTACTCTAGTATGCGGAAATGAAATATTTTATTCTTTTTTAAGATAGGCTCCTGCTTGACATGATTAAAGTAGTGCGTTTTTCTTTGATTAATTTAAATAACAGGTTATGTAAAAAAAAAAACCAAAAAAAAAAACCAATAAACATTCATGTGCATGGTAATATTGTAATATTTTTTTTTAACTGAAATCCCCGTAAAATATTATTACTTATTGTTACAACCGACCACCGATGTATATTATGTCGATCAATTTCATTGTGATTGATCAACAATGAGATTGATCAACCCTATATACTGTAAACCAACATTTATTCGCATGCGAGAAATTTTGGCGAAGTTCGAGAGCCTCATTGTCGCAAATATTTCTCGTCGCGGACCGTTATTTGCCATAAACCTGTAATAAAGAAATTGATGTGGATAAGGCTTAGTCGTTAAAAATTAGACAACGGGAACCAGTTCATTTCAGGTAAATCGCGAAATAAAGTCTTAGATAGTAATAGTTACATGTAGCTTACAGTATTTACGTAGTCAGTCTCATAGACAAACCTTATATGTGTTTTGTCTTCCCGAGGACTATCAAGTGCGACGTTTATTTACAAAAAGCGATGATCTGCACATATCAATGTGAAAGTGGCCTTTCATCTCGTCCAATTTTACTAGTAGAAATCTTTAAAATTTCAATCTCACCTTTCGAATACTCTTTGGAAATCATCACTGCACCCTTACATTTATTGAACAATATGAAATGTCGATATGAGTGGGCAGAACGTCGGCCATATTGCCGAATATATATTCCACCAGTTGGATATAGAAATATATTAGGCAGTCATATGCCGTGTTTAAACCAATGAATTGTGACATTTGAGTGCAAACTCGAGGGAAAACAAATGCATATTACATGTACCCATTCATCACCGTGCGTTTTTAGCAGATACTTATTCTCAAAAAGATAAAAAAAAATAAGATAAATTTAGCATCATTAAAATTGATATATTTGGACATATCCTCACTATCGTCTTTATATAACAGTTTTAACTATTGCACTATAAAAGCTTAGAAAATATTGTGATTTTTGTTTTGCTACCATTTTTAGGGCAGGTATATCCCTTACTAATCGATGACCGTCAACTTCAAAAATTGTCATTTTAACAAATATTTCTTCATAAAATACTTAACCTTTTTTAGTTTGGGCAATTCCTATTTTTTTGTTTCGCACGTGAGAGATGCGTGATGGTGAAATTCTATGATTATCGACATTGTCCACATGTATGATTAATATGAGTATTGTTGTATCTAGTGATACGGCCATGGTAAACAACTTAAACACAGAATACCTGGATATGTGATACATTTGTATCATTAAACAAAAACCGAAACAAAATTTATAATGATATCGAAGGTTTTTAAACATAATATTTCAAGATTTTAAAATAAAATAAGCGGTTAATAATTTAGTATAAAACTGCACAGTATTTGTTTTAGATTTTGTAAATGATAGCGCGAAGAGAGGTAATCGATATAGACAATTCGAACTTTTACACTGTACATATAATGCTGACCCAGGAATTGATAATATACATGTGTACATGCACTATCAAGGAAATATCAATGCAATTAGATAAATTAATTAAAACTAGAACATTATGAAATAAAAAGAATATTATTGTGATACAAAATAATCGGAATTGAAATTGTAAGCCGTGAAGATGATAGGAAAACACTATTTCTATTGTTAAAAAATGCTACATACTTTGTAAAGATAAACTTTAAATGTATTACATTATGTTGTGTATTCTATTTAGCGTTTTTGGCGGATTGCGGCTGCTGCTTAATCGAGTACATCGCTAAATGCCATGCACACATGTAAATGAATATACGCTAAATCAAATCCACTCCAACTTGGTCAAGAACTCTTTTCCGCCAAATATAGTACACGCCAAATATAATACGTTTACAGTACATCGTATCCTAAATTCTGTACGAAACATTATGAAACATTTCATAGTGTAAATGTCTATCAGTCTAAATCTTAGTACACAAATGAAATTCTTTGGAAATCCAACTTAACAAATTAACGTCAACGTTTTAACTTTAGGTCATTTTTTTCCTATCTCTGATACCTTTTTTGAAAAGCATTGATTATCGCGGTTAATGAAGAATTAGTCATTGCAACTGAATAACATGTAAGAAAAATTCATACATATTGTTTTTGAAATATTTTACTTGATATACCGGATGATTTTGCTAAACTTTTCTCCACAATACCAATGATAATATCAATAAATAAACTGGTTAGGTCATGCTAGAAATAATCTTTTGATAAACATCGCCTAAGATTAAAGTTTCAGACATATCTGTTCGAACATTTTCATCTCGTAATTATTTACATTTTCATATAACGCCATTACTAGATCAAAGTAAACGTTGACATTGACATGCTATGTGTTGCTAAAAATAAACCAAAAATCTTTATGACTTAATGTGGCATGTTTTGTAACGTCTTTTAAATTCTGAAACAAACGATTTGTTAGAGCTCAGATTTTTTCTCACCTAAAGGTCTTCTAGATTTCTTCTTTATATGTTGTAAGAAATTAGGTATCAGATCTGAATTTTGTTCATTTATCTTTTTTCATTTCTATTCATCTGTACACTCAAACCGATCTGCATTGAACTATAGGGGATTATACGTTTCAAATTATCTGGATTTCAAAAAGCCGGAAGTCACCATTTCTTTATAAAACATTATAATCATAAACTATATGTGCAAAAAGTAATTCAAAGAAGTCTGTATTGTTCGTTGTTTTTTTATTGAAATATATGCTAAAAAATGTTCTCACACACTTGACAGTCCTTGGTAATAATTATAAATTTTTTCAACGCGATACAGACACTGCAAATAGATTACATTACATATTCGTTATCTGCAATAACAGCATCATCAATTTCATTGGAGTTGAAAATATGTGCGAATGTCTGTTAGTTCTTGAGTAAAAAATATTCTAAAATTATAGCTCTAAAT
>WFKH01010211.1:45245544-45264890 GCA_016163765.1 Magallana hongkongensis
TTAATATATATATATATATATTTATATATATATATATATATATATATATATATATATATATATATATATATATATATATATATATATTACTCATGAATAATACCCTTCCCTGACATCGTTTTAAAAGTGTCCTCGTACCGAGCGGTCCAACTAAATTAATTCCTGTAGATGTAAATTTACCACAGTACATTTTCATCAATGTAACTGGAACTGTTGCCTAAATTTGATAAGGCAACGAACACGATCAATGATAAAATTGATCGTGTTTGTATGAGTTTAAATTCATAATAAATATAGTTCTCATAGAAATTGAAAACTTGTCTAAAAAAAGAAAAAAGGTTATTTACTTACAATCATCTTACATGTACTCACACCCATCCATTCGTTACTTCATTTATATTTTGATTTAAACTTAAACTTATAACACTCCAAACATAACGATTAACCATATATATACATGAACATGTAAATCAGAAGCTGAAAAATATATTATGCCTTACTATCTGGCATGAAAGATCACGTATATCCTAAACTCTCTACTATCACGATTCAGTGTGATAATATGTAATGTTAATGGCTCTAATACCCATATCTGACAAAATTAAAATTGAAATTGCTGACGACCAAGTTGTTTTATGACATGTTTTTGAAAAACCATCATTTGCTGCCTCTGTGACAGCGATTCTAATGGTTAAGAATCCAATTTATTATAATTGGTAATTCGTAAAAGTTCTTTTATTTACCTCAAAAAAGCATTACATTTCATTAGGCAAAGTATATAAGAACCATTTACTGGCATATGTATTAATATTTGTACTTATTTTAATATGTATTCATCCTTGACACTATGTTTTGTAATAGCATGGGTAGCAAGTGACAGAGCATACTGTAAACGTGGTTATATTGACGAGTTCAAAATTTGACGATTTTTTAGTAAGAGACAATTGGCGAGTTTTAATTTTGACGAATTTTTGAATAAGAGTAAGAGTTATCTATCTTTGATTTCTTATAATGCCAGGGTTAGAGTTATCTTTCTTTGATTAAATTGTATTCTAAGGCTAGAGTCATCTCTCTTAAATTGCAATAATTAGCGACCACTGCATGCCTTTGGCTATTTTTTTAATGTTAAAAGTTGAACACATATCAAATTATGTTTTGCTAAATTGAACAAACTAATCTTACTCACGATGTTGCGTTGGTTGAAAACGGCTGCGGTAAAACCAGGCTTGCCTGATCCACAAAAAGCAAACACGCCCGAGAAAAAAAAATTAATTTAAAATGTGAAAAGGAGATGTTAACCTGTAGTCCATCTAGCCCAAGTGGTAGCAGAAAACGTAAACGTGGTAATTACGAACGATTTTCACCTGAAACTAAAGCTAAAATAGCGCGCTATGCCATTAACCACGGAGCATCAAAAGCTGCGAAATATTATTCAACGACGCTAAATAAAAATGTCCGGGAAAGCACAGTTCGACGTTTTAAAACGGCATATCTGTTAGAATCCAAAAGAAATGATGGCTCGCCCATAACCGCTCTTACACCCCAGAAACGCGGGAGGCCACCACTAATCGGAAACCTGGATGAAGAAGTTCAGGATTATATTAAAGATTTGCGCATTTCAGGAGGGATTATCAATACCAACATCGTTCGCTGTATTGGCCGTGGCGTTTTGCTTCATAAAGACAAATTTCAACTGGAGGAGTTTGGTGGGCCGGTATGTCTACACAAAGAGTGGGCACGCTCAGTTCTTATACGTATGAACTTCACCAAGAGAAAGGCGACAAAGGGAATAAAGCACAAGCCTGACGATTTCGATAAAACAAAACAGAACTTTCTCAATATGATTGAAAAACAAAGGAGTGAGTACAATATTCCGAACAATTAAGTGTTCAATTGGGACCAGACTGGTCTAAATATGATCCCTCAGTGTTCCTGGACAATGGAACAATTAGGCGCGAGACAAGTCAACGTCGCCGGGTTGGGGGATAAGCGACAAATCACCGCATTGTTTTGTGTGACTCTAGATGGTCACTTATTACCCCCACAACTCATATACCAGGGAACTACATCTATGTGTCACCCAAATATCAATTTTCCGGATGATTGGGCAATTATCTACTCACCTAATCACTGGTCTACCGAGGAAACGATGTTAGAGTACATTGAGGGGGTTATCGTCCCGTATGTTGAGGCTGTTCGCGAAAACCTACCCGTGGCACAAATAAATCAACCGGCATTAGCTATTTTCGATGTGTTTGCAGCGCATAGAAGCAAAAAAGTCTTATCAGCATTAAAAAAAACCTACCATTCGATATGTGTTCGTACCGGCGGGTTGTACTGACGAATTACAGCCGCTAGACCAAACAGTGAATAAGAAATACAAAGAACTTCTCAAAACCGAATTTCAAAACTGGTACTCTGAGAAAGTTTGCCAGAAACTAGAAAATCAAAAGGCGGGGGAAAACATCGGCTTAGTTGACATAGACATGAGAACGTCGACAATTAAACCGCTTCATGCAAAATGGGTGCAGAAAGTTCATGATGTTATCAGCAAGGATTGCGACTTTCTTGCGAACTCTTTTACAAGCGTTGGTATTAATAAAATTTAACTTTGATTGAAAAAAAAGTCTGTACAGATTTGATGGAATAAAATTGTTCTTTGTATTTTGTTTTTATTCACTATATGATATTGCCTGAGGTAACAAAGTAGGTCAAACACGGCATGATAATTTGCACGCAAAGTTATTATAGAATGTTGTGACGATTGAGTGATAATTGCATTTAAAACATGCTTGTTTAGATTTTATGCGTTTTCTTCAATGCTAATTACGTGTTTTTATAGCTATTTACATAAATGAATCATTAACTTTGATCTAGTCCTAACGGGATAATGCCGATAAAAAATTATGGTATTAATACGCTATATATATGATGTGAAGTTTGGCGAGTGGAAATTTTGACGAGAAAATAAAAATCGCCAACATAGTCAAAATTAACACATCGTCAAAATTTCCACGTTTACAGTAAATGTTTTCTTTGATAAAGTGTAAAATTTCAGTACAGTAAAATTCAGTTGCAGTTCTCTTATGCTATGTCATATCTTTGATATCGTTAACAGTTAAATATTGCAGAATCATGTACATTAACTATACTGAATCCAAATTTGAAGCCACAAAGGTGATATGGAAACGCTTTTCATACAATTGTTCTGACTTCTATTTTTGCAAAAGCCGCATATTTGTTGAACATATGCGAAATAATTATATAAAAGACGTCATTATGTCTCAAATAACCTTGAAAAAATTAAAAAATATTTGTTGCCATGAATATTAAATGCTACATTTTACACACTAAAAGAAGTTTTAAAAATAACCCAGTTATATTTTTCTCTCTTTTATTTTGCCCCATTGCTATGTGAACTAAAACCCGGAGGTATAGTCAATTTTTAATCCATCGTTGGTTTCAGATACGCATATAAAGAAGAGGTTGACACTAAGCCGACTGCTATTCTAGTACTTTGTTCACATGAAGCTCTTGTTCCCGGAATTTGTTAAAGTGAAACTGCTTGTTTTGTAGACAACACAATGGATCTGCATACGCAGTTGTGTATTTTGTTATTTGGAACATTTCTGTTTTCTTTTCTTCTGCTTCTCGAATGTGTAAGTATCTAATTTAAAATATTTTATCCAATAAAAGATTTGTTTTAATCCGTACTAGGAATCGATAGAAATTTGGTCACAGTATCTTTAATCTAAAGTTCCCAGTATAGTTTCAAAGCTAAGCATAATTGATAATATCATGTCAATGAAAGTGAGTAAATTTACACATAATTTTGTTTTAATGGTTGATGTCTGAAACCGGGCAGTGCATAAAAAAAAAAAGAAAGATTTGAATTTCTATTTATTGGTACAATCGTTTCTTAACTGCTACCAAGGTACCTGTTTATACCGGTCGAGATAGAAGAGTTACGATTGACTGCTTCAGTATGTTATGTTGCTCATTGAATTTTCCTGTCCTGTTGACTTGTGATGTTTTAATGAACGAAAATACTTTTAACGGGAGTATTTCTTTAATATAGATTTACATAATATATATTTACATAAGTCATACGAAGCTTTAAAGTTGCCGACTATTTATTACTCAATATTGATAATATTAAATCTAGTAAAACTAGTATTAACGACAACAACTATATAAAGTAAACAAGCGGTTTCGGTTTAATTACGTTAAAGTTGATAATGACGTAATATTGTTTGAAGTACAGACAAAAGAATTTCTACACATCGCTGTGAAATCAATCAGAAATTCATAAAAAAGTTTACTCCATTGTTTTTTACATGGCCATTTTTGGTAAAATCTACATCATATATTATTTTTACTCGTATATCTATATATATTAGAATGTCAAATACACTATAAGAAATAAAATAATTAAGGAAGAACTACATTTTTACATAAATTAGTAAGGGACTATAATTTGTGGCGGAAGGTTTTCAAAAAGAATGAACATTTTATACAATTCAACAGTTCTAGAGTACTGTAATTGTAGCTTTTGGTTTTCAGTGCAGACCAAACTTCCAGTAGTTTGTACAATTGGATATTTTCATTTTGTTCCAAAAACAAATTAGAAATATCGACATATACTGACATTTTTCTGAATTTTTAGATTTTTCTGAAAAGTCTGTTATAACTTAAATAAACGTTTGAGACTTTTAAAAAACGTAATTGCCTGTTTAATTGTTAATGACTGAAATTAACGTTTTATTAGTGCAAAGGGTCAAATTACTAACTAAGTGAAGAAATTGTGAACTTTTTTATAATTATTTAACTTTTATTTATATGAAATAAAAGAAACTTTGTATTTGATTTCATCGTTTATTCCGATAAATAAAATAGAGGAAAAAGCAATTAATTAGTTATTTGCATTTTCATTGTAGAAAGGTCATGATAAATGCACCGTACGCGTGGCGCCGGAAGAAGCTTTTAGACTCCCAATTTTTGTTTTAAATTTTGGTTAAGCTATGTGAATAGATTTAAGATAAATACTTTAGAAAAAAAATTTTTAAAAGACTCTTGATCGCAGGATTCAATCTCATACCTGCGTTGCATACTTTTTCCACAACTTGTCATATTGTTATGTTGACTTAACAGAATTTTTTGGTCGACTTGTCAGATATTCATTTCAGTATGTAAGTTCTTTATCTCGATTTGTCGGAATTTATCATTACGACTAGGAAATTAATATCATGTAATAAAAAAGTGTTTTTAACACTGTGCCGGATAATTATGCCAGTGCCAAGGTGACATTTTTGCACCGCACCCGTCTAAGCTGCATATATCGTAAAATTCAAATATGCCATACGATAGACCATTGCTTGAGGAGTTTAAAACACCTTTGTTATCATTGTATCTCACCTGTCAGGTGAGATATTTACTTTCTAAACTAAATTCCTACAGGAAAATAATTTTCCTATAGGAAAAACAATATCCTATAGGAAATTTGAAATTGAAAGTTCCTATCGGAATACAAGAACTTTCTATAGGAATTTTAATTCCGATAGGATTTGATAAAATCCGTTAGGTAATTTTAATTTCCTATAGGAAAACTACCTGTCTAAATCAAATTCCCACAGGAAATTACTTTTTCATATAGGAAATATAATTCCTATAGGATTTTTTTGAAAATCCTATAGGATTGCCCATATTTCCTGTAGGAGAATCGTTTCTCCTATGAGGATTGCCATTTTGCTATGGGATATTAATTCTTAAAGGTAAATATCTTACCTGTCAGGTGGAACACACTATAAACAAAACTGGTTCTATAAAATGATGAATCATTTGGTATATATGGATTGTTCCGAAATTGCATCTTAAGCGGGTGAAAAAGTGCCACCTTGGCACTGGCATAATTATCCGGCACAGTGTTTTTTGTATTATAGCGAAGCCTTGTCACAACTTGTCAGATTGTTATGTCGACTTGTCAGATCATTATACTGTCTTGTCCGATCTTTATGTCAACTTACATGTATCAGGTATTTATGTCGACTTGTTAGTTATTGACGGTCTGAGAATTTGAAACAAAAACTTGCCAAATATCTATCATTTTTTTATCGTCATTTATTTTTGAGAAGTTGACAAAAAGATTTGACAAGAAAACATAAAACTGATAAAACCAATATCAATAATCAATAATTCGACTTGTCTAATGATTATGTTTATTTTTTGGACACATAAATGCCAAATTGTCATGTATAATGATACTGGGAAAAAATAATGATGGACTTAAATCGATAAGTCGACGTGTCAGATCTTAATGTTGTCCAGTCAGACCTTTATACTGTCTTGCCAGATCTTTATGTCGACTTTTCAGGTCTTTTTGTCGACTAGTTAGATATCATGATGCAAAGTATGAAAGTGAGTGTCAAAAACACTTTTAAATAACAAAATATTGATTTTCTAGTCGTGATGATCATTTTCGGACAAGTCGACATAAAAATATGACAAGTGACATAAAAAACCTGTATCTGACAAGTCAACTTATAAAATCTGGGAGGTTAACATAATTATTTGCTATGCCACCATACAAGGTTAAGGTAGAGTATTTTTCCAAACTGAAGTTACGATTTTTTATTCTCAAATAAATGGTAATTGGCACATATTCAAGAATTTTACTAATTTCAACAATATTTCTACTATGCAAAGTTAGCCACTAGAAGCATTCTGATTTAGAATTAAAATCATTTACCATGATATCATTGTTGACGTTATTATTTTACTTTACAACGATTGTTCTGACACCAGAACTGACCAGTGCACATTTTTATCTAGAATTCGACTTATTACAGAAAATGAATATCAAATATGTGTTAATTTTTTTTAACATTTTGATTTTTTTAATTGTCTGATGACTGACCTGCAACCTGTGAAAAATGTCCTTGTTAAAATTTGACCCCAACTACAAAGTTTTGAAGTGTCTTTGAACCGAAGCTTGCTTTACTCGATTTAAACAATTAAATTTACATAATTTTAAACTCTGAAAAAACTACAGGGAAGGACTGCACCTTGTACCTACTCATATGCAAAGTTATCTTGCTGAAGCATTTTTTGGTTTAATTTTATAATCAAATTCTTGTTGCAAAAATTGTAATTTACCACTTCAGTGACAATTATAGATGCCAAGTTTGTGGGAAAAAACTTTTTAAAGATTTAAATTGCATTACTGTCCTCCTGTATATCTGCTAGGTTGCTATGTATTTAATAACACATAATATTTTAAATCATGGGGAATCTTTTTTTCCAATCCTGTTAAAATACATGTTTAGAGAAACATACAAAATTATAATAATATCACATTTTCACTACAAAAAACCCAAAATATTCTACAATTATATTCTTTTGATGAGGTCAATACACGGTTTTATAGACCTGATAAGAGTATATCGACCTAGGACGAAGTCCGAGGTTGATAAACTCTCATCAGGTCTAGGATATAGACGTGTTTTTTGTATCAAGTAAAGTTTAACAGCGTGTAAAGGTGTGTATCTGTGATAGAATTTAGAGGTCATTTACATGTGGTCAGATGTGACGATCCAATTTTCAATTATTTTCATCGTTTCCTGTTTCCATTAAGTCTTTCTTACATCTATTTTACTATTCCATTGCAAATTTATAAAAATGGTGATATTATAAACATTTTTAACAAAAGTTCAATATTTTTCAGAGAATGCTGGAAGGCTATGCGTTTTCGGTGTATTCAACAAAAGAATGTCCTGGAAATCAAGCAGAGTGGAAAAACAGATCATCTGCTATTAACTGTACGGAAAGTAATGGATACATGTGTCTACCAAACGAAAACTTTACAGATCTCTTGGAATTCTGTTACGTATATCCACGAATATTGGTTCAAAAAGGTATGAATATTGATATTTACACGCTAGTTGGTACAAATAAAGTATGCATTTTGCTTAAATTTATCAATATGATTGATTTATTCCATACTGTTTTAATTCGTTTTAGGTCTGTGTTTGTATCTGGTCCAACGCTTCTCCAGAGTAAATTCATACAATTGCCGCAAATTTAAACACGGATGCCCTGAATTGAATTACTTCTCCTCTGAATCATATGTTTGTGAGTAAACGATCATTATATAGATTATGTTCTATTTTATTTTTCATTGTTGTGCCAATTTTTTTGCATCTACACCTGCTCCAACAGGCATATCCAATATAATTTCACTCTTTTAATTTTTGAGTCACTCAGGTGACCTTTTGCAATCGTACGTCGTCGTTAACAGTTTTACATTTTTAATTTTTATACTGAAAACTAAACGGTCTAATGCTACCATTTTTTTGTTTAAAGTACATCTAGGATAAAAGAAATCTTGTTTGTAAATATCATGACCTTACCACCCCAATGCCTAATGAGTTGGCCCAAAGATGCAAAATTTTCAAAAATCTTCTAAGTTGGAAAAAAAACCCACCTAAATGCATGGTTATGATATCCATTAAGTCCTCTACCAAAATTGTAAAATCCATGTCCTCTGGATCAGATTTCGGGCCCTAGGGTTGGATCAATATGACCATATATTGTAAATATGGTTATTACGTGTGGGGAAATTTTACCCTACTCACGCGGTTAGCTTGAAACCGCGTAAAATACCCCCGCGCTATTGATAAAAATAGCAAAATTATTTGCATGCAGTTAAATGACGCATCCGCATTTTTAAGATCGATCTTAATTTGCTTTGCACAGATCTATCGCGCACATGTACATGTGATGTGATTGGTACAAACATCGAATTCTCAATATTACGTCACAATCACTAAAACTCAATGAAAAATTGCTTATGACGCAATATATAGCTGTTTTACGTCATCAATACACACTTAATAATTTAACATGCTAAATTACGCTTTTCAAAATCATTTAATTTGCAAACATTCTTTATGAGATGTCACAGTACTGTATTGGGATGTATATTAGCTCAAGTTATTTATAACCATCTACATAGATTACTTAGCAGAGGTTGAGCCAGTGAACAAATCATTTGCATTCCGATTCGCTTCAATACTCGTATTGCAAATAGAGTAAAACCGTTCCTGTGCAGATAGGCTTTGATGTATTTTATCATAAAAATGTTAAGCACACCCTAATAATTGTTTTGTTTTATAAATCAACCTCAAAATGATGTACACAACCTTTTCCTTATAGTGTGTGTAGTACTTTTCAAGAAAAATTGAAGAAGAATATTGACACATTGCACTTTGGCATGTACCCTTGCAAAAACGAAGTCGATAATATGGTCATTTTTCAAATGATATTAAATCAAAATTAACGCGTAAGTATCATATTTCAATTCTAATAGAAAATCTATTGCAATTTTTATTTTAATTATTTTTTCTCTCACAAGAGCGTTATTCTCCATTGTGTTCAATTAAAAAAGAGAAGTTAAACAAACAATTTTTTATTTTTTATGTTATCTTAATTTATTTCTTTTAATATATCTTTAGTGACTCGAACTGATAACATTAATTTTCATGAAAATAACTATTGTAGAAGTGAATTGGGTCGGTCGTCCTTAATACCCACGCGTATCCAAAAAATGCGTACTTTACCACTAGCGTAATTAACCACTTTTACAGAAATGAAAATGTATTAAATCTTTTTTTTAAAAAATCCTCATTTAGTCCCATTTATATTTGAAAAAAAAATAAAATTTATGGTTATGATGTCCATAAAGCTCTCAACCAAAATCATGAAATTCATGGCCGCTGTGTCAGGGATTTAGGCTCTACGGCGGGGCCAATGTTGCCATATAGTGAAAATGTATTACGGTGACCAACTAGTTTTCATTGCACATGTTTTTGCCAAATCTTTTAAAATAATGTAAACCAACTTTTATTCGCGTGCGAGAAATTTTTGCGAGAATCGCGAGAGCCTTTTCATTGTGAACATTTCTCGCTGCGAATCGGTCCTTGTCCTTGTCCTATAGGTGAAGACAAGGCTTGATCGCGAAAAATAGTCGCCGCAACCAAGTATATCTCAGGTTCATTGCGTGGATAGATGTTAATGAACCCCTTAATCTAAATTTTAAAATGCATGACCCCTAGGTTAAGGGTTCAGGCCCTTGGTGGGGACCAATATGACCACAGAGTGAAAATGCAAAATAGATAAATATTTCCTTCAGAACTTTTGCTGTCGTGGGATATAAACTTAATGTATTGTAATGAATCAGATGTCCAAAATATCGTCTTTCTTAATTGTGCAATTCCCTGCAATGAGGTTGGGTTGATGCTTTTTATTTGAGGGGATGACAAATATGGCCATATAGTAACATATATTTGTTTTAGGTCACTTGAGTCGCTCGGGTTACCTTTTGCCGTTGGTCATGATAGTCTTTGTCTGTTAACAATTTTACATTTTGTACTTAAAAACTACAACGAAAGTTGCCATTTGACCATATTAAATTAATAGGTGTTCTATTTTAGGACATCTTCTTTAGTATCCTGTGGATCGTATGCTGGTGTGCATTATAATCGAAAATGAATTTTATTTATAAGATTGACCATTAAAGGCCTGCATTTCTTTCTTTTTTTTTACCAAAAGTTTACATTTATTTGACCCCTAGAACTACATGTAGAATATAGATAATCCGATCTTTCCCTGACTCTCCCCCCCCTCTCCCTTTATGAAATGATTTGCAAACAACATATAAGTTGGAGGAAAAGTCAAATGAGTCTTGGACAAGGGTTAAAACTCTAAAATGAATCTTTAAATATAAACATGAGACTCTCAGACAGGTTCATCGAAAGGTAATGGTACTCAGGTGACTGTCATATCCGAAGGGCCTCTTGTCTCAAAGTAACACTAGTCTTTAAATTCATTGCCTTTCACATACTAATAATCAACTAATACTAGTAAATGATTAATGATTGTACAGTGATGTCATGCGGTCATACTTTTGCAGACAGTCAACTGCTCCCATCAGACAACCATTATATCTATTTAGTTATAGTTTGCGTATATTTAGAGTAATAAAGTTAACAAAGTTATTTTTTTCCTCATCTCCTGCATTATTGAACTTGATTAGTACAGATTTATATTTCGTGCTGCATATTCATTTACTAGTACATGTACGCTGATGTACAGTATCAACCATTATTTTTTAAGTCTATGATTTGTTAAACTTTTCATTTTTTTATACAAAGAAATAATATGAAGTTCATGTATTGTTAAACATTTCTACAGATGCGAGTTGTGTGGAAATTGAAAATGGGTGTTTCTCTGCTGAACCTAGTTGCAAAAGGTAAGACGGCTTCAGGTTCCATAGTATTTTCGGCCGGCAGAAGACGGTCGGTTATTTGAAATGAAGGTTTAATTAACCGTATGTTTATGCAGAGCTACATGTATTATAAACTATTCTTGGTCAACCAGACGCTTTGTACATGTACATGTATAGAAGCGATTTAAAGCTTTGCTCAGAGAAAGCGTCTGCTTAAATGCTTAAATTGTGAAAATATGTTTTTTAAGTAATGATAAAGTAGTATATACTAAATATATGTTAAAATTGCTTTAGCGGTTTTTTGTTTACTAATTTTCAAACACACTAGATGATATCCCGCGCAAGCGCGGGAATTTACACTTTACACATTAGAGCTGACATTAATTCATAAAAGCATTTGGTCGCCATATCAGTTTCGACCGCTCTTTTACTGTCACTGGGTTATATATACTGGTTGAGAAAGTTACGGTCGGTTGCTTTCCGATCGAGTCATTCAGGTTGCACGTACTTCTAAATGCATGAAATACACATTGTAGTAAAATGTTTGTAATAAAGAATAAAGGAAACTACAATCAATAAAACACAAAATATATTTATTCTTTTAAAGAATTTCCGAGGTATCCGCAATATTTTGCACAGATAGTGCTGCCTTATACTTTGCAGGCACATCGAACACGTGTCGTTCATACAGAGTGCATAACATCTGCATCTTTTTGAAAACCCCGGCGACACTACATCCAACACAGTAGATAAATGATAGTAAAACCAAGAAAGTAACAACGTAACATCTTTTCCATCGGTTTCTATAAAAAGGCTCCGTTTCTAAAATCCACGCGATCACTGACATTGCTCGATCTGCCACAGTGTGTGGTTTGCGCATGTGCGATGTTATGACATACCCAGGGAAAAGGTCTACAATTATCAAGAATTTTTTAAATATGTTTATTTCAGTCTGTCTTGTTTTGTCGTTCACTGGATATTCCTTGTCCGTGCAATGGTTGTCATATTATTTTTGTTCAAAACACGTTTCTACAAGTCTTTTCGTCCAATGTAACGTGTTCGGGTGAATGAAATACCTGAATTCGGTGAAGCATGAATAGTGCTATCGGCCTTATATAGGGGGTGTGTAGCGTTGAGCAGAACAAAAGAAATCGACAACTGGCGGTAGTGGGAGATAAAAGGGAAACAATGCGCTATTATGAATTCATGTCAGCTTTAATATGATACAATGCTAATACGTTGAACTATATTTTTTGTTCATTGTTGTATATACTGTGTCCGAATTTTTTTTCTTCATTGCTTTCTTAACCTATTCTTTAAAATTAAAATTAAAACAAACTGCATGGCTGGATATTTAAAGGAGCGGACAGGGGTGAAAAATCTAAACTGAAATTGTTGTTATATATATGTACGTGGCCTTAATGTTTTATTGTTACAGAATTGAAAAAAAAAATTTTTTATTTCAAATTGAACCAAAGAGTAGGTATTTAGTGCGCCGTATCTCTAAATTGTGTTCTTTAGGTCAAATTACATAATAAATTTTATCACTGTCCCAAACAAGAATTTCAGATGAAAAATGGTTTTAAAAAAATTGGGAGGGGTGTAGGTCAACCCCCCCCCCCCCTCTCCCTTTATTCAACTTCCTCGTTTTATGCATAACAAATCTGTTCATTGTTTACAAATTAATGTGTAAGGTTTATTACCAATCTGTCGTGGAAAAAAAAATGTATGTAATTTAAAAAAACGCTGCTAGTAAGGGCATTTTTATATGCATATTTTAAACCGGTGTGTTCTCCGAACGCCTACTCCTCAATTAAAAATAATAATTGGTCAAGGCAATTATGGGGCCCTCTAAGGGGACACAGGTAGACTTTACCTGTATATACTTTGGGACACAGGTAGACATTACCTGTATATACTTTTAATTTAATATACTTTTAATTGTCTTATTTTTAATTTAGATAAAAAGATGCAATAAATAGTGCTAATGGCTGCATGTACCTGACATTATATCAAAAATACCATATTTTTCTAATAACCTACATGTTTCAGTGAAATAAAATAATCATTAAATATTATTAAAAAAAAATAAAAATTAATTATCTTTCTTCAATTTTAAATTTAGATCTTAACAAAATAAAAATAAAACATTATATCTTAAGGTATAAATTAAAATCAGAGATTTTAAATCTAAATTATGACTGAGATAAAATTATGATAAAAAATCACTTTCTTCAACAAAGAACAAGATACGGTATATGCAGTATTTGGCCGCAAAATTTACGATATTTTCAACGTCTTTGTCTAGGTTATTGAAGTTGTGCATTGTACTAAGTATTATTCTAGCTTAATCCTACATGCACTAAAATGACGTCATTTTTCATTATGACGTCACTAAAATGCGCTAAACATGGACTGCTCGTTCAATTGCGTTACTATATGCCGTTATATGAATAGTTTTTGTTAAAATTAGACACTTTCACATGCGACAACCACTTTTATATTTTGCATGCTGACTCATCATTTCATAATTTATTCACACAATTAAAATTGTGGTGGTTGTTACATGTGAGCAATATGAAATTTAACAAGAGGCCAATAGGCCTTAACGGTCACCTGAGTACCATAGCCCATACACAAAATTGTCGAGGAGTCTCATAAATGCATTTAATTGAGTTTCATAATGGATTAGAAGATTATAATAATGTAATGACATCCACCTCCCTGCCTGAAATCTTTTGGAAAGGACTCTTAACCCTATAGTTTAGCACAAGACTTGAAGCTCTTAACAGAGTGTATGACATACTATAGAAGAGGTGTTAACTTACAACATAGGTTTTATGTTTATATGTTTTCATAGATAAACTAAAACAAGGTGGCTTGTATACTACTTATTACTTTACTATTAACAAGTCTATTTGTTTATCTTAAAAAATTTAAAAACTGTTTCTGTTTCAAATGATAAATATATTTGCATAACTATTTTGATCATACAACTTTATAATTACATTCTATTTAATGATTTATTACTAAAATATGAATATTTATTACTAAATATGAACAAGCCAAGGAAGATAACTCAATTATGAAGAAGCAAGGGAAGATAACTCCATTAACTGTTATAATCCTCTTCCCTGAACTCTTTTCAAATGCTTTCACAATATCTTATCAATAACTTTGATGGGCAGCTTCATTATTTTTCTATATTCAATGATTAATTAGTTAATATGAACAAGCTAAGGAAGATAACTCCATTAGGAAGAAGCAAGGGAAAATAACTCTATTAACTATTTTCCCCCCCCCCCCCCCATTTCAACTCTTTCCAAATGCTCTCCAAATGCTAGGTCCTGAACCCTGACTTAGGGGGTCTTGAATTTCACAATTTAAGCAGAGGAGTTCATAACCATGCATTCAGTTTTTTGCCCACTTGTGAGTAAAGATTTTTAAGATTTAATACATTTTTACTATATGGCTATATTGGCCCCATCCTAGGGCCTAAACCCCTGTCCTACGGGTCATAAATTTCAAACTTTAGGTAGAAGACTTCATGGACATCATATTCATGCATTTACTTTTTCACAAATATGTACGGGAGTATAGAAAAAGATTTTCAAAAATTTAATACATTTTTACTATATGGCCATATTGGCCCCACCCTAGGGCCTAAAGCCCTGTCCAAGGGGTCATAAATTTCACAATTTAGGTAGAAGACTTCATGGACATCATATCCATGCATTTACTTTTTCACAAATATATATGGGAGTAGAGAAAAAGATTTTCTAAAATTTAATACATTTTTACTATATGGCCATTTTGGCCCCACCCTTGAGCCTGAACCCCTGACCCAGAGACCATAAATTTCACAAATTTGGTAAAGGGCTTCATGAACATCATAACCATGTATTTAGTTTTTAACAAATATCTATGGGAATAGAGAAGAAGATTTTCTAAGATTTAATACATTTTTACTATATACTATATGGCCATATTGGCCCCACCCTAGAGCCTGAACCCCTGACCCAGGGGCCATGAATTTCACAATTTTGGTAGAGGGCTTCATGGACATCATAACCATGTAATCAGGTTTTTTCTCACATGTGTGGGAGTAGAGAAGAAGATTTTTGAAAATTTGGCTGTTTTTTGCATATTTGGCTCCACCTGTGGCACCCTGGGGTTGGTAGAGCCACCAATTTCACAATCAACATTTCTCTTACCATAGAGATGCTTCACACCAAAAATGGTAACAATTGGCCATGTAGTTTTTAAGAAGAAGTTAAAAATGTAAATTGTTAACGCACGACGCACGTCGAACGACGCACGACGACGGACGAAAACAGATAGCAATAGGTCACCTGAGTTTACTCAGGTGACCTAATAAAAAATGTATACGGAAAATCATATTTTACCGACGTCATTTACGCTTTTATCAATCGGTATCGACGTCAACAACGCCATCGACGCTGAGTGAGAAGTTGATTAGCAGAATGTATTAATGTGGTAAGTTGTCATTTTGATAGCACCTAATGTTATTTCAATGATTCTTAGATAATACATAAAAACACTCATGAATTTTAAAGCGTATTTTCACTTATAATTCTAAGAAAGAATGATAGTACCCTTCGTGCCGGCTATTACTTCATTATCATACATACCTACAACGTAAACACTCAAATTTTCAACAAGTTATGACTATAATATTAAGTCAATATCAATAGAGTTATGTAAAAGTCACATGAATAAATACCCGAGATACATCCAGAGTACTTTTACAGTGTTTAACCCCCCCCACCCTCCTGTTTTATGGCCGGTATTTAAAAGGCTTTCTTGTTGATTGTAGAGATATTTATAACAGTGCATCTTTAATTGTATTGATTTCGTAACATAATTAAGCCTGTAAAATACTCGGTTTTGGGGAAAAAGCATGTATTTTACTGATTAAAGATACCGATGTGGCAAAAAATACGTCAGCTTAATTATGTAAAATGTGATGCATATTGTTATCAAATGATATCGGTACATATAATTAGAAAGAACATAATATATAAAGACCTACTATTACACAGTGGCGTCGCACATATTCGACCCCCTCCCCCTTTCTCCCTCACCTCCTTCTAGTTCATTGTTTATGCTTTAAAAATTAAAACTTCTGATCATAAAGGTTAAGGGTCCGGTCCCCCAATGAAAAATTAAATTTTTAAACATTTTCATGGTAAATCATCGCAAATATTCCCCGTACCCCCCCCCCGGAAAACAAGACTCCCCCCCCCCCCCCCCCCCACACACACACACACACAAATCTGGATCCGCGCATGCAGAGACCACTGACCTATGATGATATTTAATTAAACTGATTGACACAAACACTTTAACAAAACGTTTTAAATCGCCATCGTGTGACGTTGTGTCTTAAAAATATAATACTTGAAGAAGAATGCAGAAACAATTACAAAGTCAAAAAATCATTTCCGGTTTTGATTCGAGGTTATTTTTTCGATTTGAATTTATCGGTTATGTGTTTATAACATAGAACATTTAAATATTTCATGATTATTTCTCAAGTAATTCAGTTTCATTCCATTTAGATCATTGTTTTAAATTTTCAGAAAATAGCGAAAATGTCGTCTAAACTGAAGCCGTACACGTGTGTAACCTGCTACAAGCGCATCAAAAAAAAATGAGCGGAGACATGTTTCTGGCAATGCGAACAAATCCCTTTGAAAATTTTTGTCAAAGACATTTGTTACCGATTTGTGTGATTCTGATGTGTGCAATAAATGCAGACATTTATATTACACATCAATGAAATCAATAACTGATGTCAGTGGTGAAAGAAGTGAAATAAGAAAAGAAAATGTCGATGCACCTCGAGGTCCATGTATCTCACTGCCAATTCCTTCGACTAGATATAGACATGATGCCTGTGCTATCTGCAATAAGAAACCTCGAAAACTTGTTGTTGTATCTGAACAATCACGTAACGAACTGTTTGTTCATACCGGCATTCTTCTGAGAAGTGGAACAAGATGTTGTCCAAGTCACGTTATGGACAAACACTTCACCACAGCGACGTTGGACAGCGGTGTTACATCCACGATTAGAAACACAACTTTTCTTAGTAATATTGATGTCTGTCATCTACTGGAAAACGTTCGACATCTTGCTAAAATAAATAATTTCACGGGGATCAACTTTGACAACAATTCACTCGGAGACGAGGACTATAAAAATCTAACTGGTCTCACACGGTCACAGTTTGACTATCTGATGACAAACATCGATGATATCAAACATTCTAAATCTAGAAGTATACGATCATCTATTGCCATATTGCTTGTGAAGTTGAAGTGTGCTCTAGACAACAAGATGATAGCAACGCTGTTTAACATGAAAAACTGGCAGGTACAGTCATATTTTATATTTGAATTATTTGAAATATTGTTGCACACAATATAATACTGTTTCTAAAATATCATATAGCATATCTCCTTCATAAATTCTGGTTTTAACAGAGTCAACACTATTTTGGTTTTTTTTAATATAAGGTACGCAGAGCTGTTTCCTCTGCAAGGAAAGCATTAATGGCAGACTTCGTGCCGCGTAACCTAGGATTTGGGCACATTTCTCGGGACAAAGTTATTACTAACCACACCCAACCTTTGGCACAAGGATTATTCTCAAACGGGCTAGCTGAATCTCCTCAAGCATTACTTGTATTAGACGGAACTTACATTTACATTCAAAAATCAAGCAACTTAAGCTTTTCCAGAAGATCGTACAGCCTTCATTAACACAGACCCCTGATTAAACTGATGATGATTGTAACGACCACCGGGTATATTGTTTCCGTTCTCGGGCTATATCTCGCGGACTCGAAGAACAATGATGCTAGTATCCTCAACCATATTATACAAAGGAGTGTCGACGAAATGACAAACTGGCTAAGAGAAGGAGACACCTTTATCGTGGATCGTGGTTTCCGTGACAGCTCAGATGTTCTTGCTGATCTAGAGACTAAGATGGAGATGCATGTTTTTTAGCGAGAGGTTCTAAACAGCATAGCACGGAAGAATCAAACAGCTCCAGATTAATAACTAAGGTATAAGATAGCTTAATATTTCTGAAGTAATAGTTTTTATGAAATATGACTAATATTTTTTATATATTTATGATTTAATACTTGCAGGTGCGCTGGGTGGTAGAATCCGCGAATGGCAGGTTGAAAAGGTGGCGCTACCTTGATAGAACGGTACCAAATACACAGATACCCTATGTTGGCGACTATGTCAGGATCATATCCGCAATTTGTAATAAGTACTTCCCGCCCCTTAGCTCTGGAGAAACAGAAGAGGATATTGCCATTGCGGCGAAGATGGTGTATTTATCTCGCCAACCGAACGAACTTCGGAATTGGATTGAAACCGAGGGAATCGATCGACGATCATTTACATGGACAAAGTTTGACGCCTCAGGTGTTGCTCCAGAGTTCCCTCAACTGTCCGAAGAAGAAATCCGTGAGATAACACTTGGAACATATCAGGTAAAAATGGCCAAGTCCTATACTAATGCCTATATCAATGAGGACGGAAACTATGGGATTCATGTAAATGAAGATGTTGAAAATGTCGTCAGCGCACGTACTCAAAGTCGCCACGTTTCTGCAAAGAAGTACTACAGTTGGATTCAGTACGGGGAGGGAGTGGTGCAGGCGTGGTATTGAAAATGCAAAGCAGGATCTCGCGTGGTAGGGTGCTGCGCCCATATTACCAACGTTGTATGGTACCTCTCGTATGCGAGACATCAAGAGACACACGTGCTTGGCGTGCAGGACTGGGCCGTGCATTTGGAAGACGCCGCCCGTGTGATTGATAAAACAGACAGTGAAGAAAGCGGAACGGAAGAGTGATCATTACACAAGATCGCAGTTCATCAAAGTGCATTACTTATGTTTGCAGTGTCCCTTTGATGATTAAAAAGTGATGACATGTACATAAGTTTTTTATGTATTAACTTTACACTCTCTCTCTCTCTCTCTCTCTCTCTCTCTCTCTCTCTCTCTCTCTCTCTC
>WFKH01010211.1:45268936-45286711 GCA_016163765.1 Magallana hongkongensis
CATGACTTTGATCTGCCAAAGCGTGTCCACCACCTTACTCTCATTTATGCTGTTTCGGGCTTGTTTATCGAAAAGGAAAGTAGGTTTTTGATTAATTTCACAATAATTATTTATCAGTTAAAATTCAATTATAGCTTACGGACATCATCTCACACGTGTTGAAATACCAAAGATGTGAGCAGTTACTCTGGTGCAGGCATTTTGTAGTTTATTTGCAAAATGTCTTAATTTAAAGGTATAGATTTTAAAAAATAAATAGAATCTGTACTTGTAAATTCAGACATTTTGCGCTTATGTCCTTTGAAAATTTAAACCTTACGTTTTCGAATGCAGACTGAATGGTTTGCAACGGATTTGGAACATTTTATTACTTTAATAATGCTTTTTTTTTTTTTTAACCCAAATTGCAGACAACCTTTACAAAGCAAAAATTCAATCGACGATACGACACTTGCAATCATTTTGGGAGTATCTATTCCTGCATGCCTTCTAAGTATTCTGGTATTCTACGTGATAAGAAAAAGTGAGTGTATATATTTATCTATCATTTTATTACAGTATATTAATTTAAAGTTCCTCGACACACCAAAATTCTATTTGACGGATCGACAGGGAATCTTTTTTGAAATATGATTCCACAAAACAGAGATCAATAACGGCTTTTAGCTATTTTATATGATTTTTTTTTTGTATTTTTTCAGTGAAATAGGAAAAACTGTTTTGAGGACAAACAGGGTATTTTAGAGCTTAAAACTTGGTGTCAATAAATGTGTAATATAATTATGAATAAATACATGCCACAGATTGTTTGGTCAAGTATTTAATTTTTAAATAAAAAAAATTCTGAAAATCAAAATTGTAATTATTTTATATCTCTTTAATCTATTGATAAAATTTAAAGAATAGCATATAGTCACATAAAGTACTTACTTAACAATGATATTTTACAAAGAAATTGAAGGGAAAATGCGAAATTTTAGGAAAACTGCTATTTATCAAATTTGAACCGATCCCCATTGAAAAAAACTGATCCCGATCAGAATTATATTAAAATTGAAATTTTACAAAAATACTGCAGTTTATTCTGAGTAATTGATATGAATTATTAAGTCAGTAAAGAACCAAATCATTTTACAGCTGAAAAACCTGAAATTTTTGCAAAATTGTGATACATTCTAACTTTATATGATTTCATTTGGGATTAGTTTAATTACAATCGGGATCGGTTCGATTTTAAGATTTTCCAATTTTTCTTAAATTTCACTATGTTGTGTCAATTTCTTGTTGAAATATGATTGTACAGGAATTGTTTAATGCGAGTAACAGTTTATTTGCAGTTTTTATCCATAGATTTAAAAAAAATATCTACAATTCTTGTTTTTCATTTTCATACATATTTTTTTTTTCTAAATATCATAAAGTTTATATGGCCGTCTTTGATATGTATTTATAGATAATTGTATTGTGCATTAATTGATACCAAATGTTTAGCTCTAAGATATCCTGTTCGCAGCTAAAACGATTTTTCCGGTTTCTATAAAAAATACAAAAAAATTCATATAAAATAATTGGAAGCCGATACATGTATAGGTGTCATTTTTGTATAATCATTTCTCAAAAATGATTCTTCATCGATCAATCAAATAATGCATTGGTGTGTCGAGCCACCTTAACTCTGTATTTTGCAGACGGACATTTTAGGTTTTGTATAATTCGTAAATATATATGCTTAGTTTTTTTTTTAACCAGGGCTGTCTGTCATGTTGTCTTCTGTGTGCCTAATGATTAAATATACATGAGCTGCACAATGTCCACAATTTGAAGCAATACTAACAAATTGTATTGTTTTTCATTGATGGCTTGCACATTCAATTAATGGTAATGATTATTGGATATACAGCATGTCATAAACCTACCTTGTGAGTGTGACAATGAATAAGGAACTGGCACTTTAGACTGGCGGTCAATCAACTACAAATAAACAATTAAAGTGCAGAAGTATAAAGTTTTGGTAGGAGTGATTGTCAACGCTAGTTAATTTAGAAGAATCGTAGCTCTACTGATCTTCGCACGTCGAAATCGCTTTCAATTTTTTTATTATAATAATAATAATATCAGGGTCTTATTTTACCTCATTATAATAATTCTGTATAACGCGCTATCTGATTGGGTCTAGACAATCACGTGATATGCAGGACAATGAAACTTTATATTTCCCTGTCATTGTCATCGTCAAATATTACGTTCACATTATAATTTTCATTCCATGCATATGAAAAATCGAGGATGAGCATACGATGTAATCAACTGATTAATTCTAAAAAAAAAAAAAATGTTTTAAATGCTTTTAATATCAGAAAACTAACATAGAGAGAAACTGGTAAACATTCACCAAGTTATTGCTTTTCAAGAGGAAAATGATTAGAACCCGATGTATTCTAAATTATCACATGTCGTTCGGTATGATAAGCAATTCATTGCATGAAATTTCGGGATATATGCAAATTTATTCCCCCAGAAAAAATGAAATTTACCTCGGGCTTCGCCCTCGGGAAATATGATTTTCCCTGGGGGAATAAATCTTCATTCCTCCCTCACAATCATGCAATAAATAAAATTATTAATGGGCGTAAATAAGTGTCTGAAACGCACAGTGCTTATTTTATTCACGTCAGTGTCATCGATTCCACGAATCAAGTGAAATATTGAAATGTTTGGAATATCCTTTCGATGTTTTTCATAAATGGTCAGTTTAAAAAAAAATGTTAATATTTTTCGACGAGCAAACATTATAATTATTGACTATTCGTCTATATAGATTTATACGTTGAGGTTATACATGTACTCCTGAATAAAACTAATATAAATATTAGAACAAGTGACAGAGGTTGCAGTTAAGGGCTACTGTGTACAATAATTATTGACTAAAGTATACTTACAAAACATGCAGAGTCATCTTTAGAAAGGATTTCAAAACAATACACTAGGATATTAAATCTTCTGCACAAAAAATGGATTTAACGCATTAAATAGAACTGATCAAATAAATTTAGCTCATCGGACACAGAAGGGGGTGGGGAGGTCAAAATTCTTAAATTGTTTGTGTTGTTGACCATTTCTAGCGTTTTACAAAAAAGTTTTAATTTACTAAGTTACATGTATAGCGAGAGCAGCTCGTCGGCGCAAATCGCCGGTTTTGTATAGTACATTTTCCCCCAGCCATCTTTCTCCCAGAAAAATGTTTATATAGCAGTTTATCCTCCGGAAAAATGACTATATAGTAGATTTTCCCCAACGGAATACTGCCTATAAAGTGGTAATTTCCCTTTTTATACCCAAATTAACCCCACAGAAAGCCTACTATATAAGCGAGTTTCCCCGTTTCCGTCATTCCTGTCATTAAGATGGCGGATCATTCATGACAATATTACTAAATAAATAAAGAATAAATAGGTGGGCGGATCCAACTGTGCATGTTTCTAATGAATCTGATAGTGAAAATGTGATCGTGTTATTGGCTTCCCCCACCACACGACCACACTGTAAACCATAAATGTTCATATTTGTTTACTGGAGCGTAAACTATTTTATTTATATACATTTTTTTTAGCCCAATGATGCATCCAAATAGTTAAACCACGTTTTAATTTAACAGGAGCGAAAAAAATTCCACAACTAGGAACGAAAAAATACTTATTGAACATTGTAGCCCTACTATTGTGGTGCTATTTTTCACTTTCAAATAACTAGGTCAATGACCTACTTTTTATGCTAGTGACCTCTGAATTTTTATTGAAAAATTTGTAAAATTTGTCCACCCTTTCCAAAGTTTTCTTTATTTTGCAATTATTAAAACTTATAATAAAACAATTTGTTGGTTGGAAAATGATAAAATACGAATAGATTTACTAAATTTTTATTTCAATAAATCGTTGTAAGCTCATATTTCAAAGATAATTTAGTCCGAATTTCCTCTATCAGTTTTCAAAATTCTACCCATTTTTGATCGAGTTTTACAAAAACTGACTAATAGGAGCTCCAAACCATTCATTGCCTAAAACTAATTTTATTGTCTGTATTCTGTTGACATTAATATTAAATAAGATCAATGATCAAATTTTTTAGATATTCTATCTGGAATTAATTTTACGTATTTTAAAGATTTTTCCCATCGCGAGCCAGCAATGGCCAGTGATATAAAATTTTACACGAAATAATACAACCATACAATATGTAAAATGATACGAAAAAACACGTAGAAACTTAACTTTTGCAATTTCATTGCTACAGAAAGATTTTAAGAGAAAATAAGAAAAATGTAAAAATTAGTCTAAATTTCCTCTGTTTCAATTTTAATTTACCTTTGTCGTAGCATATCTTCCTCAAATAAACAAAAAATGGATATCCATATGGATATTTGTTAATAACACTGTTATTTTGTGTTTTTAAAACAACTTTTGACTTCATGTATTAAACTTTGTAAAAATATTCTTTGAAATCTCAAACCCTGAGTAAACGTAATCCTTTATTTAACATCCAACATTATAACGTAAATAAAGAAAGTAAAGTAATGCAAACCACACTCAAAAAGAATAATCCATGCATTCCGCCTATGATAAGGACGCAAAAGACATGCAGAAACACTTTCTAATAAAAAATCTTTAACTTCGGGAGCACCCGTACTCAATAAATTGAACTGTATTAAATGAAAACTTCTTCCCTACTTAATGTTGCTAGGTATATTAAGAAATCGTATAACATGATAAACGTGCAATTTTACATACATATAATCATAATGATTTAATCTTCATCAAGGCTCTCCATGAGCTGATAATAATTCGACGAATTACAGCTCACGACTCGGTGACGGATTTGTAATAGTACATGCAAATAGTAAACAATGAAATTAATTAAGACAGCACAACAACTGTCCAACCCAGTTCTATTCAAACTCATCAAGGTCAAAGCTTAGCTATCTGGTTAAAGTAGAAACAAAGATAAAGTGTGTAAAACTTAGCATAGAAGAATGTGAATAATCATCAAATATTAAAATTATTTAATAATGGATGACTGTCTTTTAAATACAAGACTTAGTATTGATAAAGAAAGAAACTGGGCGGTTAAGATGTAAATTCGGCAGAAATCTGGGCGCACAGGGAGAGTGAAAAATATATCGATTAAATTTGCACATTTTTCGAATTATAATCGTTTTTTTTGGTTTCTATTAAATGGGATTGGTAGAAAAATGTTTGAAATACAGAAGGTTTTATTATAGTGTGGTTCTGAATATAGCAACACGACGCAATTAATGCAAAAACCTACTTATTTACGGCTGTTTTAAATGATTTTGTTGTCCATGGGTCTTTCCTTCACGAATTTGAAACTTGTAAAACTGACATATTTTAACATAAAAAATGCTGTTTTTTCAAAAAAAGATGGAAAGATGGCCTAGAGATGACAGATTATGTACTTTTTCATAATAATTTTGGAAGGAAGATAAACAAAGTCTAGATATATGACAATGTTGTTTTAAATACTACCTTATACCACATATTATATAGTTTCGCATGGCTCACTGGTTTCGTCCTGGATTACTGAATAAAGACATGAAGATTTTTGAGTTCAAATCTTGCTTGTGTTTTCTTTTTTTCGAACTATTACATTATGTTGAACTATAGAATATATATCAGTGTGTTGTTATTGATTCTTGTTAAATGCACACTATTTCTGTTCTTAATACTAGTATATTATGATTATAAATATACAATATACACATAACTAATAGAACTGCATTAATAGATATGCATAAACATTTCAAATATAAAACTATAACTATTTATCGATTTTTTTTTTGGATAGTAGGAATATACATATACATGCAGTTCAACTCTCAAAATAATACCTTGCAATATTTGAGTAATCAAGTTTTTGTTCGAGCCTGTAGCATTTCGAGGTCTTAGACATTTAAAATTTTAATTAATCCCAATTGATTCGTATCGATGATTTTTTAAACTTACAAATTTGTTTGCCCACTTTCTTTTAACCATTTAAATATTTATTTCAATAAAAAATGTAAACAAATGATGGCATATGCAATTTTTCGTTGTAATCATATACTTCGCTAAAATAATCGTACAAATATTTTTTTCTTGTTCTTTTACTCCTGGTAGATTTTATAAGGTTTTCAATGTCGCTGTTGTCACAAAACAAAGCTTATTGTTCTAAAAATTCTCATCGAAACAGGTTCCTGTGTCAAATTAAAATCATTAAGTTTTGTTAGTATTATGAGTCAAAGATAAATCAGTTATACCAATAAACACGTCATCTCCTAGCATCGGGCCTATCTGTGACATGGTATGGTCAAAAGAAATGTCCTATTTAGTATTTTCAAGCTCAACATCTACGTCGATGATACATGTACTGTCTATCTTTACATTAAGACTGCCAGTGCGCATTTGAGTGGAATTAAAAGAAAAATCTAATCTAAATCGCGCCTGCATGGTTTTTCCTAGATACCCCATAGAGGGTATCTAGGGAAAACCAACAAAAACTTGTATGGTAGCTACTACAAAGACTGTATAATTATGAACAAAGGTCGACAACCATAGCATTGTAATATTAGAACTTTGCACAAAAACACACACAATTAAGCTAAAGATATTTAACACACGTGCTTTGTAAGCGCACTTTTATACAGTTACGGTCATTCTGTATAAAACGTGATTCGAGAAGATAACCCCGACCAAAAGTGGTCGAAAATGCGGTAACTGTATCCACATATTATATGTGTTGTAAAAAATAAATAAATATGTATAGACTGTTAGACTTATATACTGCTGTTGTTGTCTCTTGGATATTACATGTTTATGTTTCACTTGTGCAAACTTTTGAGAAACATGAATCGCATGGTGACTTAAAATACCCCAAATGACTGTGTAGGTTCCAAATAAAACTGCAATATAGATATTAACTTCATTTCATGATTACTATCATTTTATAATTTACATTTCCTCAACACAAAATGTTTCGGATCTGCTCCTCTAGTCACAAACCATTGACCGAGCAGACAAAAACACATGTATGCGGGTTTACAATTGCGCCATCAATTGAGAGCATTAATTTATAAATTTTTGTTTCTTGTGATTCTGATGTCCACGTAGTCCTCTACCAAAATGATGAAATTTATTACCCCTGGGACAGGGGTTGAGGACCTAGGGTGGGGCAATATAGCCATAAAGTGAAAAATTAATATATTAAGGATGACGTTTACTCAGAATGAAAAAAAAATCCACTGATGATATTGAAAAACCATCTATTGTATGTTGTAGACCTTTGATTGAAGTTTTATTTTTCACTTTCAAAAAAGTAGGTCAATGACCTAGTTTTTGAGTTAATGGCCATTGAATATTTTTTGAAAAATCAAGAAAAATCCCATAAAATTTTACACTACGTTTGAGATTTCTTAATTGTAAAAATACTACAAATTACAAAAAACTTTAAAAAATGAAATACAGTTCATGAATGGTAGTGGCACCAAATAGACACAAAACATTAAGATTTCAGCAAAACTTTATAAAAATATTTCAGTCTAAATTTCCTCTATCACTTTTCAAATCCATACCCATTTTTGATCCAATTTTACAAAAAATTGAATGATGATATTACAAAAACTATTAAAGAAATGAACTACTTATATTGACCTTCTTCTGTTGGCATATAATTTATATGAGGTCAATGATCAAAATTTTGAGATATGGTGTCTTTTATCGTTTTTAAGCATTTTTCAATATTTTTGCAATTCTTGCCATACCATTATTTTAATGAATAAGTGAGGTAAAACCAACAAAAAATATGCAAAATTATAAAGACTAAAATATAAAATCTTAACTTTTAATATTGGGGTACTGCCAAAAATGTTTTAGCGGAAAACAAAATCTGCAAAATTTAGTTCGAATTTCCTCTGTTTGGCTAAAAGTCTATTTTTGTTTGAGCCTAATTCCATAATAATGTAAAATTATCGAATGTTATGTCAATAATAATTTATTTCATAAAATTTTTTGTGCTTAGAACAAATTTTACTCATTACATTGAACTTTATAACAATTCGAATTTGAGAACTCAAACCCTGAGTAAACAACACCCTTAAATCTTAGAAAATCTTCTTCTCTACTCTCATATATATTTGAGAAAAACTAAATGCATGGTTATGATGTCCATGATGTCCTCTACCTAAATTGTAAAATTTATGGTCCCTCAGGGCTGGGACAGGGGTTCAGGCCATAGGGCGTGACCAAATTGGTCACATAAGGAAAATATATTGATTCAATAATATTTTCTTCTGTACTATTACAGTCGTTGGAGAATAGGTCATGCATTGTTTTTATGTTCATAATGTCCTGACGTTAAACTGTGAAATTTACTGCCCAGGCCACGGGGCATAAGTTGAGGCTTTTTATTGGGGATGTGGGTGCGGGGGGGGGGGGGGTGATAAGTTTGGTCATATATTGAACATGCTGTGTATCTTCTATGAACAATGTTAACTTCATCTTGAAAACCTCATGGTAAATTGTAACTTGGCAGTATTTAATTTATATGTTCTGTTTTAGGAAATCTTATTTAATATCCTGGCATTGTATACTTGTAGAAAAAAGCTGTATGCATTTTGTGTGCTTTATGAATGAAATTGTGAATATTATAAAAGATTGAAGGCCTGCAGATGATCTCTTATTACCAAAAGTTTACAATGTTTGGCCCCAGGAGCTGAGGTATACATAATCCGAGATTCCTCCGACCCTTGACCCTCCTCCACTTTTCATGAATGAAGGTTTTTGAAATATTCATTGATAAAAGCGGGCTAAAAGTCAGATGAGTCTCAGATAAGGGTTTAGACTTCAAAATGAAGCTTAAAATGCGAACATGAGACTCTCTGACATGTCAGTCTAAGGGCTATGGTACTTAGGTGACCGTCAAGGTCAGTGGGCCTCTTGTTAGAATTTCGTATCTGCAAAAGAAGAAGGGATATAGAAAATCGAATTGAAGTGGCAATATCTTTAATACCACCAACTTTGTAATCAAGAACCCAGTGAACTAATGGTCACTTACAAAGGTATGCATACACAAATTAATTTAGCGAGTCAATTTGTCTGCACTATACTACGTTAATGACAAAAGATCTTGGCTTAAAAACTTATTTTCATATTTTGGGGAGTATACTATATTTAGTTAGTTTGGGTATTCTTAATCATATGTTACATCTTAACTGCAAAAACTGTAAATAACACATGCATAATTTTCTGTTTAATACCAACAGAAAGAAGATTATGTAAGAAAACAGATCTGCGTAACAAAATGTTTTATCTTTGACGTAGCGAATTTGACTGGGTTCATTTGACACCTACACTTTAGTTTATTGGGAGTCACTAACGGGTATTTCAAATCTTAGATAAAAGTGCAAAAGTCTATGCTTTTGACTTTCTTAACGTTATTGAAATGTAAGGCTATTATTCAATTCCTTTAGGTCTACTTAAGGAAATAATTAAGTCCAAATTATTTTTCAATAAAATTTATTCCAGCGTGAATCGCATAGTAGTTAAAACAAATTCAACGTCCAAATTTAAAGTCGAACATGCAACCTTTACCGAGAGTGCTATATATACATTTAAGTAATTAAAACAGTTCTGCTTGATTGGTTGGTACACCTGGTATGATCATAAGTAACACGTGACTGGTGACCTGAACTATTCTATACAAATAAGTACGAAGCATGCGAGTATCTAAGCAACAATATAAACAATGACAATTCGTGCTACAAGTATGCAGCCTTTTATTTATTAACCTATTGACATTAAACGTTTTTCCCCACAGTGGATTGCACATGGCCAACATGCAATTTTACATCCATATATGTTAAATTAAATGTTCATCAAAGTTGTCTGTGCTTTGAGCTGATCACAGGTCAACGAATTCCAGACTCACGATTCTGATTTCTTATTTGGTGACAGATTTGTGATGCATGCAAACAGTTAATAATTAAAAAATTAATATTAAGACCGCATAACTACTGTCTAACACAATTCCGTTCTCACTTATCAGAGTCACAGCATAGCAATCAGTCTGGTTACAGTAGAAACAAATATGAAATGTGTAGAAAGAGCTAGGCCCACGAAGGGTTGAAATCGGCCCTGTCACGAAAATTAATGAAATTGGTAGAATATATTGTTGAACTATCATATTTTATATATCAGAGGGTATTTAATCAAAAATACTTAAAATGTGTTAATACACTAGGTCAAAGGTCAGTAGGTCAGAGTGAAAGAAAACATTATCATTTTCTGTTTGTGCTACATGTACATATATAACTTACATTTTACCGGTATAATAAATTTGAATTGCGTGAAATGCTATTAACTTTTAAGCAGCCGTAATTCAATTCACAATGTTTTGAAGAGAAAAAAAGGTCATTTGTTTATTGTTTATGCTATTTAGGTCAAAACACAAAAATGTTGCAAAAATTGCATAGACTGAAAAATGGATGAAATGCATATATATAAATACACTGTATTAATATATTCATATTTACAACATTTAAAATGGTCTTTGTTAAATCAAAAATATTGCAGATAATTTTATTATAAGTTTAAAAATCAATATCAGATTTTTGCAATGGTTTCCATGGGAATTTTTAAAACCTTTTTCATATTTTCATTACTTTTAAAATACAAGATATTAATACCGGTAATAATAAATATAGTCATTTTCTTAAACAATGATAACATTTCAAGCATATTTTCTTTACACAGAAAAAAAATTATAATGATTGAGTTACAGCTATCAGAATTTCTAAATAACGATAGGTGATATATTATTGCATTTGATAATATTCTACTAAGATGATAAATTTAAAAAAAATCAGTGATAACTTTTAAAACATAAATGAAAAAGATTGATTAGAAAATATATTATCAAATCTCTTAAGGTATTCCACTCCTCAATGTTGTTGTATCAAGAAGTATATCAATGAAATCTGCTGACAAACCATGCTTAAAAAACCCAAAAATAATTGGGGGGGGGGGGGGTCAGTATTCATCCCTCAGAGTTATGGCCCATTGAATTTGACCTTTTTACATGTACATGTAAAATGCAATTTCAGCCTGATTAGGTTTTGTTGTCAGTATTGTTGATTAGGGAAACTTATTTCTTCAAGTATTGTTTTTCTTTATGCACAATGGTCACACTGAATTAAGAAATTAAGAAATTACAAAAAAAATTGTACGAAGCCGCATAAAATTGTTTGTGAGCTTTTTGCACGTAAAATAGACAATTTCTACAATAGTTACAATTTGATTTTAAATTAAAAAATTTTGAATATCAAGAATTCTATAAAATTAATCCAGTTTACCTTGATATGTATTCGGTATCATTTTAACATAATAAAACATGGGGGTCAGTGATGTCAAATTTTAGATGTCTGGCTTCAAAGGTAAAATTCTCACAAAATTTGGCTTAAAAAATGAAGACATTTCTATATATGTGCATGATTGTATGCTACACGTCTATTATTCTCTCCCCAGATTAAATTTTGTACATGTCACACAGAACCTATCGAATTTGTTACAACGATATCAAATGTTAAAAATGTGAATAATGAATAACGTATAATGAAAAAAAAGTATATTAGAAATTCATAAAACTGCTTGTTTCTGTCATTTTCGTCTAAAAAGCCTTTCGTATGAAAAATAGTTCTCCCCAAACCTATTTTGAAATAATTATCTTTTTGTAATGATTAAATAAATAAAATCGTATTCATTTTAAATATAATGATCATCTGCGCAATGAAATGAAAACGTGAGGAGTGAGATACCTTAATTTTCAATTATATTCAATTTGAAGCTGGTAAAATAAGAAAATATTTTTCTTCCTATAAACATTGTGTAACTGTTTAGGCTTATTTGTTCAAATCGGTTATTTTTGGCATTTAGAGTAACTTTCACTTTTAAACTGTCGGCCTAATGACAATGTCATATTAACACATTCTTTAAAAAAGTGAATGATTTGTTATAAAGATGAATCTGTTTGAATTGACATGAAAATTATACATAAAGTGCTATCATAGAAGATCTAAACATTTTAGATTTATAAAATAAGACTGAATTTTTTAAGGGGGAGGGCAGAATTGATCAATTGACCCTTTTTACAGCAATTGTAAGTCTTTATTCAAACATTTACCACAGTATTTAGTATAACAAAATATCGAACGTTAATTATTTAAGTCCATTGATTTTGTACAGACTGCCCTGTGCATATATGGTACATGTATATGTATGGGCCTATATACAGTCATGACTGGTGCAGGTTTCATCATTGTTGAGATGCATTTATCTTTTCAGATAAGTTACAGTCAGTTTTAAATAAATCTTCTCATTGCTAAAATATATTATCAATGCGTTGAGATTGTATTATTTTTATAGTTCAATGTAAAACGCGCAAGTAAACTGGATCATGCATCAAATTTATCGTCTGTTTATAATTACATTGGAGATGGGTATGACTAATTACAGTAAAACCATGAACTAATCTTTCGCAGGTTGAAAAATATATTTTATATAATTCTCTAACACAGATTTTTGAAATAGAACTAAACAACCGAAAGACACATATATTGGACTTATTTTATTTACAGCATATTCATAAAAATTTATTTTTTTAAAATATGCAGAATTGTAGGAAAACTGCCTTCGTTAGAATTTTTGCAAAATGTTGATTTATTATATGAGCACAGGTCTGCCCCAAAAAACTTTTTATCAAAATTAGAAACTTCTTTATGTTATACTTAAATTGGTATATAAATTAAAATGGGGCAAGCATGTGCACTATATAAAATTTGAGAAATTTATTTGAAAAAATGTGATAATGTTTAAAAATTACTGTATCTAAAGACATTTCGAGCTATGGATCTACGATATACACACACTGATGCTAAAGATTTTCTCATTTTAATGAACTACAATACCTAGGCCATATTTAAAGCAGAAAATAATTCATCAAAACTATCGTTTAATTTTTGTCATTTTCCAGGGCCTAGCTTTTTTAGGCAAAAATTGGGGTTATTTTTTTCTGGCCTTTAATGAAATATAAGCTAAATATGCCAAAATATATCGATAGGAATATCAAAATATTGTTCAAATATGCTTTTTCAGAACACCATGAATATATTGTAATACACAAACTATCTGGATGTTTGGTCTGCGCTGAAAATTAGGAAGCTAAAGTAACAGTACTCTAAAACTATTGAGTTATGAAAATTGTTCATTTTCCTCTTGAAAACCTTCCGCCACAAAATATAGTCCAGGCTTACCTAACTCTGTAAAAATATATTTTTTAACAATTTCATTCAATATGATTTATTTGACATCGTAAATCATAAATATACAGTTAGAATTAATATATGAATGGATGCAAATAAATTGATTCAAAATTATCTCTCAGACCCCCCCCCCCCCCCACCTTGATTTTTTTTAGAACTGTGCATACGCATTGTACATGTACAGTGTATGTATACATGTATAAAAAGAAAGCGTATCTTTTTGAGCCTGCGTATATCGTAGCTCGTTGAAAAGTTGATCACATCTATTTCATGTTCCTATATTATACTGTATTGAGCCTGTAATTGGGCCCGTTTTCACCAAATCATGATTCATATATTTATGCCATTTGTTAGTTTCGTATTCATAAATCTTCGGGAGCAGCAATTGTAGCGCACATACTGCCTCCTGGCGTCATAATGCAGCATTAAATCCATGCAACTTGTATTCGTCTTTATTGAAAATGATATATGGTTTGCGTGATTTAATTCACGTTTGTGACAGAGATAGAAGTAAGAATCTACACGAATAAGAAGAGAATATTGCAACATAGAATTAAGCAAGCCATAAAGAATCAAAGAGAATCAAAGTGAATTAAATTGGATGGGCATGAATATGAAAACAATAAAGTGGCATGCAAGTGTAAATGTGCTGAAGAATAAAGAAGTACGCATAATAAGAATAAAAGCAAGCTACATAGACTTTTGGCGGTAATTTCCTTCCATAACTCCTGGGGTTGTATGTTATATTTCGCTCGCGTTTGTCAGTTTACAAGAGTATCAACACTAATAGGATGCACAGAATTATCATTCAAATCATCGATAGGAAATGTTGGGGAATTGTCATTCACATTTATAGTTGTAAATCCTTTAATATATTGACGTAGTCTTCTGTTACATTAAGGCATTCAACTTTTTGTGTTGCCATTTTGATCAGACTATCGGCATTTCGATGACGTTTCCCGGGTTTATGCTGACTTTTAACCATAAAAGCTTCTAACTGTTGTAACTATCTCACTATCTGTTCATCCGGGTCTTGGAATTTGTGGACCTACACTAGGAATAGTGATTAATGATCCGTTTTTAATTAATGTAAATTCACGGCGGCGAAGTAAACGATGTTTAAAACGAAGAACAAAAGTGCTAAAATTTCTTTGCGAGTAACTCCATAATTTCTCTCCACCCGAACAGCTCTATAAAAAAAACGCACAAGACTTCCACATATATTTTCAATTACAGTACTTCATTTTTGGAGGGCCTGTACCCGATAAATAATATTTGTTTAATGAAAACTTTTTGCTAATTAAATGTTGCGAGATATATTAAATTATCCAGGGTATGTGTTCTCTAAATGTAGATATTTATTACCTTTAGTTACATTGTATTTGACTTTCTGAAAAGATATTATGGTTTTTTCATTTATAATTTTCTGTTGAAACATACATTTCTTTCAATATTTTTTATGATGTTGTCTTTGCAAGTAAGACGAAAATATTTCTATTACTTTAGAATTTGGTATCTGCAAAAGAGGAAACGATACAGTAAGAGATGACGAGGAAACGCAATTACTACTTTGTGGATATGAACAGCGTGAACCAATGGACAATAACAAAGGTAAACTTACATTATTTTAGATTAAGAAGTCACAGGTATTAGCGAACCCCTTTTCCTGTACTGTACTACGTTAAAGATCTTAGTTTACATGTACAATCCAATGCTCATATTTTGAGGAGCATAGTACTATATACAGTTATTTAGGATATTATTGCGGGTCACTTCCGGGTATTTTAATTTCTAGTTAAAGTTGCAAGAGATTTCGCGACAAAAATATATATTGAACTAATTATATTGAATTGTTTCCAGACATTCCCCAAAAATAAGTTTTTTTTCCTATACACTAAATCAGTAAAACAATTAAACAATAGTCATGCACATTTATCACAAGTGTGTAACCTGCATACCACGTTTAACATCAACAAAAGTCATCCGTATCTGCATTTATACATGCAATACTATATTCATGGTTTGATTTACTTTTACTCGGGCAATGTCAATATAAAAACACACATCTGAAAAAGTAAACAATTTCCGAAAAGCGTCAAAGTAGAAACTTCCGCTATATCAATATACCGAGAGAGAGAGAGAGAGAGAGAGAGAGAGAGAGAGAGAGAGAGAGAGAGAGAGATGGAGGAGAGAGATGTTTGCCAAACTTACTTACACAATCTGCACAATTACCAAAGATTGTCTTTAAGTACTTCAGTGCTTTTATTCAATATGTTACAAAATATATATGCAAGGGTCGAAAGGCTCATAATAAGTAACTGTTAGATTCTAAATTATATAAACCCTGACTTCAAGTTAAAACTTGGGCTAGAAGAGGGGTTCAAAGTTTAACATAAAAACATATACGGGAAATTTTGGGAGTTTTAAAATATTTAAGAAGAGTTTCCTATGTAAAAATTTCGAAAGGATAGACTTAGGACAATTTTTTGTATGCACTGTCTTCTACTGTTAATGTAATGCATTCTGCTATAATTCTTTTGATTTTCCTTTCGTCTTAGTTTCTATTTCCGTTAATTACTGTTAATGTACATCAGTAAGCTAGCTCAACAAAACGGTCAAATCGTCTCCTATCATAATAATTGTAAGTTAAGTCTGACATCATCACGATTATTTCGTGCAGTCAGTGTTTTTTCTAAGGTCGCTGTAGGTTTTAACCAATCTATAAAACGGGGCGTGTATATTTTAGTCCTGTAAGTTTCAGTTGTTGTAGGTTTCGACCAATTTATAAATGAGGCGTGTTGCTGTTTCTATATGAAAATGAATGTTCTGAAGGTTGTGACACATTTCAAACATTAGCAATCCACTCAAAGCCTTTATGTTGGAAAACGATTGATCAGAATCAATACAGAAAACATTATTAAAATCATTTTTTTTTTACCTGTGAAATAATATATGAGAGAATCATGCAAGAGTTCTACTCTGGCAAATTGTTTGCATCACAATGTCACATTTAAAAAAACACGAGTCACGTTTTTTTGTTCATATTTTTTCACTCTATCCGGCAAATACTTGTTTAAGAAATAACTATATACTGAGATTTCTAGTTGGAAAATAGCAGTAAATATTGTAAGTGATAAGTGATATGCGTTTTTCTGTGCTGTAAATATTGTATTTGTTTGGGTGGGCGGGATATGACACCAAACAGTAGAATATGCGAGCACGCACATATGCGAGCACGCACATGTAATTATGTCGTCACTTACGTAAAATGACGTCATTTCAAACCGCTTCGTGTGTCTATTAGTTTCATCACTTATGATTCTAAACTGATTAACAGTGCAAAATATTTCATTTTTAAAGTAGTTGATCATTATTTTATTCAATATACTGCTATTAGCAAGAACTCGTTCGTATCATAAATAAAATATACATATACCATGGAATCAGTTGTGTCGCAAATGTTATTTTCTTAAAATTATAACGTTACATGTAGGCCTAGTAATATTTTTTTCTATAGTTAATTTATGAAAAGATCATATATAAACCATAGAAAATGCAATCTATAATGTTTAAAATATGCATTAATTTCAGTATTGCTATCTTTAAAACTATAAGATATGTATAAAATATCTAAAGTTTAAATCGGCCCAAAATCGGCCCTGTGGCACTCTACGCAACTGTGTGATCGGCCCAAAATCGGCCCCGTGGCACAGAAGTGGTTAACTTCGACGTGGATAACGTCGATTTTGAAGAAGCGGCGAAATGAATAGAATACTTCTGAATATTATTCTAAGGATTCATTTCAATAAAAATAATGTTTATGATTAGTATTTTTTTAAATGAAAACGTTACATGATAAGCTGTATATTTGAACATTTTTCTCTACATTTGCGTTTTACGACAGTAATGCGCAATACCCTGCGCAGAGGGCGCAAAATTTTAAACCCGCAACCGACCTTAAATGGCTGCCTTAAAACTTTTTCATGTAAATCAAATCGTATGAGATGAATAGAACATCTCAAATTGTATGATTTTATATTTGCATTATCTAACTCGTGGAAATGACTATATTCCGTCGGCAAGCCTCGGGATTTTGTATTCCTGTTCAACTCGTTTGATAAAGATATAAAATCACATAATATAGATATCCTCTATATAGTAAACAAATACAAAATCATTGTTGCGGAAGAAGGCTTATTAATGTTTTGTAACATGTTCTCCGCTTTAAAGTGATGCTAAATTGCATACAGGATACTTACAGGCAGTTGCATTATTAATACTCTTGCCTTGGGCTTCATAAGAATGACAAACACAAAATACACAGGAATTAAACGTTATTTAAATTTTTAAGATGAACTGAAAATCATTATATATATATATAAATATATATATATATATATATATATATATAT
>WFKH01010211.1:45309700-45325639 GCA_016163765.1 Magallana hongkongensis
GCAGTACAGAAGAAAAGTTGTTCAAAATGATGTTCTTAACAATATGCAACCTTCAAAATTTCGTTAAACGGCCCCTATAAGGAGTTAAGGGGTCGGCCCCTAAAATTGTTTTTCCCACATATCTCAAGAACGGTAACGAATTTCTAAACACTTGTTGAACAAAATGTGTTTAGAATTAAAGGACCTTTCAATTAAAATCAAGAAAAAGGGGCTGGCCCCTTAAATTAGGGGACCAGAGGGCTCTAAAGTCTTTGATCTGTAGCCTTTTAGTGAGAGATATTTTGTGAAAGGTTATAGAAGCAAATATGTTTATCTCACAGTTATTTATCTAAGCAATGTAATGATTTTATCATGTGTTATGTAAATAGGGGTTTTTAGGGGTCAAAAGTCCAAAATTGTGATAACCTATATCTCAGAGAGGGAAAAAATTTTGAAATGCAGTATAGAAGGAAAGTTGCTCAAAATGATGTACTTAACAATATGCACTGTTTAAAAGTTCGTTAAACGGCCCTACAAGGGGATAAGGGATCGGCCCCTAAAACGTTCTTTGCCGTATATCTTAAAAACGGTAACGAATTTCTAGACACTTGTTGAACAAAATGTGTTTAGAATTAAATGACTTTTCATTTCATATCAAGAAAAAGGGGCTGACCCCTCAAATTAGGGGACCAGAGGGCCCTAAAGACTTTTATCTGTAGCCGTTTACTGAGGGATATTTTATGAGGGTTATAAAAGCAAAATTAGGTATAATACGCTTATATATTCTCAAAATGTATTGGTTTACTTATGCGTTATCTAATTAGGGGTTTTAGGGACCAGAGGTAAAAAGTTTAATCTTTTCTATCTAAGTTTGGAGAAATGCAAGTTTTTAAAAAAGCACATTAAGAGAACTTATAAAAAGCGATGCAGAAAAGCATTAGTAATTCACTCCTTTTTCCAAATCATGTTTTCTTGTCGAAAATCAAAGTCGATGATGTCATTTCACCTTCTAAAAATCGAACGGAAGACCTCCTCGTTGCTCGCAACGAGATCGTGTCTAGTTGTATTTCTATTTATAGATCAAATTAAACACTTTATGTTATCAGTCAAGTGAATTAACTTCTGCTGTATTGTTTTCTTTGCGTGACTGACATACTCACTTTTCAGTGACATGTATATCAGATACATATAAAAATATATATTATAATAAATAATATTATTGTGCTGCATAAGTCGTCATATAACGGGCAATTTAAACGATGGTGTAGTTCATTTTTAATTTCGTCCAAATTACAAAAGTAAACTTAGATTCTGTCAGCTAACGGTTCACAGCCAAAAAGTCCAATGAATCTCCACACGTGACCGAAACACTGCGCAATGTAATTATGCCACAGTTTATATCAATGGTGATTTCTTCTAATAAAATGATTTTTCTATACGTATAAACTGTATTGTAAAAATTGCTAAATGCATGCAACACCTTGACTTTGATTCCTTGTCTGACCAGTTTTATCAAACAGCGTCTTTGTCTCTGACACTTTTGGGCTTGATGTCGCGAATTTGTCTTTTAGGAAGATAAAACAGCTTCATCTGGAGTTACACTGTGGGAAGAATTGAACAGTACAACTCACGCCAATTTCTGATCTGTCAATTTTACCCTGCGGGCAAATTCCATAGCGTCTACCGCGCATAAAAAATCTGAATGTGAGCAAACTGCATTTTTCAGTGGACCTTGCAAATCAGGGGCCCGTTTCACAAAAGTATCTTATGACTAAGATCTATCTTAAGACCAACATATATCATAAGATCTCACAATAGCTGTTTCACAAAACTGTCATATCTTATGATTATCTTAAGATCTGTCATAATTTTAAGACAATCAAATACATGTCTTAAGTCCAACTTAAGCATGTCGAGAGCCTATATTTTGGCTCACAACCAAGAGCCGAGTATAATTCAAATTTCCACAGTCTTTTATTTTCATGCTGCCGTTGGTGCAACGTTAAAAATTTCTTTAGTATTGTGTTTTTAATCAAAATAAACATTATCCGTAACATTTATGTATTAAAAATGATTTATTTTTTATACTTAATCGGGTAAAATGCTTAAGTGGTCCTAGCTTTTAAAGACGGTATTTATTAATGAACGTCAATATATACTGCACTACTCCAAATTAAGAGTAATAGAGCGCTGAAAAAATCAACTTTGATATAATCAAAGTTTTAGCCAGATTATCGACATTTTTTAAAATTTTCCATTTTGGACTTTATAAAATAATTTTCATACATGTGAAAGAAAACAAAAACACTCTAGGACAGATATACAAAAACTAATAATTTATTTGTAGATAATAGTAATGCTTTTTCGACCGTGTTCGAGTTTAAGACTTCAGTGCACCCCTCCTCTTTCAATTCCTGATGCTTTCTCTTTCATGTCTTCTGTCTTCTTCTTCAGAGCATTTGCAACAGAGACATTCTGTATTGTAACTAAATTTCAACTGCGTCTGTTAAATTGGACACAACACATCGTAGACATTTTCACATGGATGCTCATGTCCGTACTCGCTTTGCAGTCACAACTGCGTGCATTCAAACAACATCTATTGTTTGTACAGGCGCAAATGCAGCGGTGAATCAAATAAAATATTTCAAGGACTGCAATATATATACTTTATAAAAATACCTTTTATTCCGTAATTTTTATGTACAATTTTATTAATAGTTTTATACCAATGTTTCATTAAACAAATTTTATCATACTTAAGACAGCTCAGTTTAGCACCCCCCCCCCCCCCCGTAAAAGATATTCAGTTGATGCAGGTTTCAGAGCATAGTAAAGCTAAAATGTAAAATATAAGCAAAATGAAAACAGCCTCCGCAAAAGTACAATATTTTTGGTACAAATATCAATACTTCTTTTAGTATATTCAAGAATGAAGTTTGTCTTAAGAACTGTCTTAAGATTTCTAACACTTAAGATAGTTTTGTGAAACGGAACTGGTATATTTTATGATTGTCATAAGTCAGATCTTATGACAATCCTAAGATATTTCTTATGCTAGATCTTACGATAGTGTTGTGAAACCCAGCCCAGAATATAATGCAACATAATTGATGTAACATTTCACAAATAATAGATATGTGTAAAATTAATTAAAAACTTGAAATGTTTCATATATACGTGCTGCAATAATTTTTGTTTCACATAGATGACATTTTTAAACATATTCCTTGACAAGGAAAATGACGTTTTTGACATGATAACAATTAGCTTGACATCAGATAGGCAGCAAAAAGGGTTTATTACATGTACTTGTACTTAGTTTGTGCTTCTGAATCTATAAGAACCGTACGGATGTTGCACTGATTCCAAAAACTATCCTAATTATGTATCATTATACCATATACATTAAACTGTTGCATTTTACATTTAACTATGGCTTATAACAACTGCATGTTCAAAACCTTACACACTGACACACATATTTCTGCATCCATTTTCTTTTTAATAAAGTAAGATGCGGATGTTCATCAAGATTTATGTACAGTAAGTGACTTATTGACAAGTCTTTTCTAGATGCTATACATTCAAAACGGTAAAAAGATAAACACTTTTAATTGCCCAAATACAATGGATAAGAACTATTGATTACATCACGTATCTGTCGTCAAACTTTATTAACTTAAAACATTTCGAAAAGGAACTTTAAAAAATGTTAGTTGTCTCCAAGGAACAAACGGAAAGCCCTGATAAAATAGAATCTGATAATTTCGTTTTCGTTTTCTGTGTATTATAGGAAAAATCTGGCGTTCGATATTTTTTAATAAAAAAAAATACAAGTTATACACATGTAATACTAAGACAATAAGGAGTCAAAACTTAAAAAGTAGAAGTAAGAAAAGTAAGGTTGATCATTAAGGCTTTCAAAAATTCTTCATAAAGAATTCCTGTCGGCAATCAACCACCTACACTTTCTACGCAAATTATCTAGATATAGGTGAAACAGAAGTTTCGCTTAATCGATTGTGAATGTGTTTTAATGGAATAATGCATAAAACTGAGGAAAGAAAAATAAGAAAATGGTAGTCGATGTATAAACTAATGTATTAAAATAAAAACAGAATAAGGCACTGTTCGGCAGAATCTATAAAATAGAAGAATATAAACACATTCTTAGAAACGAAAGCTAATTGTAACAGTATTTCCGTTTCAAGAAACTAAAAAGAAAGGTCAACCTGCTATTCTGCTAAACTGACCGAAATTTTCGACAGGAAGTAATAAGATGACGTCATAGAACTCAAGATATAAAGATAATAGTTTATGAGAGAGAGAGAGAGAGAGAGAGAGAGAGAGAGAGAGAGAGGGGGGGGGGGCTTTTATATGCATTGTGAATATAATGTATTTAGCATAAATAACAAAATGGACCTTATTTTTGACTACACTGTGAAAGTCACTTTAATTAAAACCCGTACGATCAAGAAGAATACACCCGCAATCAATTACCAGTTCTTCGTTTGATCGTCAAACATATTGTCCAACTCGAGAACTATTAATCAGGTAAAGCGTGACAGATAAAATGACTGACAGACCTGTGTGTGTGAAAAGTTTTTACATCACCAGAGTCCCAGAATTTGCCGAGATTTACCGAATTGAAAACGACGGCCGGTGTTGTATAGCAGCATTTGCCCCACAGTAGCCCCCCCCCCCCCTCCCCGAAAAACTGGCTATATAGTAGTCTTTCCCCCCGCGGGAAATATCTACTTTATGGTAGATTTCCCCAATAGTACAATTTCTCCCACACATTTTTAGTTAAATTTTTTGAAAAATATTAATAGGAAGCCAATTTTAAACAAATGTTTTGTACGTTGGCTGATATGGAATACAGAGAACCTAACTAACGTACACGTAATTATTTAATAAATGTAAAAGTAATGACATGTTACACAGTTACATGCAAAGATATGTTCTGAATTTTTAAATTAAAAATGTATCTTGAATTCTGAGTGAAATTTATAAAGATCTACAAATCATGTCGTCCGTTTGTCCGTCTGTTCGTGTAATCGTATCTGAACTAAATCTCTGCCCTGGAGAATCATTGGAAGTATCTACTTCATACAAAGATCGATCATGACTTAATTTTTTCTATATTGTATTTACGATAATCAAGCATTACAGTACTGTACTGTACTGTTCATTTTTCAATCAAACAATGATTCCCGATTCTGTGTTCGCGGTACAATTTTTACACTATTTACATAATTCACGTACATTTAAGTACAGTGCAGCATCCAATCATCCCATGAGTAAAAATATTTCGTTATGCTTAATGAAAAAAATGGCACGTGTAAAATAACACCTAATATTTGCATTTTCATTGCATTTTAAAAAAAATACTAGATGATACTGTATCCCGCGCAAGCGCAAAAATCAACACTTTACACATTGATATGATACAACGCTCAATATGTTGAACCATATATTTTGTTCATCTTTGTATAGATGTATACTGTGTCCGAAAGTTTTCTTAGTTGCTTTCTTAACCTATTCTTTAAAATTGCAATAAAAACCAACTGTGTGACTGGATTTTTAGGGGGGCGTGTAGAGATGAAAATTCTAAATCTAAACTGAAATGGATGATATGTACATGTACGTGGCCTTAATTAAAACTTTTTTAAATTTTATTTCAAACCAGTGAGTGTGTATTTAGTGCGTCGTATCTTAAAATTTTGTTCTTTAGATCAACTTTCAGTAGAATTTTTATTAATTTCCCAAATAAGAATTTCAGATAAAAACTGTTCTAAAAAAAAATTGGTTAAGGGGAGGGGGGGGGGGGGGGGTCACGCTTTCATTCCCGTTCTTTGCATACATCATTACCGTCTTCCTTGGAAGACGGTATAAAGAGTTGAAATAATTTACAGTCTCCGGGTTGTGCACTTCCTCTCCTTGGTGATTGGTGAAAAATACATGATGTGAAAATTTACATTTATTTCATTGGTTGAAAAACTGTTCAGCAAAAGGGAGATAATTTTCTGATGATCTTTTTCACGTACGACTTAACAATTTTCGTAGATTTCTAATCTTAAAAAGTAAGAAAATGAAAAACAATAGAAAATGCTACGAATGAAATTCAGGCTTTAATTTTTCAGTACAACTAGTTGAAAGCAATATTCTATAATATCTATTGAATTTGTTGTGTACTTTTCTTTTTGTATTGTTTATGCAAATACAAAAATGTGAAAATTTGTTACTGTATGTCTAATATCAGTAAACAAGTGTGCATATTAGATACGGTAAAACTAATATCAGTAAAAGAAGTTGCTGAATGCTGTCTTGATTTTATTAAAATAATACGACCCTTCCTAAGATATCTTTTTCCCTACAATAGTCGATCTCAACTAACAAGCATGTGGTACGCATTTCTCAATTTTAGTCATGCACGCTTAAGGCACATATAAAAAAGTTGTACACGCCATTGCATGTAGAGGAAGGCGACTTTTATATATATAAAAAAAAAAAATTAAATTTCCTTTGATAACCTTTTGCTGGTAAGAGTTTGCCCTAAAGACGGTAAGCTTTTTTAAAAAGCTAAACTTGTTTATTAATATAGACGTAGAACGCGATATATTCATTGTTAGCAGTTTACAAAATAATGTATAAGGTTTACTACCAATCTACCGTGGCACAAAAATGTATGAAATTAAAACGCTAGTGTATGCATATTTATTTGCATATTTTTAACCAAAGTCGTCCTATCTACAGTACATGTATCTGCTTGATGGTTGACTCGTCCTACTCTTTCCGCCATGATGTTAATTAGTCAACCCGCCTTCCTAGGCACCCACTCTAGAAAATTCTCTCCATCAAAACTATAATCGCATGAACTTGCTGACGTTAATTAGTCAAAACGCATTATTGGTTACCCCGTTCCGGAAAGTTCTATCCCACAAATGAATTCTTTCTATCAAAACTATTCAAGGGACTCTAAAGATGTAAGATCCATTTCAAATTTGCACCTGAGAATTCCCATTCAACTGTCAGCAAATCCCTAAAACCCTGTCATCAAGCTCCCTCTATTTCTTTAGTTATTGAGGATTTATCTCCCTTACCCAGACTGAAGAAAATAACACAGAGGAAACACATTTGGAGCTTGACAACATGCATTATTTGAGGCCAATTTTTATCCTTAAAACAATGAATTACAAAATCATCTTGGTAGCAAATCAGAGTATATACATTCTTCTTTACATCAAATCAAAAATATTTCATTAGAGTCACTTCATTATGCAATCATTGCAAAGGAGAGATTTGCCCCTAATGTTCATACATTTTATATCTATATTGTGAATTATCAGGTAAAAAATGAAATCTGTATCTGGTAAATTTATATATCAGGTAAAGGCTGTTTACTTGTCTACACACTGCCATACTCACTTTTATCTAAAAGCAGCATGGTAACACAGGACAGCACATTGTGATTTATGTAACAGTCTATCTGTAGAGCAAAAGTAGCCATGAAATTTCAATTGGATACACTTAATTTTACCCCTCATCAGGCCACCCCCATAGAATTTGAAGAGAATTACTGAACAATGATGATTGACACATCTAAGATAATTTACAGCAAGAGCAATGAGCATACAGATGGAGTAATTCAATAAGGCAATGCATTTCTGAAGCACATTTACAATAGAAATCACATAAGTACATACCCTATCACAAGACTAAAAAAAGAATCAGAACAACCCTCATAGTTCTAGATGTGGGTGGGGCATCTATATTGTACCCATACATGTTACATGATGTGATTCCATTTAAATTTTGTTCTTCATTATATAGAATATGACAGGTGTGCTGGGGTTACCATATAAAAAATAGCAATATCTCCTTCCATACATTTTAACATTGACTAATATTTCAATATCTTATGTTATTCAAACATAAATATCAGTATTTGTATTTTGTAAATAAGGAACTCCCCTTAAAATATGGGTAGAAACTGATTTTTTGGCTATATTGCATAAATTTTTTTTCCGGTAAACTGAAATCCACTAGTTCTTTAGGATGAAAACCATGAAAAGCTCCTAGATTCAATCATGATGATATTATGTATACTTGACTCCTAATGACCTTCTTAGCTAAATGCATGAAACCTATTTTCTACACAAAATATGCATCTGTGTGATCTTGTAAAAGGTGTTTAAGCATGTTTTTGCCTTAAATATATCATCAATGGGAAATTCAATGTAAAATAAACATAAACATAGCACATATTTGTCCAAATCCTCTCATTCCTTGAATCTTGGCTCTGTAGGCAGTGAAATCAAATCTCACATATAAGGTGAGCAAAAATCAAAGAAATTGAAGTTTTTGTCAAAATAGTCCTTCGATAGAATGTTTGTGTTATTCTTCGCAATGTTTCGCACTTGTCGCTTAATTCTGAGACTTGCGCGTAAACTCAAAATTGGTCATTCGATGAAAAACTAGTCGCTGCGTACTCTTACGACAAAGTCTGACGGCATCATTTATGACTGCGTTCAACTGATCTGCACACTTTTACAGCATCTAGAATACAGAAACCAATTTCTTAAGCTCCAGTGACTTCAAATCATCCATTTTCAAAGGTTTTTATTGAAAATTATGTTTTTCACACCAAAATTAATCATTTTTCATATTTTTTTGAATTACATATTTTTAAAAGCATTTTTCAATCTTCAGACTGCATAAAATAATTTCTTTCATCAAAATTTGACATAAAATACTGAAAACTGGCTTCTGCATGCTTTTTACATGTCAACATACAGCCCTTTAAGGTATCACACCGGTAATTGTTTTCACTATATAACACTATAGAGGGAAAAAAATTCTTAAAAATCAGTTTGAATTTCTCCTGACAAAACATTCGGAGGAAATGTTATTTGTTACCTATCTCATCAGCTAACTTCAAAAAAAAGGGCACACGATACGGCATTTTCTCAAAATATCTAGCTCCAAACAGGTCTACCCTCAAAACCACGTGTTTTCCGTTTGTATGTAAACAGACTGCACACTCCCCAGGAAGCTGCTGAATGTGCCCTGAAAGAAGTAGTCCCTGTGAAAAAAGATCATCATCTAACAAAATACATGAAATATCCTCCCCAGTGGTACAAAATTTTTTAAAACTGAGTGAAGGAAAATGTAAAAATGCAGTCAAGGAAAAAAATAATTCTGAAGTATATATGGAACTACAATTCTGAAGTATATATGGAACTACAATTGAATAAGTTCATTTTGATTGGCCGAATACCGGTGTGATACCTAATAAATGTACTTCATTTACTGTACAACAGGAAATTAACTCGTGGAGTAAATTTTCGCTATATTCGCTGAAATAAAAGTTCCGCGATTTTAACATCTACGACTAGTGAATAATTATTTAAATGCAATAATGATGAAGAAATATGATTTACTAAATCATCTATCTTATCATGAAAACACACAACACAAAATATGCATAATTTTTATGTTTCCGTTTTAATTCCATAACAGTATAGTTGACCACGCTTAATATAATATTTATTTTGTCAGGAAAATAATGGTATTTAACGGTCTATGATAATAACCGATCATGTCTATTGCTAAAATTAACTATTGCTAGCTGGAGAAATTCCACGATCCACCAATAGACTTTCGATTAGCTGACATGCTTTCATATTGTTTTTTTTCCCCTCTATTTCTGGTTTTGACAAAATCTAACAAGGCATACATGAGACAATTCGTTTTTTTTTAATAACTTCCTTAGATAGAATAATAAAATAAGCATTGTGCAAAACCTTTCTTTATTAAGCGCATTTTTCTAGTTACATAGACTTTAAAAAGCAAACATACATGTATGACTCTTGACAGGTACCCAAGCCACGTGCTGTGATGCGTGACTAATTTTGTCTGCCCAGGGCTGCGTTCAGATCGTAACTGCTACGTAGGGCTACGTAGTTGAACGGTAAGCTAACCTAGCCGCTACGTAGATATTCGTAGCCTAAATATTTTATGCCAAGCATCACATAATTCAAGATGGCCAACTTAATTACCACTTTGTAACAAACATGAAATATATTTATTTAGTGATATTTTATTCACCCTTTAAGTTATAACGAATTTTAACATGTATTTTCCAAAATTACCAAATTATGTCGATGTAATTAATCTTAAGTTGAATATTTTCAACTTCAAATCTGAGACCTAGCGGCTAACCTAGCGGTCTGTTCAATAGACCTTGATATCTACGACCTAGCGGCTAGGCTAGCTGCTACGATCTTGAACGCAGCCCAGGTGCCTATGGACAAGACCGTTAGACTGGTTCGCTGTCATTGATTACGAGCGCGTTCAAGATCGTAGCAGCTACCCTGTTGAATGGCCTAAATATTTTATGCTAAGCATCAAATTCAAGACGGCCCCCTAGTTACAACTTTGTAACAAACATGAAATCTATTTAATTAGAAATATTTTGTGCATTCCATCAGTTATAATGAATTCTAACATGTATATTCCGCTTGAAATTAACAAATTATATCGATATAATTAGTCTTTAGTTGAATATTTCCAACCAAGCAGCTAACCTAGCAGTCCGTTCAATATACCTAGATATCTACGACCTAGCGGCTCGGCTAGCTGCTACGATCTTGAACGCAGCCCAGTGCTATTGGTAAATTACAAAGTGATTTGGGGGTTCAGAGTGTTTATATAAGCTACTCATGAGTGTCTAGCACGCAAGAAGATGTGAAACTCAATTGAAAGAAGAAATCTTTCCATTATAAAAGTGGGGTGCACTTTAAAAAACTGTTATATAAACAATAACCGGACAATGAACGGGTATTACACAAACCGGTGTTTTTATCAAAAAGCATTTCATTCGATATCAATATAATTGTTTTTCAACAAAATATATTTTGAAAATGAAACCCAGATATAATTTTTTTCGTTATGCGTCAATATACATGATTGTTCCATTTACAAACAACCATGATTGGTATTTTTGTAAAATTCAATCGGGTTTGAATTGTATGTTTTACAAAATTTTGTTTTCCGCAAATTCAACCTACAGCGATTTGCTGCAAATTGAAAAAAATCGCGATCTTTTCCGACCGCGATTTTCATCTGGTATAAAGTATACACATTTGTAAAATCTTAACTTCTATGTACAGTGTATACATGTGCTCTAAGTAAGTTCCATGTAAATATATTCTTTCTTTACGTAACCATTCAATATTATTTCTTTCCAAGTATATATTTAATACAAACTCCCGCTGACATGGATTCGCCAAAGCGTGTTTACTTTCTTACTCTCATATTTGCTATTTCGGGCTGGTTTATGGAAAATGAAGGTAGGTTTTTAATTAATTTTACAATAATCATAAATTTCAATTATAATTTACGGACATCATATCACACGCGTTGAAATACCAAAGGTGTACAATGTAAATGAAAGCAGTGACTCTGGTGCAGCCGTTTTTAGTTTATTTGCAAAATTTCTTAATTTATAAGTATAGATTGAAAGGTAACGGTAATGTCTACAACTAGCAATCAAACATTGTGTAGTTAGGATTTGGACCATAACATGTAGGATATATCATCGGTTAGAAGTACGCATATTTTCATGACAAAATCACCAATATTTTCATAAAGAACCTAATTTTAAATGCAAAGAGAACCAGAGCACAATCTCATTTTATTGCGCAATATTCCGTTTCTCGAAATATACGGGGTTTTTTTCCATATAAATAAAAATGCGGGATGTTTCGCACCAGGACATTTCGCTCCAATAATTGTATGTTCAGATCAAGAATTTTTTTTCGAGACGGGGAGGGGGGGGGGGGTACATGTACTGAGGAATAATTTACAATTTTGTTTGCCAAGGGGAGGGGGAGTCCGAGGCCTATTTTCAGTACGTTTACTGTGAGATTTTAAAAAAGCTTGAATTTTAAAGGGTGGTGGGGTGACTGGACCCCCCCCCCCCCCCCAAAAAAAAAAAAACAAACAAACAAACAAAAACAAAAAACAAAACTACTTCTAACTTCACGCATCAGTTATATATGAGAAGCTTTATTCTCACAGTTGTCATAATTAGCACCTGTATCAAAATTATCACCATTGCAAGCTTGGTATGGAAGTTGGTTAATTCAATTCTTCATTTCACTGGTAGTCATGTATGAGGTTCATGTCTGTAAATTATGGTAGCTTAAAAACCTTAAAAACTGAACAGGGGCACTCAATTAAATGATTGATAACTAAGCAAAGATACAATAAGCCTGGCTGTTAGTGATCCATATCACATACTACATGTATATTTTAAGCTCTTTAGCCTGGTTCTTTTTTTTTTTTTTTTTTTTTTTTTTTGTGTACTTTGTAATGTGCAACTCAATATTTAACGTCACTGATACTTTAGATTCTTTAATTTTACTGAGTACATGTATATTTATTTCGGCGATTCCGCCGTTTTTTTTTTCCAAATCGCAAGAATATAAAATCACATCGTTCACCAAACTAAAAACTGTGTTTTAATTTCACAAGTTCACAGCTTTTAGAAAAATAAGTGAGATTTTTAAAGCTGCAAGGTATGCTTATTGGAATTTTAGGCGGATATTAACTCCTCGCGTTTAATCAGAAATATACAGTACTGTGGCTTAATGAGAGTCAGATAGTGATTCATGCACGTGATAATTTTCACACGTACAAGTGGACAGGACAAGCTACTTCTAAGCAATACGTACCGCGGCCCTTTTATTGTTTTTAAAAACATCTTTAGATTTAATTTACTTTTATTTCTATTTCATCTACATGTTCCACAGGTACTTCTGGACAGACCGTGCACCACCCCACCTCCACGCATTTTCCCTCTCAGTTGAAAAAAAGCAATTTTCTTGTCTCTAATCCCTACATATTAACGGCTCAAATCGATAATTACAGAAATTAACGAGGCATTTCTATTCACATTCGTTTCCATTTTATTTATGGTTTTTTTTTAATTGAGGGAAAAAGAGTGCACGGTCGTGTCCACGAGTACCTATGTATGAGATGTCCCTCGGTTCAAAATTAACCGCCCATGCGAATGTCATGTTGTATATTTTGAATTTACCGGGTGGCAGTAAATACAATATATACAACATGTGTATATTTTGTATTTACTGCCACCCGGTAAATTCAGAATATACAACATGACACGAATAATTTGTTACCGCTTACAATTTACTAGTATATATTTATGGAACATTGCATTGCGGATCTAGAATGGGGGTCAGATCCATACACCCTGGAAAATTCACAATTATTTAATCAACCAATAAAATAATTATCTCTCAGACACCCCCCCCCCCCCCCGGAATTATTTTTAAAACCGCGCATATGCATTGTACATGTATACAAAAGAAAACGTATCATTTTGAGCCTGCGTATATCATGGCTTGTTAAAAAGTTGATTACAACTTTTTATATTCCTATACTGAGCCCTTAATTGGATCTGTTTTTACCAATTCATTATATTTAGTTTCGTATATGAATCTTCGGGAGCAGCAATTGTAGCGCACACACTGCCACCTGGCGTTATAATGCAGCATTAAATTCATACAACTTGTATTTGTCTTTATTGAAAGTGCTTTATGGTTAGCGTGATTGAATTCACGTTTGTAACAAGAATAGAAGTAAGAATTTGCACGAATAAGAAGAGGATATTGCATCATAGAATTAAGCAAACCATAAAGAATAAAAGAGAATCAAAGTGAAATTGGATAAGCATGAATATGAAAACAATAAAATGACATGCAAGTGTAAATGTACTGAAGAATAAAGAAGTAAGCATAATAAGAATAAAAGCAAGATACATAGACTTTTGGCGGTAATTCCCTTCCATAGTAAATGAGTTAACTGTTGTCATTATATGTCGTTTCATTACTTAACTCCTAATCAAAGCTCAGTAAAACGCTTGCTTCATTAAAAAGTAAGATCACTTTATTAGTTTTCAAAAAGATTATGTGTCATTCTTATTCAAAAAGTGGCACATATCAATTTGGCAAAGCTTTTAGTACTCTCAATACTTCAGGTTGCGCAATAGACTTCGCTTCATGATATAATGCGTTCAGCGTATACGCTAACCTTTGAAAAAGAACAAGTCAATAAACCTTAGAAAATTTACATTTGATACACAGTTTCAAATAACAAATCATGATAAAGTACAATAGATACCCCGTTACGTACGTCACTTGCTACACTTATGTTTGGAACTTCGATACACACACACACACACACACACACACACACACACACGAATCAACTAACGAATAACTAAACATGACGTTGCGCAACACATTTGGTCGACTCATTCTAGCTAAAAGTTGCACATGGATTCCCACAATCGGAAGCATCAGAATATGAAAAGTGCAAAACACACGATATAAATGGAATAATAATATGACACACAACTAATTAAATATATTTTAAACCTATCAAAATAAAGAATAATGCTCAAACACAAATCAGTAAGGACTACAGTTTATCATACAATCGAAAATCATTAAAGCTGCAATATTTGCAGCCAAGCATGCACACTTTTACACTTTTCCGTTTTCAACGTATTACGCAATACTGTGCATTCCACATTTCTATTGGGAGCATCACTTTTTTTTTGCGGATACTTTTAATACACAGTCTTGGGGATAAGTCAATATTAGGCAATCACATAAACAGATACTTCAATACACATTTCATTTGTTAAATCAACTCAACATGGAAATCGCCGATAATTAAATCTACAGTACTAGTGAACGTGTAATTCAATTTAACAAGAAATAGGTTTTGTATCCATCAATGTGAAACTTTTATCCACACGCTTTTATACAATACTCAAAACTAAAAAGCAATATATTTCGGTTAAACTTGAATTTATTTCATTTGTTAGGTTAATGACTGTCTTTATACACTTCTGAATATAATCTTATAATATATATATCATATTATATACGAATATATGTCACTTTTCGACAATAACGATATTGTAAGGATAAGGATACTCATTAGAAATATTTAACCACTTACGTAAAAAAAAAGTTGTCAATAAAAAAAATATTTTTTTCTTATTTCAATAAAAAACGCAATTCAAAGATTGTTCAAATGATTATTACTTCTGTCTGCTTGAATATCCGACGCATGCTTTTGTTATTTTAACAAATAATTTAAATGTGATGTGATCAGGAAACTGATCAGGCACTTTTGTCAAATATCAATGTTATCTCCCTTTACACCTGACATGTTAGAAAAAGAGAAAAATACGAATCGTACATATATTTTTGGATCTTGTTCTTCTTCAGTATAAATTCAACGGAACTTTCATGTTTATCATAGCAATCATTCAAGTCAGGATTGACTCCCTATCCACAAAACAAGCTAGTGTCTCTCCCATTTAAAAAAAAAAAATATTTTATAAATTTTGTAACGTCCTCTCTCATAAGAAACATATGGAGGACTTATCTTAGCTTTCATATATCAATTAACTTCTGCTGGCTATATAGAGAAGACTGGCTCAGTTCTCCAAACACGAAATTATTGTGTGCTCCATTACTTATTAAAAGTTGTACAATGCTATCATGTCCGTTTTGACAAGCTACAGAGAAAGGACTAGCTCCGTCCTCAAGACATAAATTAATGTCTGCTCCATTACTTATTAAAAGTTGTACAGTGCTTTCATGTCCATTTTGACAAGCTATATAGAGAGGTATTGCTCCGTTTTTATTGCATAAATTAATGTCTGCTCCATTACTCAGTAAAAGTTGTACAGTGCTATCATGTCTGTTTTGACAAGCTATAGAAAGAGGACTGGATCCATCCTCCTCACATAAATTAAGGACTGGTTCCGTTTTTGTTGCATAAATTAATGCCTGCCCCATTACTCAGTAAAAGTTGTACAGTGCTATCATGTCCGTTTTGACAAGCTATATA
>WFKH01010211.1:45325649-45363948 GCA_016163765.1 Magallana hongkongensis
AGTAAAAGTTGTACAGTGCTATCATGTCCGTTTTGACAAGCTATATAGAGAGGACTGGCTCCATTTTTCGTGCATAAATTAATGTCTGCTCCATTACTCAGTAAAAGTTGTACAGTTTTATCTCTTCGGATTGCACCTGCTTCTGTATGTTTGTAATCTCCGTATTCCTGGGTATCGTTACCAGTTGCTAACGTAAGGGGTGTGTAACCATCGTGACGGCCACTCTTTTGATTAACATGTACACCTATCTTAATGAGCTCATTTAGTAGTTCATAATTATGGAACACAGATACAATGTGAATAGGGCATAAACTTTTCCATGTTTTTTCCAAAGATTCTTCTGCATGGCCTTTAAAAGCATTATAAAACAATTCTACTGACCCATTGCAACACATCGCAGGAAGAAGAAAAAATCCGGTTAAATCGCAATGTTTTTGTTGTAGAATATTTAAGCAATATTGTGATAATTGTGTATGACAGAATACAATCAGAGCAAACAGTGGTGATACTTCATTATCTAATTCAAAAAATTTAAGTTTAGACATTAGTAAACTTATAGAAGTCCCATGAAGCTCGTGTTTATCAGTTGCAAGTTTTTTTGTTTCTAGTAACATTTGTAGATTTTCGGGATGATCTGTTATCTTTTTTTTCAGTACTTCAATTATTTTTTCATTCCTTAGACAAGGGTTGAGTACGAGATCTACCAGACGTTCTCCAAACAGTTCAGTAAAAAGCCTTTCTCCAAGTTCTTCAATGTATCTGTCACTCAGATAAATGGTGAACGGGTCGGCGTGTTCGTAACAATCTCCTAATTTTACTCTTCTTCTGAGGAAGCTTATATCGGCGTACATTATTATTTCTTTAGGATAATCGTTCCCGAAAACAAGGGTTGTAACCTCCATTACTAAATCGTGATAAAAATGATGCGTGTTTCCAACTTTTTTAACAAAAAAATCCTTTAGGGAGTTAAGATTATCTCTAATAGCTGAGGGAGGTGTGTTCTCTGGTAATCCACAAAGTTTTAACGTGTGTTTGAATTTGTATTCCGTGTCTTTATTTTTTAAAAGCTCACCTACGCAAAGTTCGCCATTAAACAGAACAAGGAGAGCTAAAGCACAATATTTACCCTTTTCTTTTTTTTTGAATCCTATTATTTCCTCTTTTAGCACTGTTACGGGTTCTGTGAAAAATTCTACACCCTTATTTTTGTAATCTTCTGTGCTAGAATATATTTTACACAATAACGGAAAATACATCTCTACTTCAACAATCTTATCACACTCATTGTCGGATAAATTCATATCGGACGTATATTTGGTCAAAATCTGCCGTTTTTCATTAACGGATAGTTTATATTTGTTATCATCGATGTTTACTATATGTGATTGATTCACGAGATAACGTGTCAATCTAGCATCACAAATAATGTGACTTCTACACGACATCACAAGTTTTGATGTTTTCAAGTATAACTGTAATTCTTCCTTGTATGTTTGCCATGAGTTATTCAATAGTTCATCAAAAGTTTCCTTTCCCAATGGATCATTAAAAACTAACATGGTTTTATTCTTTTGAAATCGATTTGAAGAATATTCATTCACAATGTCTTCTACCTTTTTTATTCGTCTTACGGTCCAGCCCTGTTCTCTATATTTGAGCGCAATGTGTTGAATAATGGCTGACTTTCCGGATCCTGAGTGACCAGCCACAATAACCAGGTTCCTGCTTTTTAATTCTTTTTCTACCTCTTCACACGCCTTTGTTGAAATAAAACAACAGTCGTCCTGTTTCCATTGGTCAAATATGGCCTTTTTAGTGGTATATTCTGGAATTGAGAAATAGTAAAAAATAAATAAAAATAAAAACATTGTATCTAGATAATTGTAGTAGATACTTGTAGAGCTGCAACATACTTGTCCATCATTATTATCTTATAATAAATCGACCTGTTGGAGAAACAATGGTGATTACTGGATTACATAACTGTTGACAAAATGTTAAATTGTTGCTTTGTTTTGTTATGCCTATTGGGGGATGTCAGACAAAGGGTGATACAGTTATGCTTTCTTTCTTTTTCATGAAATGAAAATATTACATGTCAAAGGTCATCACCCCAGTGACGTCATAATGTAGAGATGACGTTATAATTTTGATAATCATCAATTAATGTTTGAAGCAAAAAATACATGGATGTTTTCCGACGATTTTTCGACTGGGGAACATCGAGTGCATGCTTGCTTAAGTACCATTTTTAACTATGGTGTGTATAAGTATATGAACAATTGCATATGTTAAAATCGTACTTGAGCAGACCTACGCTCTATTCCAGAGGCATAATATGAGGGAAAAATGACAATATTTTAATTTGTTTGCAAATTATTGGGAATAAGCCCAATTTAGTGACGCCATAGATAAACAGCTATTTAAGCATTGAATCCTTATTTTTGTTAAAGATATAGTCGGTGTGCATACAAATTGAATAACGCGCGTATAATCATTGTTTGTAATTTTTTAATCTGGATTCCAAACATTTTTTCTTCTCTCGCGTTTCATAGAATGTAAACAGTATATTGTTTACTATTTTTTTTCATAGTGCTGGATTTCCTATCATTCAAATTGTACTATCAAATACTGTGGGCATGTTCATGAAGCTATTTTAGGAATAAGATATGTCTCATATTTATCTTAGGACATATCTTAGTCATGTCAGTTTCTTGAAACCGTCCTAATTTACGATACCTCTTAAAATCATCTTAGCTTAAAGACATCCAAATAACTGTCTTATCCTTAATAAACTCAACAGTAAACATGTAGGTTGAGAACCACCACTTCCTAAAAGAAGAGGAACTGATATCTACACCATGTCAGAGTACTTTGGGATATAAATGAGCACACAGGCTAAATATTTACATGTATTTGGATGCTTTGTGAAGACACAACATTTCTGGATTGCATGGCTTAATATACCTTGCTATACATGTTTGCTTTAATCATATTTGAGTTGTCACAGGGTGATTTATTCATTGATCCAATATTAATTTTAATATATTGATATATAATGTACTAATTCATTCATCATTTTCATCATCATCTATAAACATAGTGAATTACAGATCACTGGAATTTACTACGTTTTCATTTCATTCATATTCATGGTGTTTTACGTTCATTGGTTGAGTTTAGAGTGTGAAAGGTCAAAGGTGTTTGGGTCATGTAAGAGTTGTATGATTGGTTGTTATTTTAGAAATAGTAGTGAATGAGTGGTTTTACAAGTTTTACACTTAAGTGCGCATGCTTGGCGCCAAATCCTCAAACTAATACACTTCACCCCCAGACAGCCGAGAGAAAGGAAGAGTTTATCTCCTTCTCCCAAATATAACAACTATTTCATGATAGTGATATAAAACATCTGTCATTTCGATCACCATAAATTCTATACATTGAAAAATATATAATTTCCAAGAACCCAACAGCTGAGTTGTTTATTCATTCGACGACAACGATATACCATCTAGATTGCGGCTGTGACAGAGTCTTAAAAATAATACAAAAAATATATGGGTGAATTATTTACGTGCGCTTACCTGTGCTGATCGGGGAGGGGGGGGGGTGTTACGGGGGGTTTATATTAATTTGCTTGCCAGGAGGGTAGTGTCCGATGCCTATTGTCAGTACCTTTACTATTTGAAGTTAATGTTTGAATTTCAGACACCCCGACCTCCCACCTGCAACATTGTGTACAACATTTCCAGAAGATTTTCCGTCTCAATTTTTATTAACTATTTCTAGATCTAAGTGAGCCTTTTGTAGTTTGAATTTTATCCAGTAAATAATAAGCGGCGAATTATATCTGATTGGAATGTAATGGCAAATTGATAATAAAAATATCATTGATTATTGTGCAAGAAAATATATTTATATTTATTTTTGAAACTACATTATTATTAAGTATATTTATTGTGAGTTAAAATCATGTGTTAGATACAAGTCTGAACTATCAAATTATTTTTCGTCTACAACTGGACTTATGCAAGGAGAGGCTTTGTCGCCTTTTCTTTTTTCATTATATATTAATGATTTTGAAATGGATTTTATTCGAAGTTGTTGTGAACCTGTTGACTTTAGAGACCTTTCGCTTTTTCTTTTAATGTATGCTGATGATACTGTGTTAATAGCTAATTCAAGAGAGAGTCTACAGGGTATGTTGAATCAATTGTATCAATTTAGTAATGATTGGAATATTGGTGTGAACACAGATAAAACGAAAATAGTTGTTTTTCGACATGCGGGTAGAATGTGTAAAATTGTTTTTTGGACCTATGATAAAAAGCATGTGGAGGTTGTTAATTGTTTCATTTATTTAGGAATCAATCTGAATTTTATTGGGAATTTTAATGTTACACAGAAAACAATTGCAATGCAGGGTAGGAAATGTATGTTTGGTATTCTAAAACTATGTAATGAAACTTATTTAAATATTGAGACTAAATTAAGCATTTTTGACACATATGTATCTAGCGTTCTTAACTATGGCTCCGAAATATGGGGTTTTCATTCTGGTGATGAAATAGAACGAATTCACACAAATTTTTGTAAAAGAATTTTGAAAGTTAAAAAATGTACGTCAAACTTTATGGTTTATTCAGAGTTAGGTCGTCTACCTATGATTATTATACGCAAATTGCGCATCATTAAGTATTGGTTGAAATTGATTAAAACAGAAAATTGTATATTACGCAATGTATATGAAGAAATGGTCTCACAGTTGATACCAAATACATGGTGTTTTAATGTCAGAGAATTATTAGTATCACTGGGTATGCATGAAGTCTGGCTTTCACAAAATGTGGCTAACACTAATGTTTTCTTACAAATTGTAAAGCAGAGGTTGTCTGATTTTTTTATACAGGAAAGAGACGCATTTTTCGAGTCATCCTCTAAATGTTTATTGTACAAGTATCTGCCTGACACTTTTTCGTTACAATTTTATTTGCGTAAAAATATTCCGGAAAACCTTGTTGTCCTTTTAACAAAATATAGACTGTCATCGCATATGCTTTTGGTAGAGCAAGGCCGTTATAATGGAACTGTCAGATCGATGCGTATCTGTAAATATTGTAATTTAGGTGAAGTCGAGGATGAATTCCATTTTATACTTACCTGTCCATTTTATAAAAGTCTACGGGTATTGTATTTAAAAAAATATTACTGGTCTCGTCCTTCGATGTTTAAGTTAGTTCAACTCCTTGCCATTCATAATCGCAAACAACTGTGCCATCTCGCAATGTTTGCGTGAGGCAGGTAAAAAACGGAATGTCGGATAACTAGTACATCCAACTGATGTATTATTAAGGTCTTCCGTTTTCAACGGAAGACCTTATTGTTTTCGTTCGGTTTCTTTTTCCCTATTATTATTATTATTATTATTTTTCTTTTTTTTCTTACAAATTTTGTGCACGCGATTTCTCAGAAACGGCTCGACCGATTTTCATGAAACTTTCAGATCTGATAGATAGTGATCTGAACCTTATAGGTTTTTGATTTTATTGATGACGTCACTTCCGTTTTTGAGAAATCGACGTTTTGGCGATTTTCAGAGGGGTGGCTTGTCCCTCTAAGTTCTCCTAAACTATAAAAGATATTGAGTTCAAACTTTCAGGGATAGTAGACGAAAGATTGTAGATTTGTAATTTTATTTTCATTTTGATCTAGCTTGAAAGGCGCCGAAGCTCGCCTGGACCCGAAAATTGAGATTAAAAAAACGTCGTAATTTTTTCTGGTTTTCTTTGTTTATCTCTTTTCTGAAAAATATTTTGTTAAAACATGTAATGTAAAAAAAGTTTTTATTTACAAGACCTTTCATTTGATATCAGGAAAAAGGGGCTGGCCCCTTAAACTAGGGAACCAAAGGGCTCTAAAGTCTTTTATCTATAGCCCTTTACTGAGGGATATTTTGTGAAATGTTATAGAAGCAAATATGTTTATCTCACAGTTATGTATCCAGGTAATGTAATGATTTTTTCATGTGTTACGTAATTAAGGGTTTTTAGGGGCCGAAAGTTCAAAATTTCGATCACCCATATCTCCGAAAGGAAAAATATTTTAAAATGCAGTACAGAAGAAAAGTTGTTCAAAATGATGTTCTTAACAATATGCAACCTTCAAAATTTCGATAAACGACCCCTAAAAGGAGATAAGGGATCAGCCCTTAAAACCTACTTTCTCATATATCTCCAGAACGGTAACAAATTTCTAAACACTTGTTGAACAAAATGTGTTTAGAATTAAGTGACCTTTTATTTGATATCAAGAAAAAAGGGCTGGCCCCTTAAATTAGGGGATCAGAGGGCTCTAAAGTCTTTTATCTATAGCCCTTTACTGAGGGATATTTTGTGAAATGTTATAGAAGCAAATATGTTTATATCACAGTTATGTATCCAAGCAACGTAATGATTTTATCATGTGTTACGTAATTAAGGGTTTTTAGGGGCCAAAAGTCTAAAATTTTGATCACCCATATCTCAGAAAGGAAAAATATTATGAAATGCAGTATAGAAGAAAAGATGCTTAAAATAATGTATTTAGTAAAATGCAACCTTCAAAATTTCGTTAAATGGCCCTATAAGAAGATAAGGGATCAGCCCCTAAAATAATTTTCCCATATATCTCAAGAACGGTAACGATTTTCTAAATACTTGTTGAACAAAATGTGTTTAGAATTAAATGACCTTTCATTTGATATCAAGAAAAAGGGGCTGGCCCCTTCAATTAGGGGTCTAGAGGGCTTTAAAGTGTTTTATATGTAGCCCTTCACTGAGAGATATTTTGTGAATGGTTATAAAAGCAAATACGTTTATCTCACAGTGATTTATTCTAGCAATGTAATGATTTTATCATGTGTTACGTAATTAGGGGTTTTTAGGGGTCAAAAGTCCTAAGTTTTGATAACCTATATCTCGGAAAGAAAAAATATTTTGAAATGCAGTATAGAAGGAAAGATGCTCTAAATGATGTACTTAACAATATGCAACGTTCAAAATTTCGTTTAACGGCCCTATAATGAGATAAGGGGTCGGCCCCTAAAACGTTCTTTGCCGTATTCATTACAAACGGTAACGAATTTCTAAACACTTGCTGAATAAAATGTGTTTAGAGTTAAATGACCTTTCATTTGATATCAAGAAAAAGGGGCTGGCACCTCACATTAGGGGACCAGAGGACCCTAAAGTCTTTTATCTGTAGCCGTTTACTGAGAGATGTTTTGTGAGGGTTATAAAAGCAAAATAAGGTACAATACGTTTATATATCCTAACAATATAATGATTTACTTATCTAATTAAGGGTTTTTAGGGGCCATAAGTAAAAAGTTTAATCGTTTCTATCTCAATTGGAAGAAATGCTAGTATTTAAAAAAGCAACTTAAGAGAATAAAAAGCAGAAAAGCTTAAGTAATCCACTCCTTTTTACAGATCATGTTTTCTTGTCGAAAATCAAAGTCGATGATGTCATATCACCTTCTTAAAATCGGACGGAAGACCTCCTCGTTGCTCGCAACGAGATCGTGTCTAGTTATTATTATTATTATTATTATTATTATTAATATTAATATTATTATCATTATTATTTACATAATCATTTGATTTATTGATTTATAGGGTCTCTCCTCCTATGAATGTACATGTATGAATAATAATTTTTTAGAATATTGTTTAACGTCAATAGCGAACTGTTTGCTTCTGATTGGATAGAGTGTAGCGTTATATATTTATAATTATGTATATATGTTTCAACTGCTTATAATTCTTATGAATTCCAGCAAATAAACAATACAATACAATACATTATTTGATAAATGGGGGCACTAGCGGTTGTTAAGATGCAATTTAAAATCAATGAACACATGATAAAAATTATGACATGTGTACACAAACACCATTGTCTACATTTACCTGGGCAAAACCTGCTTGAAACAAGTACAATTTCCACTGTGTAGAGACAGTTTCTTTTCCTTTGCTTGAAAAATCACAATCCTCTCCCAACTCCACCCTGGAGTTACACGAGTTCGATTTTGTATCTTATCAATACGTGTAGGAGGTTTGAAACTCTTATCTCGGAGAATTCCGATCTAATTAAGGTGACAATGGCTCACTGATATTTAAAGTGGGTGATAAAACTTGGAGAAATAAAATGTTAATTTTTTAGGCACGCATATTACTGAACGTTTAAACATGAAATGGGTGATACAAAATAAAACGAATTATCGTCTTTGGTGGATAAAATACTACATTAGTAACAGTCATTAAAATGTAATGCTCATTCAAGTATGTTTATGATAGGCATTCACAAAAGTATTTTCACATTATATTTTGTTGATATTTTATTTTTTTTTAAAGAAATTTAGTCAAAATAAGGTATCTTAACTAAGATACGTCTGAGATAGCTTCGGTTGACATCTTAAGTTATGTCTTAGAGTGGTCATAAAATGTGTCTTAAAATATATCCTAGGACATGTCTTAAGACGGATCTTAAGATACTGTCATGAACATGGCCCCTGATTCCGAATGCTTTAAAATCAATTCATTTCGATTAACTGATGATATAAAAGAGGCGCGTTACTATCTAATGAAATAAAATACTAAAAATTTTATTGACAGGTTCAGTCAGTTAACCGATATCCGAGGTTATGTATGGTAATTGTACAAAATCTGATCGTGGAAAAAATGCATGCTTATTACAACATCACAGTGTCACTTACAGTTCTTTTTTTGTATACAATTCATATTTTGTTAATTGTATAAAGCATGTTGATGTATTGTGTACTTGAATATTGTAATGTACGGAAACATCATAGACAGACTTTATGGGCAGTCTCTGTTTAATACTGACTTATTTTTTTTTGATTGTTGAAAATAAATACAATTTTGATTAAAAGATCATGCAATAAATATTGTTTTCTATGAGTTAAAGGTTCGGAATGAATTTTGATGAAACTTTTCAAACTGTTCTCGCACGCTTTGCTCGTAACGCTTTACACGCCGGATGTGACCCGTAATTCACGACTTTGTTGTAATGGTAACAAGGTTTTTTCATGCAGACATTTTGCTGAATGAAAAATCTCAACAATTTAGATTTTTTATTCTAAAATTACAAGTTCTCAATTGTAAAGAAATTGAAAACAGTAAAATCACCGGGTAACGGGAATATGGGTTAAAGTATAATTGCGACGGCCGACGAGGGCGGTTAAAATCGCGTGACGTCGTCATGGTCATTGTAAAAACAAGTCTTGAAAATAAAAAAATGGATATTGATTAAGTGAAAAATTTATTTCACTTTATTATTATCAAAATAGGTTGGCAATTTTTATTTATTAAATATTGATCATGTTTACACATGTCTTTGTCAGAGAAAATAGCAGTTAACCGTGCATGATTTGCAGCACTAGAGTTACATTCCCATTGTGATTTGGTGGGGAAAAAAAATCAATTTTTAGAATTTTCATACCCATGCCTATCAAATGAGTATATAGAATATTTATACCTCACCAGGCATCATTTTTGGTCAATTGTACATCTGATACCTTATCCGATCCGATCCATATTAGGACCATATTTTTCTACGAATTAGATTGTTAGCAGGGACTATTTCATAAAATATTTGCATTACTTTTATTTTTCAATTGAACATACCGGGGAAAAGCGTTCTTGTGAGAGAGAAAAAAAATGATTTAAAAAAAAATCAGCAATAAATTTTCTATCCAAATTGAAATGATACTTATATGATGTTTTTGAATAAATGTCATTTAAAAAATGACCATGTCCTTGACTTCACATCCACGGTGTACATGCCAAAGTGAGACCTACCGTTATATTTCTTCAATTTTTCATGAAAAGTACCGCGCAAACTCTAAAAAAAAAGTTACGTACATCATTTCGAGGCTAAGTTACGAAACAAAACAACTATAAAAGTGTGCTAAACACTTTTTTATGATAAAATACTTCAAAACTTAGGCACAGGAAAGAGTTTCACTTTATTTTATATACAAGTACTGAAGCTGATCGGAATGTATTGTATAAAAAGATTTGTTCACTGGCTCAAACTCTTTTGACTTGTCTATGTACATGTAGGTGGTTATAAATAACTTGAGGTAATAAAAAACTCACTACAGTTCTGTGACATCCCCAAAAGTTTGTGGATGTAAAATAATGTTGAAAAACGAATTTTAGCATGTTAAATTATAGCAAACTCAGCCACTGTTGGCACTACATATAATGTGTATTGATGACGTAGAACAGCTATACATTTTTCATTGAGTTTTAGTGATTGTGACATAATATTGAGAACTTGATGTTCGTAACAATCACTCCTTTTCGGTGCGTCATGTATCTGCGCAAAACAAATTAGGTCCGTCGTCCTTAAGGTGGTATGGGACACCTGTCAATATTAATGTGGATAAAAGTACATTATAATCGAAATACTTTCACCGGTTTAGAATTTTAAAATTTTACAAAATTTGATCAAAAATTAAATTTTAAATTTTTTTGGAAAGGTAAAACCCCAGTGGAATTCGATCATGACTTACAGATCCGTAGGTAATGCTCTAACCCATTGCGCTACGCTGTTAGTTAAAATGTATAATTGATTTTATTGTTTATTTCGATAGGAAGTACGTCACAATGTGGAGGTGTCCCATACCCCCTTAAGCCGATGGTCGGGCGAAAAATTTTTATGTGTCGTCAGTTGAAGAAACATCATGATGATCGAACGACAGTGGTATCGGACGAGGCGGAGCAGTCACAATAATATCTAGGAACACCTATTTATAAGTCGGTGAATCGTCTCTAGATCATCGAACGTTGAGCCACAGTTTGGTTTTTTACGGTCGGTCTATTACATAAACAAGTTCAAAGTTGCTGAACATCACCTGTAACCACCACGTGCGCATTGCTTTAATTTATTGACGAAAAAGGCCTACAGCACTGCGTCTTTCGCCTGGCCGTCGCTTATCGACCGATAGACGGTAGAGAGGTTTAACGTAATTCGTGTACGGTCGGTCGTCCATCAGCCAATTTGTCAAAATTACCCTCAAAACTAGTTGACCATTGGTCAATTATCCGTAGTCAATTGGTGTCTGCCGGTGTATTGAAGAATTTTGACCCGGGTTGAAAATTGACCCGGGGGTTATTTTTTAACGTTTAATATTAAGACTAAAGGTGTAGAATAAAGACCCTAGTGCGTTAAAAATTGACCTGCACCTTTGAATTTTGATCATGGAACCGAATTTAAATTTAACTGCAAATTGACACAAATCAATGAATTGATATTTATATGTTTTGATTTATTCCATCAAAAACTTACAGTTTATTCATATTTATTCTTTAAATTAATATGCTTTAACATCAATATAAACAGTCTCTCGAAAGCATAAAACATTTTCATAAATAGGTCTCGAATTCTCGGATTAACCTCTTATGTACATGGTATGTATCGTACATTAACTTTTTTAAATATACTAAACTTTGAGCGTATTATGGCTATGTTTTATGATATCAATATTTCAAAAATATGCCTTTAATAAGACTAATTGTTTTGGTTTACATGGTTAAACGAAATAAATCTACCATTTTGTCCAGAAATATTACTTTTCATTTAACTGCCGAAAGGGTGTAAATACAAAATTTACAATAAAACATATTAATTATGAATTTTGTTCTTACACCCACTATGTATATAACTGTATCTTTTAAAGATATTTCATTTACTTCATTCCAGTAGGTATAGAGCAAAATTTACAATACGACATATTTACACTTACCGAGTAAAGCCCCTTTCACAATTGGCGAACGAAAAGAAGCGACAAAATATTCGTGCGACCGAAAAAATTAGATATGGTTCGTAAATTGTTGTCAAAATAATCCCACATGAAAAATTACTCATGCAAAACTCGCACGATTCAGAGTCACCGTTGTGCGATGTAAACACATTGAATATTGCTATATAACTTGCGTCTATATGCGACTGTTGTACAATGAATGCGAGTGTTGTAAGATAACGCGATAAGATCGCACAGATGACCAGATAATCGGACGATTGACCGTGCGCCAATGCAACAGGATGATCGGCGCTCGTCCGATCAAGCATTTCATCGTGCGAATGCTCGTGCAAGTCAGAGGGGGTATATGTACCGCCCGTTCGGACGCTCTTCAGTGGAAATAGTTAAATGCAAGAGAAGATACCGCCTAAGATGACAAAAGCAACAGCCATAATCAGAGTTAATTATGTTCTGAAACATATAGGCTTATGCAGTGTCAACTGTATGAGGGAACTATTCGCCCCCGTTTTATTTTCGCTCATATCGCGCTTTTTGTCACTTGAGCATTAAGACTTGGCGAATTCCAATGTCTCATATTTATTCTCTTTTACCAAACATTGTTAGGGCGAATTCAAGACAAGGTGAAACGGTAAGTAGAAGCGAAAGTAACATAGGGCGAAAATAACCCTGTATCAAATACATACTAGTGGCAAAGCATTGCAATAACTTGGATCGCATTCGGTCGCGTCTGAATAATGTGCATGTCCACAATTTTGAGGAGACTTGATGCGAAGCCAAAAAATTCCGATCGCAAAGTGTTTTAAAGTGCTCGTGCGCCAATTGTGAAAGGGGCTTAAGCTTTACGATATGACAATATGTTAATAGTAAATAATAATTGAAATCGCTATATTACGAGAAAAGCTTTATAGCAATCATTTTTTTTATAGTTCACTTTCCTAAAATTCGTAATTATATAACATGTGTATTTCGGAAACGTTAGTGGTGTAAGGCATGCTTCATGTCATTTTCATGCATACTAGCTCATTCCTGTAAAATGCTATAGTACATGTTACTATCAATATCCATCTTAAAAACAAATTTTTTTCCGTAGTTTATTTTGGTGTGATATGTATGCTATTATGATAATTTTGCCTGTTACTATAAATATGTATGATGAGCAGGATTGGAAAAGAACACGTTTATTTTTCTTGAAATAAAAATTCTGCATAATGAAATACATGTACATAGCACGTAACTGTTTTACAGGATGACAGTAATGTAAGCTTGCTTCAATTTAAATATCTAAATAGTTTTTTAACACACAATCTTGACATCAATTTTATCTTCTACAATGTATTTTTCACTGGAGTGGTAAATTATAATATTTCAATAAAATTCGCACATAAAAATTTAAGCTCTTATTGCTTTAAGATTATTACATGCGTATGGGTTTTTGGTGCAGTCTCTCCCTGTACATTTTTCAAAGTTAAAAATTTCGTAAATGAAATTGCTATCAATATCTAGTGCTTTAAAAATGTCCAATACCCCCTTAACACACCCACGAAAAAGTGTCTGAAAGTTTCTAGTATATTAATTTCAATCGCATAGAGCAAGTTTCATTTCAAAGACAGTTCAACTCTAATTTGTTTCAATTTTCAAAACAAGATCATTTTTCAATTGCTGCAGGTCAATATACCTAAGAAAATAAAATTCTTTCAAGTCGTTGAAAAATGACCCCGGGTATATATTTCACGGCTTTTGGTCTCAAATTTTAACGTTGAAAAAGCGTCTCCGGATCAATATTCAACGCTAATAAATACTCTTTGTTTCACTGGCCGACAGTTAAGAAAAATTCAAATGCCTATAATATTTCGACCGACCGACGTCAGCCATAAGAAGTGAAAAGGTGACAGTAAACCGGTTTTGGAGTATTCTACATGTATATGCAATATTCTGCAGGAAAATGACTAAGTTCAAAAACTGGTATTTTTTTCATAAATTAAAAAAAATCAAAATCCAAGTAATATGCAAATTTCTGATATATGTACAACTGATCTGCAAAACATCAACTTTCTATCTTGAAAACTGTAGAAGTTATCCGTACAATAAGGGTATCCTCTATGCAATATTTTGCGAAAAAAATAATTATGTTTAACAGCTTGTATTTTTACCATTAAATAGCAAAAATCAAAATCCAAGTAATGTGCACATCTCTGATATAATTTGTACAATTGATCTGCAAAACATTAACTGACTATCTTGAAAACTGCAGGAGGGGTTATCCGTACAATAGTGGTACCCTCCCTCTCGGCAGCTGCAGGCCACTTTCACCTTTTCAATAACCGTATTTTCCTTTGGAAAACCAAGTTAAAAACAGTCTGCCGTGTAATGTTTGGGTTGTAGGTTCTAGAGTTCAACACAATCACATATTACTGTTAAACACAACTTTATGTCAACATAGCAAACTCAACACAATATGGCTGCTCGCCAAGGCTAACAGGAACACATGGTAAACATATAAAAGAGAAAACCAACTGTACTGATATGATAATTTCCGGAATAAACATAACACTTTTCTCCCCTTCCAATAAATTGTAAACCATTACAGTTAAGTTAAGTAAATCATACATTAAAAGTTAATCACACTCGAACTTAAACAGTTAACACTGTTCGATCAGTCGCTGTGGCCTGCGACGTTCACGAGGTGGATATCGGAATTTTGTTGGACTGATGTTTTCATGGTGTACAGAGTGTTGTTGGTCATCACTGGTTGACTGTTCACTGGACAATGACTCCTGGGAGTTAAGAACATCACCTGAATTGTTGAATGGTTCCTCCCCACTTTTCAGCGGTGCACTCATGGGAACACTGCAGTCAAACACGCTTGGTTTTCTTGGCTCCGAACCGTTTAACTCGCACATGGCATCACATTTACGTATCTGGTCTACATGTCGTTTCCACATCATACCATAAACACTCACATGGTAAGTAACAGGTCCCAGTCTTCTCGAGATGGTACTTTTTATCCAAGAGACTTTGCTTCCACGATAATCACGCACCATGACGGTATCACCAACATTGAATTCTCGAGTATTCTTTTCAGCTGGAAGTGATTTCTGATGGATACGGTCCGACAATTGGGGTTTCACCACATCCAGTCTTGTACGAATTTTTCTGTCGAAGAACAGCTCGCTTGGTGTTGTAATGGTGGTTGTATGCGGTGTAGTGCGATACGACAATACAAATGCTGCCAATTTCTGATTCAAAGTTCCTGTTTCACTTGCCATGTTTTTCATTGCCTGTTTAAAAGTACGAACGGCTCTTTCCGCTTCTCCATTGGACGCAGGATGATATGGTGCAGACTTAATGTGACGTGTTCCGTTCTCTTTTAAAAAAGTTTCAAATTCCTCAGACACAAATTTGGGTCCGTTGTCGGAAACAATTTCTACAGGTAACCCATATGAAGAAAATAGGTACCTCAAAGCATTGATAGTACTCTCTGAAGTAGTAGAAGTCATCATCACTACATCAATCCACTTGGAATATGCGTCTACCACTATTAGGAACATGTGCTGCATAAAGGGTCCAGCATAGTCGATGTGTACTCGTTTCCATGGTGCGCTGGGCCATAACCATGGATTGGCTGGAGCTTTAGGTGGGTTGGGCAACAGAGCTCTACAGGATTCACACCGAGATACTTTGTTCTCAATATCAAAATCCAACCCGGGCCACCAAACATGAAGTCTGGCTAATGATTTCATCCTGACCATTCCTGGATGTGATACATGTAACTCATCCAGTAAATCATGTCGGTACTTTTCTGGGATAACAACTCTGATCCCTCGAAGTAAACATCCATCTTCAATAGTTAATTCGTTGCGTATCCGAAAGAATGGCAACAAGTTTGGGTCTGGTTGTGAGCTTGGCCAACCAGTTTTAGTAAATTCCATCACCCGAGACAATACAATGTCATTCTTTGTAGCAGCTGCCACTTTCTCAGCAGTCACAGGTAAGTTCTGTAGCTGTATTCTGTGTATCAACTCTGTCTCTCTATCAAATATTGTCCTTGACTCTCCCTCCTCTGCAACTGGAAAACGTGACAGGGCATCTGCGTTTTGATGTTTTCCTGTAGCACGATATTTAATGTCAAACTGGTCCGCTGAGTACCCACGGATGAAAGACCACACACTAAACGATCCCTCAAAGCCTGATTCAAAAATTCTCCAAATTCACAGAATTCACTAAGTTTTCTGAGTTCCGCGATATACTGACTTACAGTTTCCTGTTTCCCCTGGTTTCTTTGAAATCTGAATCGTTCGGCGATAGCTAGAGGTTTTGGTTTTAAATGTTGGGCAATCAAGGTTTTCAACTCTGCGTAAGTTTTGTCTGCTGGCTTATTTGGAGACGTTAAATTACGAATGAGTCCATACATTTTCTGTCCACACACTGTCAATAATACAGACTTCATTTTATCTGCATCCTCGATTTCGTTTGCAGTGAAAAAATGTTCTAACCTTTCGATGTATTCATCCCAGTTCATGTCGAACTCGTAATTTTCTATTTTTCCATAGACAGCCATATTTATTGCGATTGTGACGTTGCCGATCCTCGTCGCCAATTGTAATGTTTTGGTTGTAGGTTCTAGAGTTCAACACAATCACATATTACTGTTAAACACAACTTTATGTCAACATAGCAAACTCAACACAATATGGCTGCTCGCCAAGGCTAACAGGAACACATGGTAAGCATATAAAAGAGAAAACCAACTGTTACTGATATGATAATTTCCGGAATAAACATAACATGCCGATGATCGGACGATAATCGAGAGTTGATCGACGGACTATTTAACAACTGTCTCAACTGAAAAATTCGGCTACCGACGCAGGAAAAATCATAACTTGGTCCGACGGACACAAAATTGGTCAGCCGACGAAAAAGGTTGCAGAAATCGACCAACTCCTGATGAACTGCCAACTGTCGCAAGAATAATATGCCATTTTCGCCTCAAATACCGTCGGCTGATGGTTGGTATCTATTTTTTTTTAATTGTCCCACAAAAAACGATTATTTTTTATGTAGACGCACACCAAAAGAGAACTACACGGTCTAACATGCACAGAACGATTTAGCGCAATTCACTGTTGAGGAAAATGTTGATTTGCGAGTTCAATTTGATTCTACGGCAGATAATCCTGCGGATAGTGAATTGAGGAGAGTCACATTGTCGGATTCTAAACCTTCACTTGAGAAGTGGAAGATAGTGGAGGAGATATTTGGTCCACACATAGTAGATCTCATGTCTCTTGATTCAAACGCGATGTTAGACAATGATGGTAGGCTTTTAAGACACTTTTCATCATTTTCAAGTGTTAGTTCATCTGGTGTAAATGTGCTTTCTCAGGATTTGATCCTAGAGGTCAACCCGTATGTGTTTTCACCTTTCAATTTAATTTTCCCACTGTTGACTTTTTATTAGGAATCAAGACTTTCAATGATCGTGCCAGAAATGAGTCTAATGTCCCATTTTCAAATAACATGTTGTAGATTCAAAGGTCTTATGTGAGAAAGGGGATAAAACTGCTGTTTTATTTCCAACAAAGAATGGTTATCATCTTCGTGAGAAAGGGTTTAACTGGACTTGATTACTGCCCGTTTGTATTTTAAGTCAAAAAAATAAACTCATTGTTGTATTCTGACTTTAGGAACAACTTTTAGATGCAAGTGAGAATGATAGTGAATTTAACGTACGTGGAACAGTAGAGGACTCTTTCATACAGAGAAGCTTACACTTTTTGGATTATTTAGTTGATAACACCAAATATGCTCGAAAATAGTGTGCACTGGAAAACGAATTTGGTATTTTTCTGAAAGAAAAAAATGTTTTGATAGGGACTTTATTACTGCAGTGCCTGATGATTTGAGAAGATTTCTTGTAATGCGGGACGGAAAGGGGAAAACTCAAGTTCATGAGTTGAATTGGGAATATTTCGGAAAACATGGTGAATTTAAATGTAGTTGTCCTGTTAGGTTGGCAGCTGGTACTGTTCAGACTTTGTTGGGAAAATTGAAGCACATATTTGAAATTCATGGAAGGGTGGGGAATGTGATTGGAAAAACAAGTCTGGAAATCCAGTTCGTAGTGAAATTGTTAGTAGGTCTTTAACAGCTGTGCAGTTAAAACAAACAAAATCACATGTTAAGATAAAACAAGAAAAACCACTTTTTCCTAGGAAAATTAAACTGGTTGCTTCTTACATAGCTGGTAAGCTGGAAAGAGGGGAAATGTCTTTATCCAGAAAATATATTTTGCTGAGAGATCAAGCATTTTTCAAATTACAGTTTTCTCAGATGATATAACAAATGACCTTGGTCTGTGTTTATCTCAAGAAGTTAAGTTTTCACCAAAAATAACAGTTTTTAGTTTTAACGCACATTTGGAAAAAACTTAAAAAGGTGGAAAAGTGAATGAATCTGTAGTTCTAAAGATTGATGATAGTATCTTATGTCCTGTGTTGGCATACCAGGTGTTTGTTGAGGGCTAAAAGAGTATTGGTATATGCCTTTCAAAGGGATACCTTTTTCGAACATTTCATGTTTCCGAGTCCATGGTTACAGAGGACCATGTCTCCTCCTCAACAATGTTTAGCCGTTTGAGATACTATTTGAAATTGTTAAACATAGATAAGGAAGAAACATCTCATGATATAAGGGGAACATGTGCCATATCATTAGCACTCTGAGGGGCATGCGCAGCTACTATAGATGTATGAATCATGTTGGTTTACATTCTAGTTGTCTAAGTTGACTCATATTTTAAACAATACTTAAAGAAACTTGGTCACGAGTGTAGACCAACTAAGTATATATTTAATCCCTGCTCAGTGTCGCATCACGTAATTGGTGTTGAATGCGGCGGAACACTAGTGTGTGGTCATCCCTGCTGGTGTTCTGGCCTTTCTAGCACTCCCTGCTACCATTAAGGTTGGTACCTGTTCAGTTGCGCAGATGTGCGGTCATCCCTGCCTGCGTAACGTGGAGTCCCTATATATGTGCATGCGCGATGATTGGAGTCTGCACTTGTACATATTTGCGCAGCAATCAGGGCATCCGATTCTATCTCGGATAAAGGCTTGCGAGGGAACACAGGCAGTGACCCCTTTGCACGTTACAGTAAATACATAAATGTAAGTCACACTGCTCCTATATAGCGACAACAAACCAATAACACGTTTTTAATTTCAATCAATTTGAAAAAAAAACCTTAATTTCCTGCAAGTCACAACTTATTATACATTTCATAGTACTCGAATATGTATGGTAACAAAATTGTTATATCACTGGGCATCAATTAACTAAATAAAACCAGATGTAGGTGAATGTCATATCTAACGTACATCTCTCTGGGATTATAAGGACAGATAGGGTCACCTAAAACACTATTTAATTTAACTCCACTGTAATTTGTTTCATTGCTCTTATATTATTGTTATTCCCCCCCCCCCCCCCCCCATTTCTGAAATAATAAAATAAAAATCTTATAGATATAGTTTTAAGTTAGCTTTAAAGGGACATGGTGACGCACAAATCCATGATTTAGCAAATATCGAATTTTTACACGATTTCCACATATTTTATTTATCATATGAAAAGGTAAACTTTTGAAAAATTACGGTGTTCAAAAGTAAAAAAATCAAATTAAAAAGAGAAAAATAGAATTACACGTTGGGCCAACACATAAATATTGAATTTTCCTTCCGCTTCATAGCCACGCAAGCGCAAGGGAATGTAAATACTGCAGCGTGGCATACATCATGAGCCAGAAACCTCTCATTGAAACACGATGTCTTCAAGAACTAAACATTTATGAAGATGCATTTTCTATTAATGCATATTTCTTACCATAGACATCGAATAGCTTCAAATTCAAATTCTTTTTACAGTGTGTCAATCCCACTGTAACTATTTTTAGACAGAAATCGCAAACACGTGACACAATACCAATGTCCAAAACAACTCGGTTTGTTTACATGTGCATTTTCCGGATGAGTTTTAATGACTTGTAAATTGATAGGGGATGACTTATGATGCGTGAAACCTTTCGTATGATAAAATTTCGTGTAGCTCTTCTTATTTCCGTTGTCATAATCAAAAAGAAAAACATATATTTTGAGTCACCTTGTCTCTTTAAGCAGTATTTGCATGCGTTTTTATCAGGAGAGTTGGGTCATTTATATCGTATTGAGCAGGAAGCTGGACATACCCCGGCCACCAATCTGAACCTGCCAGCCAGATTATCTGGAATGGTCTATGAAGATTGCAGTGACACCAACACGACGAAACTATTCCAGCTATGGCAGAAAGGTTGTATTCCGCAGATTAATTAGTCTTCAATTTTGGTCAAACGACTTATTTCGAATGATATAACTTTTATGACATCTACCCGAGATTCACAATGCCCCTTGTACATAAACCATACACTCTGGCCTATCACCAGGCTGTTTTGGCTACTCTGATGACATTGGCATAATGCACTTCTAGGAGAGTAGCCGAAAATCAACAAAAGAAGATTATAATTAAATTCAACAAAAGAGGATTAGAATCAACAAAGTTCAAAAAAAGTTCATAGGTAGAAAAGTGCAGGGATATTACAAATACTATGGTCATAATGTTATAAATTGACAAAGAAATTAACTCACATATCTAGTGCTTGGAACTATTTCACAATGATCTTCAAGGAACAATTCAGTTTTTTCTTATAAAACTGTCAAACTAGTTACTATCCAAAAGAGCAATCATATATGTCTATAAGTGCATTTGCAATCATTAAATGTAGGACTTGTGTTAAGTTATAATCACCGACAAATAACCAACAAGTACCAACTGGGTAATCACTGATAGCACCTTTCCTGCCATTGTTAGCTTTTTAAAATTTTGTTGGTGTTATTTTAAAATGTTTGTGGAGAGACTGGGAAATGTTATTTAATCACTAATGCTGCTTTAAAATAAGCTGTCACTTCCCAATCGCTTTTCCTAAACTAGGGGGTAGTTTTTTGTTGTTGCTTGTACCACATTAACCTTCAAGATAAGTGAGGGAACTTTAATCCTATAGGCTGTTTCCCGGCCAACGGTAGGGCGATGTATATGTTGGACCCTATCATGATTCTCTATCAAGTAGATCTCAGGAGATAGGCGAAAGCAGGTGAGCAGCATCTGTACCCGCCTTCGAACACGTTGACTCGTTCAGGCTCTGGGCCCGTATGCTCACAGATGGCTTCAAATGGGCCCCTACATTAGGTTGCTAAGATAGAACACTGGCTGCATGCCCATTTTTATTTTACACAATTTAATGAATATGTGACTTGGTTGTTTTTAGTCCCCTACATGTACCAGTGAAACCAGGGTGGAGGAGAGACATTAGTCTTAATCGCGGTTTGTCAGTCATTCTGCCCTCAGTGCATTTTCCAGACTTTTGATTTGGCAATTTGATTTCAAACTTGATTTGAAGCTTCATACTAATCGGTCTTGAGATGTTGACTGGATTGTATAAGTCTATCTCCGCTAACGCCTCGGATTTTATATTTCAAAACAACATTTCTCGAATTCGGGAGTTTTTTTTTGCAACATTCACGAAAACTCGTAATTTATTTCATAACTATTTTCTATTTAACCAGAAAGCTTTGCTTTGACCTTGTTAAGAAGGAATGGAATGAGGTTGAACAGTAGTTTTGCGGTCTAATTTTTTAGATTGTCTACTAGTTGCATGTATGACAAATTGTGAGGCTGGAATTCGTTGAATTATGATCAGCGCATTGACAACTTTAGTAAACGTTAAATTGTGATGAGCAATATATATATATATATATATATATATATTGACTTAAATATTTCCTCAAGCAGATATGAAGGAATTGGACAAAAGAAAGCCCTACACTGCAAACTTTGTGTTCAGGCGATGCATAGTGTGTTAACTTTAAAATAGTCAAAAGCATTAATTAATAATTTTATTTATGTTATTGGGAGTGTATGGAAATAATACGAACCAATTCGTAATTAAATAAATTAAACATTATTTCTGTCGGACTGTCTTTTGATATTTCAGCTCAGATTCTAAATACACGGAAGTGACACTCAAGACAATAAATGGCTGGTGTCAAAAGAACCCCTGTCACCTTCACTATGTCAAAGATAATAACTTTTTTAGACACAGATCTGATTGACATTATCTTCTAATCTCTGTTAATGCTAACAAAAAATCAAACATGAGCATGTAATTTACATATTTTGCAACAATTAAATATGTAGAATGTAATTTGAAATTCTCCAAATTACTGTATACAGAGGATTTTAAACCAATATCTTTCGTCTTTATTACTTTGCAACAAAAAGTTTGGCATGCAAAAAACATATGAAACCTTTATCTGAGATTTTGTATGCATACCTTTGTAAGCTTCCATTATTTCGCGATCTTCAATATTAGGGAATTCCATTCTTTCGCCCATGTACATTCCTCTTCTTCTGATAGTATATCCTAGAGAAATTGAAATATTGAAATAATTAGTGTACACATTTTTTTGACTTTCTATATCGCTTCCACTTTTTCAGATACAAAATTCTAAAGTTATGGAAGTTTTCGTCTTACGTACTTGCAAAGACAACTTCATCAAAAATATTGAAAGAAATGTCGATTTCAAAAGAACATTATAAATTCAAAAACTAAAATATCTAATCAGAAAATCAAATAAGGAAATAAATAAATATGTCCATACTAGACAAATTATTCTAATATCTGAAGTTTTTGCATAATGTATAATACCACGGAAAGAATGCTAGAGAAGTTGTAACCTGGAGAAGTATGCATGAAATCGGGTACGGGTTTTCTAAGAGAACGTACTAGGGCTTGTTGGAAATTATTGAAACCTTTACCCTTATAAATAAAGTTACACCCATGAATTTTTTTCAGAAAGTACATCAAGATAAAATTTATAAGTGTAAAAATGTTCTAGTATAAATATTAAAACTCTTTTAAAATATTGTTAACCTCACAATTCTTCTAATATGTTTCAACATATGAAAATTTGTAAAAAACATATTATTTAAAAATAGCCTACGTTTTTGGACAGCATTTCCTAATTAAGGTCTAAGTTGCGTCAACTGACCACTCTTATGATTCTTGGTCTCAAGATAACAAAATTGGAAAATGGTAATATAAATAGTTAAAGAAGCTCACTGTGACCTTTATATAAAGGTATGAGAATGCCTATATAGTGATATCACTAAACTTAGCATTGTATTTCTTTAGAAAAAGATTTTAAAAAATTTTCCTAACATATCTCTATGTTGAACTTTGAACCCCTCCTAGGGCCCCAGTATTAGTCTTGGGGTCATTATTTTTAGAATTTACAATATAGACTATCTCTGTTTCTTTTCTTTGCCTTCCATCTTTTTGTCAAAAATAACATTTGTTTGTTTGATTTTGGTTTTTAGAAGGGGGTTACTATAGAATTTTTGATTTGATTTTGATGAATGGTAAAACTGTCGATTCTTTTAAATAATCCTGATCGTGATTTTTTTCATAATCATTAGTTTTTAAAAATAATTTTGTTTATGATCGATTCGCATGCACAACGAAGGAATTGGTGTACGCATGACGTAAGTATAACGTACATTTACTGTGCGTTGAACTTATGTGTTGATGGTGTGCACAAGCGACTTGCAGTCAACGTACGTTTAAAGCAAGGGACAAGTGAGATCTCCTAACGTCATCCGAGCAAGTCAAATCGTAGGGTTATCTTACGGGTTTTTTTAGTGAAGCGCAAGTGCAGCATATATACGTTTTCAGATATCGCAAGGAAACCGTGATGATTGTTGTGCATGTCCAACAGCCACCGTGCGTGCTTACGGGAAGAGTGCGTCCTTCCAAAATCGTAAGATACACTTGCGTGTCCCGCAAGATTTTTATTAAAATCCGTGCGTAGACAACCCGTAGAAGCACGTACAACCAGTTGTTACTAAGGCTTTAGGTATCCGATCCATAATAGCCCCAGATTTAATTAATTGGGATGCATAACAGATAAGTATAGGCTTAATACTCAATAAACTTACACATAATTTTCATGTTTAAGATTCAGTTTGTAAGAGCGGAATGTGTCTTAATATATGACCTTTTTCTGTTCTTGAAGAATCACCCTTTTTTTTCTCGTAATCTATAAAAATCAACTCTAAATAAAAAAAAACCTATCTGGTATAAAATTTGTTTTCAATAGTTTTTCTATTCCTATTGATTAAATACATCTTTTCACCAACGCAATTATTGATATTCTTAGTATTTCCTTTTGCATTTTCAAACATTTGCAATCTTCATTAATTAATTACTGCTTAGGTAATAACATTTTTAAAAAAAATGGTAATCCTTTTCTACTGTAAAATGCTTTGAATTATTATCAGAGAATTTAATGCATGATGGATATTCAAGGTTAGAAAATTAAGCCCTAATATGGTTTGAATACCTTAATGGGTGATTTCACACTTTATTACTGATTAGTAAATAACAACTAAAATAACTCCTTTTAATTAGTAATAAACGGATTTATTTCCCCTGTTCATGCAATATTGGTCTCAATTCGTTGAGACATCGTAAGGGTTATCTGTAAATTAAAATTTACAGAAAAGAATAGAATTCATGATTCTACATTGATATGCTTAAATATATGCAAATATGTTTTATGGTAATATCTGTTGCCATGATTGAAAATAATGCATCATTTGATAATATTTTATTTAATGTTAAAACATACCATTTAGTTAAATAGTTTTGTTTGTCACTTTATATAGCTTATAAAAGTAATACAATAGGTCAAGCCTAGATACGATGCAGAAATATCCTTTTAAAAATGCCCCTTTCAAGGTTTTGCAATATTCATCGGGGAAATAAAAACCTTTTCAAAACATCATTTGTATGCCCTTTTCAAATCCTAGATTGAACACTAGCATAGTAATATTACAAATTCTACCATTGTAGTTCTTGAGAAGATTTTTTGACACATTCCCCATATAATTCTATGTTTATCTTTGAACCCATCCTGGGGCACCAGTATTGGTCTGGGGGTCATGATTTTAACATTTTAGAATATACATTATCTAAGGATGCTTTCATAGTATTCTCAGAACTTGAAGCATTGTAGTTCTTAAAGGACAGGTGACACAAAATCATATTTTATAAAAACATTTTATTTGATACAAATAAATCAGTTTACAACAATTTTCCCATTTTACTAGCTTCAGATAAGAACACACAACTCAATTAAGTGTGTTGTAAATCCCAGCTGCAGGTGATCTGTTTTGCCGATCTTTAATGAGATAAGAAACCCCTGTGTGTTATTCGTCAAAGATGACCTAGTCAGCAACCGGCTACATAGTAAACAGAGCAATGGACAAGGATATATTTACAGAGGATACTGCATTTGTGTTGCAAATGATGATTTTGAAATAAAAGACAATTAGATTAAAGTGAATTATTAAAAGTATATTTTATTGAATAGCCTAGTATATGAACCCTTTCCCGAAAACAAAGTAGAAATTATAAATTTATATAGAAATATATAAAATTATATAGAAAAAAATTGAAATTATAGAATGTACAAGATTACATGTAGTATCGTTGGTTAATGAGTTATTAAATTAAAGAGAATCTGAAAATTCTGTGATTGATAATAGGAAATTATCATCCTGTCAGCCAGACAGGCAACAGCTTTATTAGATTCTCAATATTCAGTAAAGTTTGAAATATGTTTGATAATGCATATTGATCCGATCTTGTAGATCCAAAACATTGATTTAAATAAGGTTGATATTGATCAAAATAATTTTTCTTTAAAAGATTCAACATTGAGCCGGATGAGTTAGATTTTTATTACTCATATATCACATATATAAATTATATCTTTGTGTACTATTTGTAACAATAGGTGTTGCTCTAAAAAAATCATTCATTGTCCATCTTAATCTAATGTCAGTATCTAAGAAGTCATCAGTGTGCATAACAGCTCGATTTTGTTGGTTTTATTTGTTTAAGGTTTGATCAACAGAGAATAAATTATAGACAACTCAGAAGTACTACCAAAAAAAAAAAATAATATTCATAAATTATTAAAAGATCAAATTCCATTTGGAGATAAAAATTTAAGGATTCTGGGATTAATGCATATGAAAACTCTGAATACTAATATGTAGAAAAACTATTGTTTCAGTTTTAACTGATTATCAAAATTGATAGTATTTCTGATTAAATTATAATCCTTGTATACTCAAAATGGTGTGGTATTATATTCAGACAGATGATGAATGTAAAGAATGTTACACAGCAACTCATGTTGCTGCATAAATTAAACAGAAAAACAAACATAATCAAATAACACACTCAAAAATGAAATAAAAAGATCTTTGAGTTATTAGTATTAAGATTAAGGTAGACCCCTGATTTTGTAGACCTCGAGAAATTTACAAACAAATTAGCTCACATGTACCATTATTTCTTGTAATACTTCTTAAATCCAATCCTTTATTATGTCCATGCAATAAACTTATTTAGGGTTTAGGATCCAGTGACATTCCTCGTTACGAAAATGTTAAGGTAATGATCCATACCCCACTACATAAATAAAATACCTACAGAATTTTTTCAAATTTCTCAAACATGTATCAGAGGATATACCCTTATCAAATTTTACCCAGTTGGCTGGTCCATCGGTATTATAAAAGCTGGGACCGTTGCTAAAAATAGAACCAATTGCGGAAAATGGTGCTTTTTACATACATTAGGAATAATAGCCTAAGCCTGAAATTTGACTTTCAGAAAATCATTTTTGACTGATATCCTATGTAAAATGAACAAATTTATTTTTTTAAACAAATACTTTAATGTTACACATGCTTATTTATTAAAAAATAGATAAATTTGTTTACAAATGAGATAAAATGAAACAAATTTTCAAAGAGAATTAAATCTCTTATAATTTTATTAACTTACAGAATTCTCTGAAATAGTGATAATGTTTACTCCTTAAGGCCCTTAATCAAAAGAAAATAAAATTACCCAAAGGACCGGCCTTTTTAGGATCACAATGGGCGTATTTTTGGTAAAATTCATGATAATATATATTTTAAAAAAAGGTCCGTAAAAATAAAATTTTGCATAGTTTTATCATTTCATCTCTCTAAAAAGTTTATTTAGCTTTTTGTTAAATAGAAAACATGATCTGAACAAACCGTTGATCAATCTGTATTATATAAATCGCATAAGATGGGGTTTTTTGAATATCGGTAAGTACTATTGATCGAGATCGGTATTTAGAAATTGTAGTCACATACGCAGAAAACGCTAATTACCTGATATGCTTTTAAGACAAAACCTATATTCAACTATTTTTACTGGTTTTAAAGACTGTTCTAAAAAATGAAATAACTTTTCTTTAACGTATAATTTTAATACTAAAAACAATTTTTAGGGAAAATATATTTATGTTCGTTGCTAAGCGTATAGAGTAAAGATCGGGCACGGGCAAGACGTAATAACGCGTGAATTACGTCATACGTTGTTTTGTGACGTATGGACAATTACCTTAAGTCTTTAAAAATTATAAAAAACTATGTGTTGACAAAACAAAATCCTTTCTTTAGCAACAATGATTCCATATATTTTTGATGACGTTTATCTTTTGAAAATCCAACCTCTGATACACATTTTTCCAATATGAAGCACATAGCATGCATACTATTAGGTCAATTAAAAGTAAAATTAACAGTTCACCATTTTTAATTCGATTCATAATTGCTGGGGACAGAAATCGGGTTTCAAAGCTTAGAATAATACATGTTTGTGTACAGGGTTCTCAAACTTTTAATATCAATTAGCAAAATTTATTGACTTCGGATTTTAGATAAGAGCAAGTTAGACATGTGGTTGAAAGATACAGCGAATGAACAGTGTGGGTCGGCTATTACGCACCGAAGGTTTCCGATCTCGGCGGCTTCATATATGCATATTGAGGTCACGCGTCTTATCAGCTCAGTAAATCCGCAATAGCTGTGAAACAGATGGGAGTAGCAGGGAAAATTTTGCTGAAATTTTATCACACTCACAATCCAACTTGTTTTTGTGATTGTGTCACCTGTCCTTTAAGAAGAAGATTTTTAAAAAATGTTTTTTCATATTTCTTAGGCTTTGAACTCCTTTTGGGGCCCCAGTATTTGTTTGGGGGGGGGGGGTGTCACAGTTTGAACAATTTATAATCTAGACTTTCTTAGAATGCTGAGATAGTAATCTCACAAATTATAGCATTGTCGATCTTGAGAAAATTTTAGAACACTTTCCCTATATGTTTCTATGTTACACTTTAAACCCCTTTTGTGGTCCCAATATTGGTTTGGAGGGCACGGTTTACCAATTTTGAATCTCTACTATCTTAGGATGCTTGTTACTAATAGTGACATTTATCTCACAAATTTTAGCCTTGTAGTTCTTGAGAAGATTTTTTGATAAAAAAGCATTTTCCCGACAGGATAATTGTAATTTCTTACAATAATAAAAGAATTTCCTTTAGTATGATTTGAACAAACATTTCCATAGGATCTAAACCCGAAAGGTAATCTTAAAGAATTTCCGTGAGAGGTGCGGATCAGAAACTCCTGACATGGGTAGGTGCGGATCAGAAACTCTTAATTATCTGTTATCGCCTGATCCTTTCGGCAATAGATATTAATAAATACATTACGGAATTTACAATAATAATCATAAATTGTCCAGTTATATGTATCAATGTGCAAATGAAAATTTAACTGATTAAAAAGAGTGACAAAGTGGCACTTACATTGTACCTAATTGGGAGGAAATTTGATGAAATTTTATGTAGATGCATCAATGAACTTGCTGACATGTACCGTTATAGCCCGCAATTGCTTTGAGCGACTTTACACTTGAAATTGTATCCGACTATTATTGTCTGGCAAAACGCTATGGACAGTGTCGTATTAAATATAATCAAACTTAAGGGCAGTATGGTTGAAATGGATATTATAGACTTAATAGACAACAAACCTTCGAAAATTTCCATTCTCGTGATCCGAAAACAATGCAGTTTAAGATATGTCTGTGTAAATGTGATTTTATTTCTAGAGACAAACTATGGCCACGAAATATACGAAGCTGATTTAATATACATACAGTGAAAAATATTATGCATTTTCAAGAATGCACCGAAACTTGAGAACTTTTCGGTAATGTACGCCGATTTTTACATGAATGCTTGTTGAATTCTACGAGAATTTGCTAGAGTGGGTCCAACACTAAAAGAGTTGTTAAAGAACAACTGGAAGTAGAACTTGATAATCTAATGTGAAGAATTACCCGTCGCAGTGAAGGAAGTTATTACAATGAATAAGTTTTGTGTCACTACAGTCTTTCTTTTCATGACAAACCTCAGGTCGCATCAAAACCCATCGTTAAACCGACAGCGCCACCAGATGAACGACGTTACCGAACACATAATGTATGACTGCTAAGTGATCATAATTTAAGTTTGGATAAAAAGTGTTTGAGGCACGGTGATCCTTATTACCAAGTAAAATATTTCAAGTCGATTGCATGCTACCTAGTTTCTTGCTTTAAATCTTCGTGTGTTTATTGTATAATAATATTTACAGATAGTTAACGAGGCCGAGTACAGTTCGAGTACGCACGCTTTCGCGCAGCGTTTCATCTGCATTGTGACGCCATTTTTTTGCTTGGTTGACGGTATGGGGTTATGATTTCAACTGCAGATATTCAGCGAAATTTGTCGAAAATAGCTCGTTTGAGGTGTAAAATTGATATTTTATTGTAGAATAAACATAATAGTCTTGAAGCATAAGCTATATTTGGGCTCTGGTCGAAAACTTGAAACGGGTTCAGCAAGCCTAGCCCTCTGTCACGTTTTCTTACCCCGCCTAAATTAAACTTGATACATGTATTTCAAGACATTAATCACGTATTTTATATTTAAGACCCTTAATATGTGATGTTATATTTTTATTTATTACTTAAATATGTCTGAATGTTTCGATAATACTATAACGATCACCATTTCCGCCTTTGTCAAATAAAAAAATAGCCATTATCTGACGAATCTGGGAAATTGGGCATACAAAAAACAACTTTGATAAGACCCCTGGAACAAACCAGGAGGTAAAAGGGTTTTTTTATTTAACCATTTGATGCCTTTTAGCAATAACTTTCATATGTAGAACAGAAAAAGAAATTCCTAGGGCAGAAGTTTTAAAAAAATGTAAAAAAAAAAAAAAATGTGCAAAATTGATACATTTCAAGCAAAATCCCTTAGGGTCCTTTGTTAAAAATTAACAAACTTTGAGATGACCCCCTAAACAAACGATGTGGTTAATGTCTGATTTTTTTTTATCTTAAAATAATAATTATATCAGTAGAAATTCATGTAAAAAATTTCATTTAGAAATCTAGGGCAGAAAAAATTAGACCCAGCCTCGTTAAAGTAGTTTACCTTTGCAATAGTTAACAGATAAACCATTTTTAACACTTATTTCTCTACAATTATTCAACACTAACTTTTATATTCTGCTTTTTATTCTGCCAAATGGTTTGGTTTATGCATGAATATACTGATGCATATATTGTAGGCACATTCAGTAGAAATTAATTCAGTGCATAATATTCAACATTATCTAAAACTCAACAGGACGTACAATAAACATTTAAGATGTAGCACTTACTTTTTTTAAAGCAGATAACCAGCGTGCAGAAAATAAACATGGGGATTAGTACTCCCAAAAGCGTGGCAATCAAGACCATTTTGTTTTCATTTTGTATCTGCTCTGTAGTTTCTTGGTTAAAAGATACTGTGGTATTTTCGTGGATGTTTGCTGTCTGTTTAAAGTTTGTAGTTTCTGGAGCGTATGTAGTTGTTTTACTGTATAATAAAAACAAGATTTGACATAATTGTAAAATTGATATAGACATTAATTTCAATTTCGTTTCAATTATAGATATACATATTTAAGTTATGATATTAAAAGGTGTAGTTTTATAAAATGTCAAATACATGTTTATCGATAAACATTTAAACATACATTACAAAGGATAGAAAAACAACCAAATATAAAACTTAAAAGATATGCAAATATTCTCTTGCTCGTGATAAGGCATACAAATTTATCACACCTTTTGTGCAACATCCGATATATTACGGATAGACATTTACAACACAAAATTTCTAATCTTAGCATTCACCTTAGCAAATAATTTTCTAATCACCTATTGTTTGTAGGCGTTAATGTGTTTGTATTTGTTCTCACAATATATGATCCTCAAACAACGAACCATAGAAAAACTGTCAGGGATTTTTGTTTATATACCTATAAGACCCTATGACAAACATATTGAGAAAAACAGACATATTTCACATTTTAAAGAAATGCGAGAATCTTAACCGAGACAGTTTACAAGGACTTGTTCCTGTCAAGAAACCTGAGTCCTTTTGCACCAAGAAATGTGCCTTTCATTAAATTTTACCGCGATAGTTAAAAAAGGAGCACAGCAGATACACAAATGCATTACTCAGGCAAAATATTCTACTTAAATGTTGCAGCTGAACAAACTGACCAAACTGAGCATCTTTTATTTCCAGATATTTTAGTACAAGTATTGCTTCACTTTTTAAATAAAATGCATATTCGAGGAGATGTGCTTTTCATATGAAATGACTGTTACATGACACAAACTGGTCACAGTGAGTCAATACAGGTGCTAAGATATATTTCATCGCCACTTAACAAACTACAGTGTGCTACCACATTCGGTGCTAGATGAGAGAATACTTCTTTTGTTATTGCCGATGACCAAACAATACAAACAATTTGAACTGGAAAGATGACATTGACTTTCAGGAACGTTAATATCAAATGCGTTTTTGTTGGTTGCATGAAACATATTCTTGGCGAGTAATTCTTTGTGAAAATTAATACGATTGGGATCATGGTACGGATAAGTTAAAGCTTCAATGTGATGACTAAATTTCAATCCAAGTAATCAAACATTGCTCATTGTGATAGGTAAATTCTTTCAGATCAGGATCAAAGCCAATGTCAGCTTTACGAGAAGAATGAGTTGCCATTTCCATTAAATTATTAAAATATTAAATTTCATAAGCTGATCGAACAAGATCACTATTAAGCGCTACAACTGGTGATGTTTATCTACTGGAAAAATACAGTTAACAATAAGAAACAACAAATGGACATACTTATAGCGGCAAAATGAGAGAGGAGAGAGAGAGAGAGAGAGAGAGAGAGAGAGAGGTCACATTTAGTAAATGTCAATCCTGAAGTTGCCGTCATGTAAATGACATATTGAACTGCACCTTTGCAAGTTAAAATAAACGGAAACGTTTCCAAATGAATTTTTAGTAATTTTTGATTACGTGTTTGTATCTTTTTAATAAAAGTATCCGAATGGCATGGTTATGAACTTTTGTTAATTGGGGAACAAACTCTTATTCGGGGTAGTTATATGTATAGTTATAGTTATTGTACAAGAAACAAAATATACATGAACCCATATATAAATCCCCTAGAAATGAATAATGTGAAGATCGAAGCATAATTCTCTTTTCTCACCACTTTTAAGCATTGAGGGTTTTTTTTATTGACAAACAATTCTAACATTTTTTGAGTATGCTTTAGTCTAGTTCTGATTTCTAAAAAGGGCTCTAGAAATACGTTTTAACGGCAAATAATTATTATTTGGTCCAGCATGGTTTTTTATCATAATTAAAGTATGCTGAGTCTGAAAAAATATGCTGGGCTTCATGAAAATGGCGTTAATTAGGTCAAAATGGCGATTCAAAATGGCGGAGAGCCAATCTTCAAATTTTTCACTTAAAGTCTCTTCAACGGGAAAAAAATAATGACACACACTAATGAATTGGTTCAAAATAGTATTTCATTATTTCCTATGTGTGTCGAGTCTTAAAAAATATGCTGGCCTTACACAAATGAGGTTAATTAGGTCAAAATGGCGATTTAAAACGACGGATAACAAAATTTTGTAAATTCTTCCTATATTTCTAAAATGGACAAAAAGCGTGAGACAAACAGTGATTATTTGGTCCAGCAAAGTTTTTAATCATAACGTAGGTGTGGTTAGTCAGGAATAATATGCTATCTTCAAGAAAATGTCGTAAATTATCTTTAAAACTGGCGATTCATAACGGTTGACATCCAGATTTTATATATTTTTTTCCTTTAGTTTCTTAAATGGAGAAAAAGCGAGAAACAAACAATTTTAATTCTTTTCATTAAATTTTTAAATCATAAATAAGGCGTGCTAAGTCTGAGGAATCATGCTGGTCTCCACTAAAACGGTGCTTTTTATGTCAAAATGGCGGACAGCCAGATTTCATATTTTTTCCTTATAGTTTCTTATAACAGAAAAAAGCATGAGACCAACAATTTTAATTTGGTCCAGCAAAGTTTATCAATATAACTAAGGCATGCTCAGACTTAAAAAATATGCTGGCTATGACAAAAATTCCGATGAATAGGTCAAAATGGCGTTTTAAAATGGCCTACAGCCAGATTTTATCACTTTCTATTTAAGTTTATTAAGAAGGAAAAAAGCATTAAAAACAATTATAGTCCAGTTAAACAAAGTTTTTATTCATAATCAGAGTATACTGAGATTGAAGTTATATGCTGACTTTTACAAAAATGGCGTTATTTAGGTCAAAATGGCGTTTCAAAATGGCCAACAGCCAGATGTCATAATTCTCTTTCAAAGCCGTTTAGAGGAGTAAAATGTGTAAGTATTACATTATACAAATATGCACATGAAAAACTAGATAAAACGCTTTAACGAAGAAAAAAAAACAGTTCCATTTTTTTTAACTTAAAATTGTTAATTTTCTCCGTTTTGTCTTATTAAAGCGTATATCCTATTTAAACATTCTTTTTTCATGCTTTTCAATATCCGTCTTGTTCCTAAACCTTTACGGGTTTTTTTTTTTACACTTTGTGTACCGATTTCTTCGATCTGCCTTTTAAAATAGTTAAGAAGATGTGGCACACTCTGCAAGTTCGTGAAATACGACAAATGCTTACATTAAGTTTTAGAGAGGAGAAATATTTCTGCACTATAAAATTGGTGTTTTTAGGCTTTAAAGACATCGATATCATAAGCATATGATAACAGAGATACAATCGGATACTTGGGAGCAGTGTACGACCATAAAAACTATTCTAGTATATGTCTGTCTCTTCCTTTAATACCTTTCTAGCAAATAAATCTAAGTAATATATCATCATCTGCACTGGAAAAGCTCGTGATTCAAAATGAGCCCGAGATCAACATATCGTCCAGCTTTATATATAGTAATAAGTATGCGCAATATGTTTTGGGCAACCCAAAAATTTTTACTCTTTTTAACATTACTAGGGACACTTTATACTTTGTATAAGAATCAAGCTGTTTATGTATTCGTTAAGGATAAAACAACCTCTTGCAAAATTGTCAACATGTGTTTGGCCGAAATGTGCTGAGGGAAGTATAGAAGTACGTAAAAAGCAATGTGTGTTCTTATTCAGAGGAAAAGTTGAGGCTTTTTTACGCTAGACCATGCCAGTGTCCATTTGCAATATATCCTCACAATTAAGTTTGCTGATGGATGTTCGAATCTCTTTAAAGCCGATAAACATCCCTGTCAATGTTGTTGAAGAGAAAATGTTCCCCTTTTCTAGAACTTCGAATTATCACTTGGTCCATTTCATTCACTGATATGGTGTGACACAACTACTTATTTCTACAGCATATCGAGAAAATCGAGATATATTAAGTGTACAGAAACAAGTATGAAAAGGGGAATTAACTGACCAGAAAATCAAAGAGTTCGAGAAGTTCTTTAGTTGTGTGTATAACCAAGACACATTGCCCACTGACATTGCCCACTGGTTCATTTTGCTTTATTCATAAAATCAAAGCCCGGGAATAAGCCCCAACTTAGGATTTGCCTTACGTTGCTTATGAAACAAGCACACACCAAGGTAATGGTAGGGAGAAAGGCACATATGAGCATTACTTTATTGCCATGCCCAGCCGAGATGAGATTAAAAATTTAAGTGATGGTTGTTTGTTGCAGGAGCTAATAGGGGCCTTAAGATCTTATACCTTAAGCTTTCTTAGATTTGATAGCTTGCAACTGCCCCCCAGTTTGTAGAACCTTTATGTGTGAATGTAAACGTGCCAACTTGCCGTGTATACACATTTGCAAATTTCAAATCACAAACTCATCATTCAAAAAAAGATTGTATAAATAACATATATCGTGTAGCTTAATAAGGGAAAACAGAAAAAATTGCACTTTTTAAAAAATAAAAAGCTGGTGGAGTTTTTTTTCTATTAATACATGTATTCAAATTTGATTGTCAGTTACATTATTAGTATTGAAATTATGATATTCAAACATTTTTCCCATTTAAGAGGCCTTTAGAGAGATTAATGAAATTTGGCTATACACCAATTTGAAATGCCATTTTGACAAAATTAACTTCATTTTCATGAAGACCAACACATTTCATCAAACTTGGCACAACTTAGTAATGAACAAAATGTTTGCTAGATCAAATTGTGATTTTGTATTGTTATTTTTTTCCATTGAAGAGACTGTAAGACAAAAAATGATGAAATTTGGTTGTCCACCATTTTTAACTATTTACCGCGATCTTCAAAGATCAGCATATTTTGTTGGACTCAGCACACCTTAGACTATGATATGATAAAATAATATGCTGAACCAATTTATAATCGTTTGTTACCTAAATTTTTTAGACTTCAATAGAAAATTATAAAATTTTTAAAAATTTCGACCATTTTGACCGCCATTTTGACCTTATTAGCGGCATTTTTGTCATAGCCAGCATATTTTTCAGACTAGGCATGCCTTAATTATACAAACAGAACTTTGCTGAACTGAATTATTATTGGTTTTCTTTAGGAAAAAATTATGAAATTTTGGTATCCGCCATTTTGGATCGCCATTTTGACCTAATTAACTCCTTTTGGAGAAGGCCAGCATATTTTTTCGTACTAAGCACACTTTAATAATGATAAAATACTATGCTGGATCAATTCATTATTGTTTGTCAATAATTTAAAGACTTTAAGAGAAAATTATGAAGTTTAGTTGTCCGCCATTTTGAATCGCCATTTTAACCTACTTAACGCCATTTTCAGTAAGGCCAGCATATTTTTTCGGACTCGGCACACTTAAATTATAATAAAAAAAACCATGCTGGACCAAATAATATTAATTATTTGCCGTTAAAAGTTTTTTTCGACTTAATCGGACCAGACTACTTTAATTTGAAATAAAAAGAAATGCGTGCCAAAAAAGTGTCTTTTTAAGTAATATTCGGTGTATTTACATGTACATCATTTTGGGTTGTTGTGTAGATGTGTGATTTACTAATTAAATGACGGAACACATGATAGTTTAAACACTTCTGCTTCTTCACATAGTTTATAGGCATTGTATAAATACATGTAAATACCGTAAATCTGGAAATTTTTACCGTAGATAAATTTTTAGCAAATTTGCGCGTGCTCTACATTCGCAAAAAAAAATTTCCTAAAAATTAATCAACAATAAAAGAAAAAATAAATAAAAATTTTGCCGAAGGCTGGTCTCTACTCCTTACTATATGAACAGGTGTCCGTAAGTAGTAGTCATTTAAAAAAAAAAAAAAACCTGTTTATATTACCCCCTAGCTATAACCAGCGTGTGGAGAAAGGCTTTACTCAAAATCGGTGTCTTCGATTGACTGGCAGCCTCATGTCTATCTTAAAGAGGTTCGCTCCTTAGGTTTTGGGTAGCCATTTTGGGTCACCTCTAGTCTGAAAATTCTGCATCACGTATTAATCCTAGTAGTATATTCATATTTTACAATGCCAAATAAACTTTACTGAATAAAATTGTTTTACCAAAATTACATTTTTACATAGTTTAATAAGGGACTATATTTTGTGGCGGAAGGTTTTCAAGAAGGAAATGAACAATTTTCATAACTCACTAGTTTTAGAGTACTGTTACTTTAGCTTTCTAATTTTCAGGGCAGACCAAACTTCTAGATAGTTTGTGTATTACGATATATTCATAATGTTCTAAAAAAACAAATTTAAACAATATTTTGATATTTCTATCGATATATTTTGGCATATTTAGCTTATATTTCATAGAAGTTAAGAAAAAATAACTCCAATTTTGGCCTAAAATTCGCTTATTTCATGCTTTATCTCAACTTTTTGAGATGTGACCCCTACTTGTTTTACTTTTAAATGAGACATTAAATGTATGTCTATTTGTATGCAAAGTTTTGGAAAGATGACATTACTATAATTTTTTTTATTTGCGTTATAATTTGATTACTCCAAAATTTTGTAACATCTGTTGTTGTGTTCATTATGTACTGGCCATTGAAGCCACCAGTAAACCAAGAATTTTTAAACTTTGACTTAGATTTTACTTTTATAGCCACTACATGTGTTTAATTTCATACTGTATTAAAATCATAGCTAAATAATAGTTCAAACTATAAATATTTGTTTGATTTCTTCAAATTCTCAATTTCCATGTCAAATTTTAGCAAAAATTTCAGGAAAATTATCATTTCTGTTTGGGGCCCAATATTTCCAAAAAATGGCATGTGACATGGGTCACAAATCAAATAAATGAAAATTTTAGGTCCCCATCTTTATATCCAAGTGGTTTTCGGATGATTGACATTACTATTATTTATGGTGCCAACCTCCTTAAGTGTACATGTATACTGATGACACTGCATGCATGCATGATTTATTCATACATGTGATATGTACCGGCGTTACGCAGAATGTAGCGGGTTTTTTTTTTACCCCATTCACAGTGTACCGGCGGGACACCAAAATTCACGGAATTTGAAAATTTTTACAGTATTTTGAATTTCTCGATGAATGCCGCTATTTTCCTCTCATTCTCGCTCGCTCGACACAGGAAAACCCCACCTTTGTTTGACACGTGACCCTCCGATACTTGTGTAGTGTACACAAACCGTCGCATATGAAGGTGTGAACTGCTAATTGGGATAATTATCTCACTATAAATCCGTATCAAGATACCCCTTTAGGTAGTTTTGCTGCATTTGCTGCTGTTATTGTATATATCGGAATTTGAACAAGATGTAAATTGCAGACATCAACTCTCACATGATACTATATGAAGTTGGTAAACAAATACGATTCTCGAGAAAATTAGAGGTGGCGGTAATATACGATATCCGAAGGTTAGCTAACATTGTGCATGTCAATATGTGTGACATTTAATATTTGAATGCTTTTTATTTTTAGTGCCGATGACAATTCGCAAAAATTTAAAACGTAAAAATTAATCTATA
>WFKH01010211.1:45374194-45386667 GCA_016163765.1 Magallana hongkongensis
ACGTCTCTGCAGGAGATTAATTGATAATGCGCAAGTAATACGATACAGACAAAGAACCACGCCATGTTTATCCATTGAATCTCATTGAATCTCATAATTATTAAATTTTCGTCCACCACTAGATATTTCTTGAGGAATCCTCATTATTTGACGTTACGGACAGGAGTCTGTATAAAAAGTGTAAATAGCCACTATACGATTACACACCATTGCTTGTGAACACCAAACATCATCAATATTCTTAAACTCATGCATATTCATACTTACTGGGAATTTGACGTATGGACCAAAATTTACGTGAGAAATTATTTTTATCAATTGTCATATGTATTGTTCCATTTATTGGATATATTTTGTAATTGCAAAAAAGATATTTATTTCAATAATAATATTGAAATATGAATCCTAAACGAATATTGCAAATTTTGCCGCTAGGTGGTGTCCGTCGAATCCACCAAGTTCATTATCGATGTCACATGCAAGCTGACCGGTAGCAATAGAGGAGGCTCATAGAGCCTCCTTCTAAAAAAGCACAGCTCGTGTTGTTCTTGATCAAAAATATACAAAATATACATATAAACCTTTATATTTACATTTTCCAGTGTCTTGCCTGTGATAACACTACGTATCGATTTTGTACTATATAACCCATAACTTCAAATGACGCCAAATTGAGGCGCCAGCGGGGTTTGCTTATTTATATTTAATATTTAATCGTACGATGGCTTAAAATTATGTAAATATAAGTAATAAGGAATCATTCTTTGAATATTATGAGGTGATAATTTCGGTCGGGGCGTGATCAAATCTGATCACGCCCCGACCAAAATTATCACCTCATAATACTCAAAGAATGATTCCTTATTCCTTAAATAATCGTCGTTAACAGCATTGTACCTTTTACAAGATGGCTCAGCAAAGAAACACCCATTTTCAACATGTATACAACTCGGATCTGAAAAATATAATGAATGCATGAATAGTAACTGTTGGTAGTTCACCTGAGCTGAAAATGAAGACATTAGTGTGTTTTTCTAGTCACCTTTTCAGCCGTTTGTCTGTCTGTCTTTAAACGTTTTAACTTCTCCGCAAGATTTAAATCAAACATGGCATAAAGCTTCAGCATCATTGAGTAAAGAGGTTTAAATGATGGGCCAAGCATGTTTCAATGCATGGAATGTTATTAACTGTTAATTTTAAAGCATTTTCTAATGTTTCTTATGAATACCATCAAGAGAGCTCGATGGTCGTGGCCATTTTAGACTATATTAATCTCCTTCAAAAGAAGAGCTCTATATAAAGATATAAGACAATGGTCAAATTTTAAAGCTAAAATATTTGAATTTTTCTTTATTAAATGTCACTTTTGGGCCAAAAATATCATATGTCAAAGTCTAAAACATTTCTGATTGTTAATTTGCTGACTACTCAGCATCCTTAAGACAGACAAATCATGAACCTTGGACGTAGAGTGGGACCACAATGAATCGAAGATAAGGATTGAAATAATACATAGGGATATATTGGTGAAAAATATACTCAAATATCGTTTGGCCATTCGAGGGCATTGTTTATATAAGTATGTTCAAATCATGATCCCCGGGGGTAAGGTGAAGCCAAGGTGGGGAATTATATATTACAAAGGAATTAACGGTAACATTAATTTTTAATAATCCCTCTTAGAAATCATTTGCCCAGAATTAAAACACTGAAATTTGTTTGGAAGCAACTTTTAAAATTTTGAATATTCGGAAAATCGTATTTGGTATCTTAGTCAGATGATCGTGACTTACCTACTTTTGCAATAACTTAACATTTTTAGGGTAATTGTCACAGATTATTAATAAATTACATTGATTTTGAATAAGAGAGGGAGAAAAAAGTTCTTCTGTTCCCGAACAAGTTAATGTACGATCGCAGAATGTGGTGATTTTTTCCTAAGATGTCATTTCCCCCAACATACAATTAAAAGTAAAAGTGCCTTATTGGCAGCGTGTATCAAACTTACTTGTTACATGCCTTCTTTGGAAACTATTTTTCAAAAGGTCAAATTTAAATTCACTACAAACCAAGTAAATGCAAAATCGAGTGAGTCTTTAGTGGAATAACTTTGAATACAGTTCTGTATGCACTTTCATGTAGAGCTAAGGTGGATTATTTACAGTTCAGTATTTGACAAAAGAATGGTTACGAATGAGAACAAGAGGCCCATGGGCCTTAACAGTCACCTGAGTACCATAGCCCATACACAAAATTGTCGAGGAGTCTCATAAATGCATTTAATTGAGTTTCATAATGGATTAGAAGATTATAATAATGTAATGACATACACCTCCCTACCAGAAATCTTTTGGAAAGGACTCTTAACCCTATAGTTTAGCACAAGACTTGAAGCTCTTAACAGAGACATACTATAGAAGAGGTGCCCAGATTCCATTCAATTTATTTATCCCACGTATGTTAACGTACAAAACTGGTTTTATGTTTATATGTTTTCATAGATAAACTAAAACAAGGTGGCTTGTATACTACTTATTACTTTACTTTAACAGGTCTATTTGTTTATCTTAAAAAATTTAAAAACTGTTTTTGTTTCAAATGATAAAAATATTTGCATAACTATTTTGATCATACAACTTTATAATTACATTCTATTTAATGATTTATTACTAAATATGAACAAGCCAAGGAAGATAACTCCATTATGAAGAAGCAAGGGAAGATAACTCCATTAACTGTTATAATCCCCTTCCCTGAACTCTTTTCAAATACTTTCACAATATCTTATCAATAACTTTGATGGACAGCTTCATTATTTTTCTATATTCAATGATTAATTACTAAATATGAACAAGCTAAGGAAGATAACTCCATTAGGAAGAAGCAAGGGAAATTAACTGTTTACCCCCCACCCTCCCCTTCAACTCTTTCCAAATGCTCTCCAAATGCTAGGTCCTGAACCCTGAATCATGAATTTCACAATTTAGGTAGAGGAGTTCATAACCATGCATTCAGTGTTTTGCCCACATGTGTGGGAGTAAAGATTTTTAAGATTTAATACATTTTTACTATATGGCTATATTGGTCCCACCCTAGGGCCTAAACCCCTGTCCCAGAGGTTATGAATTTCAAAATTTAGGTAGAAGACTTCATGGACATCATATCCATGCATTTACTTTTTCACAAATATATACGGGAGTATAGAAGAAGATTTTCTAAGATTTAATACATTTTTACTATATGGCCATTTTGGCCCCACCCTTGAGCCTGAACCCCTGACCAAGGGACCATAAATTTCACAATTTTGGTAGAGGGCTTCATGTACATCATATCCATGCATTTAGTTTTTAACAAATATCTATGGGAGTAGAGAAGAAGATTTTCTAAGATTTAATACATTTTTACTATATGGCCATATTGGCTCCATCCTTGAGTCTGAACCCCAGACCCAGAAACCATAAATTTCACAACTTTGGTAGAGGGCTTCATGTACAACATATCCATGCATTTAGTCTTTGACAAATATCTATGAGAGTAGAGAAAAAGATTTCTAAGATTTAATACATTTTTACTATATGGCCATTTTGGCCCCATCCTTGAGTCTGAACCCCTGACCCAGGGACCATAAATTTAACAATTTTGGTAGAGGGCTTCATGTACATCATATCTATGCATTTAGTTTTTAACAAATATCTATGGGAGTAGAGAAGAAGATTTTCTAAGATTTAATACATTTTTACTCTATGGCCATATTGGCCCCACCCTAGAGCCTAAACCCCTGACCCATAGACCATAAATTTCACAATTTTGGTAGAGGGTTTCATGGACATCATAACCATGTATTTAGTTTTTAACAAATATCTATGGGAGTAGAGAAGAAGATTTTCTAAGATTTAATACATTTTTACTATATGGCCATATTGGCCCCACCCTAGAGCCTGAACCCCTAACCCAGGGGCGATGAATTTCACAATTTTGGTAGAGGGCTTCATGGACATCATAACCATGCAATCAGTTTTTTCCTCACATGTGTGGGAGTAGAGAAGAAGATTTTTGAAAATTTGGCTGTTTTTTGCATATTTGGCCCCACCTGTGACACCCTGGGGGTTGTAGAGCCACCAATTTCACAATTGACATTCCTCTTACCATAGAGATGCTTCACACCAAAAATGGAAACCATTGGCTTTGTAGTTTTTAAGAAGAAGTTAAAAATGTAAATTGTTAACGCACGACGCACGACGACGGACGAAAACAGATAGCAATAGGTCACCTGAGTCTACTCAGGTGACCTAAAAATCGATACACTTACAATGAAAAATATCAGTGGATAAGTAATTATCTTCCGGGCAACCATATTTAAAATTGCTGCAATTGTACGAGTTCACTCTTGAATAGCGTTTGACCAAATACAAACACAGATCTGAAATGAATAAATTCTAAATTCTGTTAACTTAAGATATCAAACATTCAAACAATATCAATTAATTCAAATGAATCTTTTACAATTGGAGCATTAAATCATTCTTTGATATTGATATGCTTAAATTTATCATAAGGATATATCATGACAATCTATCAATCGTCGCAATACTTGATCTTTTCAATGTGTTTTGCATATTTTTTTTTTTTAAATTTTTATTGTTTTATGTAAATAAAAAAATATACAATATAAATAAGAATTCATATAATAAAGAATTGAAATGATCAAACATTGCAGATTTTGTGATGCCATAAAATTGATTATTGAAACCCCTTTCAATAAACCACAGTGTTCTATGATACTAGTAGCAGTCTCTTAGTTTTCCGTACCTTTTTGAATCAACATTCTAGGGTATATGTAACAGAACTCTAAAAGCTCTGTGAGGTTGTCATTGGGTAGGCACATGTAGCCATTTGTGTTAGTACAGTTGATAGCTGACGATCTAAGATTCCACTCTTCTTGATTTCTGGGACAAAACTCGGTTGAATACACCGGGAACTCATAACCATCCAGCCTTTTCTATAAAATATGTTAAAAGTCATATTCAAAATTAAAGGATAAAACAGGACTCTACTCAAAATCAAAATACAGCTGTCACACTAACTTAAACAAATATAAAAGAACAACACGAAACAACATTTTTGTTTCATTGTACGCCTATACGCAAAGGTCAAGTCATCACTAACTACGCTCTCAAACATTACTGGCACATGTTTACACAATTTACATACAATATATCATTGAAGGAGATATCAAAATGTATTTCCCTTCGACTGGGTCTATTGATGCAAATAATACAGTAAGAGCCATTTTAAAGAGTTCTTTTTTATTAATTCAAAGCTGTTATAATTTTAGAACCTCATTCTAAAGGACAACAGTCAGGGGCGTAGCTAGAACTTTTAATGTGCACGCCAAAGAAGGCAAGGGGTCTGGTTATGTGCATGAAGTATAATATCCAGCTGGATTTAACTAATTATATAAAAAAAAAGACCGAATAATGCGAGTGAAATGCCTTCAATGGGATGAATAAGATACTGAGGTTATTTTAAATTTGTTTCAAATGATGTGTAATTAAATAACATTTTAAAATGGTAATGTATCTTCAATAAATGATATATTAATTTTCAAAACAGTAAATTGAGCACAAAGTATATATGCCGGTTTTTTTTTTAGTTTTGAACTCTAGGTTTCTCAAGAATCATAAGCATTCATTGTAAATTTGTGGAAAATTTGTTTAATTTAAAAAAAAAAGGGAAAGAAAAAAATATCGATTATTGTTATCATTCAATAACATTAAAATACAATTCGATATAACTAAAATTGCATAACGCTCATCTACAATACGTTAAACAATTGTAGATGAGTCTTATTTTATTTTAATTAGATTGAAATTCAATGCTCTGGAAATTCGCTAATACATTGAGACTGTGAATGACATGTCTGATTCCATAATGTTTGTAATAAGCATCAGAGAAAATAATTGCACTAAAATTAAAAGATATAGACATTATTCAGCAATATTTTGCCTTTTATCTCAGATAAAAAGATTATCAGGACGTTTTCGTCATAAATGATAAAACTACCTCCCCTCCCTCTCCTCTTAAAATAAACACGTACTCTCTGACCTCAGCGGTATAGTAGAAATAAATTTGACAACTAAATCCCCTACCCATTTCAACCCCCCCTTTCAGTCTGAGTCATAGTGATGTAATAGATTACGAATTAGATGTAATAGCTACTACTACACTCACAATTCTGTTTACTAGCTTTCTTCTATATTTTTAAAAAAAATTATAGCCTACTATTCTTTTAAAGAATATTTAAAGTGTTGTATTCTACATATAACTTTACTACAATCTGATCCCTGTAATGACCCTTTCTTGACCCCATGGGGTCATTAATATATTGAATCAACCACCCTTTTTTCACCTTCTCCTAATTATACATCCACTTTGATTGGAACGTTGTCCTTAATTTGAAAAAAAAAAAATTGTATAAAGGATGGTTGTAAGTTGTCAAGACGTTTTGAAGGAGAAGATGAAAATCTGAAAAGTTTACGATAACAACAATGACAAACAACAGATACATTTGGCTCAGGCGAGATTAAAAGTTTGTATAAAAATGCAAATTGCTAAAACCGACATACTTGTGCTTACACAACCAGAAATAAGAGAATAAAAGGCCAAGGATGTTACAAGTATTACGGAATACACATTTGTTATCTGCCGCATGGTATGTCCATTTATGATATCCTCAAAATATACTAAATAAGAGGCCCATGGGCCACATCGCTAACCTGAACAACAGTTCCTTGTATCAATTTATATTAGTATTTTAAACATTTACCAATATATCTTTATGTTAACCTTTAAACACCTCTTGGGACCCCAGTATTAGTCCAGGGGTTATAATTTTAAGAATTTAGAATCTACATGATCTTAGGATGCTTGCATTGTAATTTCACAAATGGTTGTAGTTCTTGAAAAGATGATTTTTAAACATTTTCCCTATATATTTCTATGTTAAATTTGAACCCCATTATGGGGCATCAATGTTAGTCCGAACATCACGATTTTAACAATTTAGAATCTACATTATTTCAGGATACTTGCATTGTAACTTCACAATTTGGAGCATTGTAGTTCTTGAGAAAAAGATTTTTAAACATTTTCCCTTTATATTTCTATGTTAAACTTTGAATCCCTCTTGGGGCCTCAGTATTGGTCCCGGGATTACGATTTTCACTGTTTACAATCTACATTACATGAGTATGCTTGCATACGTAATATCACAAATTGGAGCACTGTTGTTCTTGAGAAGATTTTAAAACATTTTCCCATGTATTTCTATGTTAAAATTTGAACCCCCTCATGGGGTCTCAGTATTGGTCCGGGGGGTAATAATTTTAACAATTTATAATCTACATTATTTGAGGATGTTTGCATAGTAATACCAAAACTTGGAGCATTGTAGTTTTTGAGAAGAAGATTTTTAAACATTTTCCCTTTATATTTCTATGATAAACTTTGAACCCCTCTTCGGGCCCCATTATCAGTCCGGCGGTCACGATTTTAAAAATTTATATTCCTCACTATATATACAAGCTTTGGTGTAAATATTGGTTTTAAATATTTCTGGTGCAGTGGTTCTTAAGAAGAAGATTTTTTAAGACATCCACCCTATTTTCACTGTTTCGCAATTATATCCCTTTTTGCCGTTTAGTTTTACATTTGAGAATCCCCTTCCCATAAGGATGATTTGTACTAAGTTTGGTTAAATTTGGCCCAGTGGTTCTTGAGAAGAAGTCAAAAATGTGAAAAGTTTACAGACAGACAGATGGACGGACGGAATGACGGACGGACAGACGGACGGACGACAGACAACAGGTGATCAGAAAAACTCAATTGAACCTTCGGTTCAGGTGAGCTAAAAACACAAACACACACTTTACGGTGGGATATATCTAAGCAAGACACTGGAAACATCTAGAAAGCTTGTACGTACAGGAATAAACCATTTCCAAGTAGAAAATGAGATGCAATTCCAGGGAAAACTATTGAAAATCCATTTATATAATTCCTAAAAATGAGTCCAAATTCTCGGTATCTAGATAAGATATGCACAAGTTATCTCTCACTTTAGCCTGCCTTATAAGACTGATAAAACGAATTCGAAACACTAGAAGACTTTCTACATTCGACATTCAAATTGTATATTTTTAACGGTATAAATGAAAAAAAAAGTAATGTAATACAAGCTGACAAAGAATCACATTCAATTTAATGTTAAACAAAACATGATCGATATTAAACACAGGTGTGCGTAAATACATGTAACAGAAACCAGGTCACATTAGATTCGATCTAAATCAAGGGACGCGCTTGATTTTCCAACAAGGTGTACACTGTGTAGACTTTTTTAAACCAAGTTCAGTAGTGTAGCGTTTTGGTGTAGAGTACACACCGAGTGTACACTCTACACTGAGTCAGACGATGTGCTGTTGGGTGTAGCACTGACACCAATGTGGCGAATGAATGTTAGGATTAAAAATTGATAATTCATTTTTAGTAAAATATATTTGAAGTCACTTACACGTTGCTCTTTGAATAAAATTAAATTAAATAAAATTAATTGATTATATTTGAAATGTTTACATTTTATTGCATTTATATGAAAAAAAAGCCTCGGATCAAACATGGTTGTAACATCTTTGTCCGCTATCTTTACACTTATTATAACTTCCCTATACCACACCAATTAAGTGCACATGACAAATGTTTACACCAGTGTACAGTAAGTTATGCTAAATCAAGCGCAACGTAGATATCTGAGTCATAAAAGACCTCGAAAAAGCCGCGCTGAATTTTATCCTGGTATTGCGTGGATCGAAGATAATGTTTTATTCAGACAATGCAGTACTAGACTAAGTGCATTTCATATCAGCTTTGTTTAATTTTTAAAAAGACATCTTTTTCATGCCTGCCTTTGGTTTGTTTAGTATTATATAGTTTGTCATCTTCGCTAGCCAAAGGTTTACGATCCGCTCTGTTCCTCTACAACTGTTGTAGAGGAACGGAGCGGATCGTAAACCCTTTGCTAGCGAAGATGATAGTTTGTCGACGAACGATTATTTTGTTTACAGATTTTACAACCGGAAGTTTTACGTGGACCGGTAGTGTAATATCTAGATCAATGTTTGCATGTAAAACAGATCCCAGCGCATACGCTGAATTGTATTTTTGTTTTTGGATTGGGATTTTAGCCTTACAAGGTGTTGCTAAAATACATCAGGGTTTCAGTGAGGATTAAGAAAGACATCAGTGTATAGCCGATTTTTTCGATGTGTGCAATGTTGTTACTTAGTAGCAGCAGATACCCGTAAACGAGCTAGATTATTTAAAATTATAAAAAGAAAAAAAAAAACACCCAAACAACCCAGACAGAGCAGGGAACTCAGAATTTGGTTCTGGTGCTATTTCAGAGACAAGTGGTTAATTTTCATTAATGGGTTGGTACTGAAGTGATCAGGAACATCACCTTTCATGATTTTTTTCCAATTATCGTAGCAACGTTTATAAAAAGTGAATTTTTCAGCAAAAGAAATGGTTGTTCGAGTTGAAAACGAGGACTTGGTAACAGGTTTAAACAAAAAACTCAAACGCATAGTCAGAAAATAGCATGTCTATGATTCGTCTATAAGTACGTTTGCCTATGTTTTTCATTATCCAGTTCAGGGTGCTGTAACTATCATATCAGATGCTAAAGTAATGAGGTCCCTGATATATTATCTCATGTCAGTTTCTGCGTATATATATACATGTAAGGATTACTTATGCCTGTCAGCATATGCAATGTACAATAAGCCAGTTTATTGAGCTCCATTTATACAATTTGACGTTATTACTAAACGATCTATGTCCTGTTGCATTTCTTTGTTTCCATATATATATATATGCCAGTTTTTGCAAAAATCGTTCAATGGTCGATAACATTTATTATGATTGTAAATAATAAATTATTGCAATTAAGGAATGAATTTAAAATTTATTAGTTTTATACGATATAAAATGGTTTGGGGCAGTTTACGCTTTATAATTAAATAACGAACATAAATTTAATTTATAATTTGTGATGATTATATAACATGAATTCAGAAACATTGTGTTTACAATCGCAATGAATGCAGTAAAGTCAAACTATGCGTATTATGGAACCTAGTACGTTCGTTGAATTAACGATATTCTAAGTGACATTATTTAACAGAGGTTCTTTAAAGCATTCAAATTTACATTAAAAACCTTTTTTATCATTAATAGTTTTGTTTCGAATTCATAATAAAGATAATTATATACGTTTTTTTTTTAGTTTTTGACAGTGATCGATCGATCTATCAGAATAATATACTAACATTCCCTGATTACTTGTCTTAGGGTGTATAAAACAATATAACCCCTGGAGTAATAAATAAACACAAACGTACAGAAAACAAGATAAACAGGATTTAACACAAGCTCAAATAAGAAAAAAAGAACATTGCAGATTATTGTTCATAGTTTGTGGACTTGGGTTATTGCATTGCTTGTAAATATGTCATTTACGTTTTAGAAATCGCACGTAATGCTTCATAGGGTTAAGTTTGTGACTGCCGACAATTTGAATACAACGCCTATTATTTGCAGCAGGTAGCATTATATCATATGACATTCTACACTGAATAATTCAGCAGGAAAAAATAAAGTGCGTTAAACACGCAATACCCTCATGAACCGTAAAAAAATGTAGGACAAAAAAAAAAAATAAAGAACAAAGAAAAGAGGCGATGGTATTTTAAAAATACTTTCGAAAAAGTTTTCGTTGTGAATTTATCAAACTTCAATCCACTTATTAAACTTGTTGTTTTCTGCACATGTAGGAAGACAAATCATTCAGCAAACATTTTTTGAACTTTCCTAAATAAAGCGGGAGTGTTTTATTACACTACAATATGGCTGATAAACAGTCTACACATACATGGCATCCACTTCAAACGAGGTTTTGTTTAAGTCATAAACCAATGTTTATTAAGGAAACATAAGATATGTTAAAGTTTTAAAACTAAATCAAGTTTGAGCAACTTGTAACACAAGGAAATTAAAATTGTCTAAAAATAGATACCAGTTCACCTCTTTTGATATAATTCAAATACTTACACATTCGTAACGTAGTAGAAAAGATGACAAGCACGTCCCTAATAACACAATACACAATTTTGTATATAGCCCCATTGTTTGTCTTATATTCCTATTTAGATCAGGACTTCAAAGCATAATCACAAAATGTCCGCCCGTGTAAACAGAGTAACAAATAACCGTGATCTCATTTTGTAGTTTCGGTTTCGCCACGTCTTTGTTTATTTTCCTTTTTTAAATTAAAGGGTACCTCCAGCCAAAATTTTTTATTTCGTTAAGATACTCATCTGATCATTTAAAACACAGTCTCGAAAAAACCAAGTGTGTAGGATTTATGGTTTAGCTCGAATTAATTATTGTTTCCGCCGTTATCAGCTGTGTGACGTCACAAATAAGACCGTCTCTGTGTCTTTACAAACTAACTATTGTCATCTTATTATCACAGTGAAAAAAGACGGGTAAAAGACGTGTTACGGGTGTTAAAATACACTATCTGATGGAGTGTCCAAGCACAACATTTCAATTTAAGAAAGAACCACATTGATCAAAAATGAAATCGACTGCCTTTCTTCGACTCAAGGGAAAATGGCATACATGTATATCAGATTCTGTTAATTTGTTATGCCTGGACACTACTAACTTTCTTAAATAAACTTGCTCAATGTATGAAAGGGGAATTAAACAAACCTTATGAAAATACTATTCTACACAAAATATTGTCGATTAGGAGATCAACTTATTTAATTATAAGGATAACAGTGGTCTGAAATAGAAGAGCAGAATGTGAAAAATGAAATACGCTAGATGGTGCCAAATGTTTATTCACAAGAGACAACCAAATTGTATAATTAGTTTTTTTTTTTCTCATTACTGGCATTACATTCAGAAGAACATATGATAGAAAGAAATACTGAGTCAAAACAACCCCTAGCAAGGCATGTTTATGGGTACTTAAGTTTAATTTCCAGTAACATTGTTGAGAGAGAGAGAGAGAGAGAGAGAGAGAGAGAGACGTACGTCACGAGGTTTAGACGACTGCCACTCCTTTTTTACCCACACACAGAGAGACACACATATTTTAGTAAATTATTAGTTTGTCTTTTTAATTAAGAAATATGTAATCTAATCACATTAACTTATAAGCGAGTAATTAATACATTTATATAGATCTAATCTGATCAAGCAAACATTAGTGATTTTTTGTTTACTTGATAAAAATATTTAAATACTTCTGATAGTGGGTGATATACTTTCGGACCTGTAATAGAGTGTAAGACATCTAAGACATTTTCATTTTTGGACTTTAACATTAATAAGGGTGTTGA
>WFKH01010211.1:45396151-45420051 GCA_016163765.1 Magallana hongkongensis
ATCTTTACCCTTTCCTTTTATACTAAATACTATATATATATATATAATTGCATGTCAAAATCTGCATCACAACCAAATCAGCTCTCGACCAAACTTACAGATTTTGTCATGTAATATTCTCTATGTATTATGTATTTAGTATAAAAGGAAGGGGTTTTGCACCTCTGATATGAACAAATGCACTGTACCCGTCTTTGACATCCCTTCTATCTTTACCCTTTATTTCATCCTTTTATCGCACCTTTTATTACACATTTCCGGATCACCTTTGTACTTTTTTCTCGGGATAATGGTTTTTTTCCTGTCTTTTTTATGCATATCCGCAGTCGAAACTATGACGTCAAGGCATATACAATTTGACATATATGAAGTCATAATAACTTTGAATACCAAATAATGCAGAATTGTTAACATATTGTCTTAATTCTTAAAAGAATTTCACAAAAAATGAAAACGAATTACGTTTTCACATATATAACAAAAACAACATTGTATGTCAAATCTGTATCACAATTAATATTAACCCTCGACAACTGGTCTTTGGTCCTCGGGATGATTTGAAATTATATTTTGATATGGAATGTGATACTCTTTGTGCCACTATTTTTATCCATTTATTTCCTCTAGTAATCAAATAATGTACCGTTTTTACATGTAATTAAGACTTTTTAAAAATGAATACAGATTATTTGGAGATGTGTATGAACAGTATATTATTACAATAAAGGTTAAAGTCAAATATATATTTTAAAGGTTACATAACATTTAGTAAAAAATAATGCCCACTTATCATCATTGTGATAAATTTTGTTCTTTGTCAATTATTCCATTGACGTTAAATTACATGTACACATTCTTTTTTTAAAGAAATGTTTTTTTGTAGGAATTTTACCCCAAAATTTAAACTATCATAACATCATGATGCATTTATCTAATAATATTTAGGAATTAAGTTACTTTTCAAAGATTAAATTGCAGTATTCATTCTTAAAAAAAACACATACATTTTTTATATCTCAGAAAATAATAATCCCCCCAATGTTCGACAGAAAGTTGAATGTATTTCTCTATCGCAACTTATCATTTTTATTCCTACAAGCCAGTGAAGAGTTGTTTTTGAACGAAAGAGACTCTTGTCTGGTCGTTGGTGAATCTTTTTACCGAAAACAAATTCATACATAAAAAGCACACGCCTATTCGTTTCATGTAAATTTGAATTATAGTAAGTCTTCAAACTATATTCAAATTTCAAGTAGATAAGTAGAAATATCACTGATTTATTTAATCAAATACATGTATAGTAAAATCTGATGATAAAACAGGAACTTTGTAGTGTTTCTATTTAAACATTCCTCAGAAAAAAGTAGTCTAAAACTACTGTTTTTGTTTAATCAAAGGAATGAAATAAATTCAGAGTACTTTTTGAAAGTTTAAATCAATACCTAATGTAAGACACAGAAAATGTGATTGTTTTGCTATTGTTTTGATGAGGGAAGAAATATCGGATGGATTGTGAGCTGTATACTATCTAAAATTGTATATTACTATCTTTTTTTGCAATTCGTAGCACGTTATAAATTTCAAGAAAAATAATATTTTTAATAAATTTGAGCTCTTACTTATACAATCATGTTTACCATTGAACTAATCAAAACCAGGTCATGTTTAAGTAACATTTCTGAAAATATACCGTGATATATATAAATCTAGATTAATTTATAAGGTGGATCGCGCGGTACAAGGAAACTTACTAGAGGATGTCACGGAAGGATATTCATTAGTAAAAATGTATATATCATCTAAATGCATTTGAACTAAATATATAACTTTAGGATATTTTTACTTATGATTTAACAGGTATTAAGTCATAGTTTCAAACCGATGAAATTTTTGAGCATGTAAGTGCACAAAATTAGCATGTAGTTTAAAATACTTGCAGTTTTGAAAAAGTCTAAAATAATCTACGAAGACCGTCAAATGTGTCTGAATATGTTTTGTAAATGCTCTGAATATTTCTTTTTCCTTTACAGAAATCAGAGAAATTAATAATTTAAAGATTACATACTTTTTAAAAATTATTTCTCGCACATATAGTGTATAATAGGTATGTTTTTTATCTCCTATTTATAAGTATATAATTCGTGGCACACGGCTATTTCATTATCAGATTATTTGATGCGTATTTTATGATTCCCTATATTTCAAAGAAAATGTTGTTGACTCAGGATTGAAATAGAAAAAAAATATAAAAAGATTCAGATCTTAGGCTCACCTTTGAACGATGTGCCCAATTTCTAACATCATATCAAACAAGAAACAACAAAGAACTTGCCGGTGAGAGAAAACCTTTAGAAGCGCTAACAAACTGCGAGTCATTTTTCAAATCGATTAATGCTACTGCCACATACATACTTAATGTATTTCTTTTAAAATAAATTGAAAATCATCTTATTCTCATATCCGTCAGAATATGTCTTGACTTTTCCTCTTTTTTTCTTGTGACGATTACGTGTAATTGAGCATCCTTATCATCTTAGGCTAATCAAATGTGACATGTTCCACGGTACTAAGTCATTGTCCGCGCCTTATCAAAAATTAACGTTTATAAAAACAAACACCTTGACATAATTATTGATATGATTAAATTATTGATTATAAAAACATCTAATTCAAATAAATAACTGATTGGAAGAACACAAAATTTTTCTCAAGTACATGTCTGCCTACGTAAATCAAAAGAGATCACATATTAGCCGCGCAAAATACACCAGGGACACCGATGGAAAAGAGTGTAACTTATCAAAAATGTCGAAAAAAGAAAATTGTAATATACATTCGTAGCCAAAAAACTACCGCGTTTAGAAATAATAAATAATATTTTTTTTCAAAATTCTATTCACTTTATTAGGAGTAATCGACTAAGAAAATGTTAAGTTGGTGATCGTTTTGACCGAGCAATAGTCGAGTTCTCGAGTACTCGTTTAGATCCATTAACGTGATCGAATATGCCACATTAAATCAATAAATATTATTATTTATTTCAGAGACAATTTCATGAGGATGTGATCCATTATCAGTTATGACAGATCTTTGACTCAATGGTGAAGTTCTACAAAAGTAGAACTGGACGAGACAAATACGAATAAAGATATAGTTGAAAGTTGCATCTGGGCCAATGTTTTATCTATGAGTGCTGCTTTGTTTCTTTTTATTGAAACGCGTTGCATAATTATTACAAATTTCTTTAGCGGGATATAGCCAGGTTTTTTTTTAAATTATCATTGGTTAGACTATCAAGAGACTTGGATTGCCAAAGGTCAGATGCATATGTTGTTGAAACTAGTCGATATTCCACGCCCGTATCCTGAAATCAGATTTTCAGAATATCTTAATGAGGAAATTATTCCAGATAGACACAAAATAAAACAGCATACGGATGACTAGATTAAAAAATCAACATTGAGCTAGTTTAGGTCAATTGATCAAGGAACGGAAAACGATAACATTAAACTTATTATTAACCACCAATATCAAACGAAATACTAAAATTTGATACAAGTGGGAAATATGACCAGTTGGTATTTTCATAGAAATTTTAAAAAAAAGTTCGTGCTGTTAGCAAACGCCATTTGGATATGTATTTTGCCATCTTTAACAAAGTCAGAAATTGGAGACTGTTTCATTGCAATAAATATTTGCAACAACGTGGCTTTTCCAAGCCTCAGAAATGTTCTCGCTTGCGAGATGATTTGCAGTTTTAGAAAAAAAGGTTTTGGATAATATCATCACGTATTTATATTATGTTAAATATCTCAGAAACCATTTATATGTATAAATATTTCTATTGTGAAATCCAAATTACAATGACTTAATTTTTTATTAACCGCCACGTGCAATACCTCTCACAAAATGGATAGCAGAGAGAGGTTGAAACGTTGACCTTAGTTTGTAAAGCACAGTTTCCTGAGCAGTTTAATTTGCGTATAATTTTTTTGACTCTAAGATATTTGCAATATGACGTCGATGTGTATGATAATGTCATGTATAGATTTTTATTGCATAACTGTTCAAAGTTCGCAGCCTTTGCTAGGCATGAGTATGAACTAACACCAAAATTACTATTTGCCTATCATCTTCATGACTTAACATTTCAATTTTCATTTTTTTTTTGGTTATTTACAATAATGAATTTGGATTTAATTACGTTGATGTTTATAATGACGTGTGTATAAATAATGTAGTCCTGGGCCAGCATGAAACGTATGGGTATGACAAATTAGCATCAAAGTAAATATTGGTTGGATATAATTGGCCCTATCATTAGTAAAGGCAGAACCACTATGCAATTACATATAGTTGATGCAAAGCTTATCTATTTAAAATAAGGCAATGTGAAGTAAAAAACCGACAATAACATGAACATGTTTCTTTAGCTTTTTTATTCAACGTTATTACATTTCGTAATTATGTGTGTTTAAGTTGCTTGAAGGACCATGCCGCCCGTATGCACATTCAGGTATGTTAAATTTCATCATACTCGTGTACAATGTCTAGGGTAATTATGTTTCTTTATCACGCATCTCTCACATGTGACACAAAAATACTAATCCCTACAAAAACAAGACATGTGCTTTACCTGAATGCAAAAAATATCACGTACAGGGGTCGTACTGGGTTGCATGCTGACTGACGTTTTTCATACTAATTGTTACACCTTAATTCATCACCTAATTGTCTACGGACGTTTCCGGTTTTTTTCCCGATTACGACAAAGAGCACACGGCGGGTGTGACCGGTCAGCAGAGGATGCTCACTCCTCCTACTAGAGGCACCTGATCCTACATGTACCTCTATCTTTCTAGAGGTCCGTGTTGCTCTGCTTTGAATTTATATTTCATTTTATGGATTTTTGAGATGGTTGACAGTTTGTTATTGTCATTTTTCATGATAGTGACAAATGACATTATTTAAAGTATGAGTACGACAGATTAGCGTGAAAGTGTCTATTAATATCGATTCGATCTTTTAGTACTATAATCATTATGTTCAAAAGTTAAAATGAACGTGTTCTCATATGATATAAATGTAAAAGCCTATTCATTTTAAAAATCTATATTGAACCAACAGAAACGTTCAAAATGGTTATTATTATTATTATTATTATACAAAATTTATAAAGCTCCATATATAATTTATATTAAATTACACTACAGCGCTGTACATATAAAAGGTATTGGCATAAGAGCTAAGAAGATTAATAATATACCTAAATACACTAAATTAAAACCTACAAACATATATAACACTAATTTTTGTTTAACTTGTAAAAAACAATGCTGTGCTGTCTCTGTACTCAATAAAATAAAGTTTAAAATGCGCAAATACTTAAGAACAGTCTGGATAAGCCTTGCTAAAAAGATAAGTTTTCAATAATTTTTTAAAACGAATAAAATTTTCCTCTAATCTAAGATTTTGGGGAAGGTTGTTCCACAATGTAGATCTGGCCACGTCGAACCGCCTGTCACCATACGACCTAGTCCGCACACGCGACTGAACAAGGAGCATAGAGCTCTCTGAGCGCAGAGACCTATTTGGCTTGTAGACGTGGACCAGTTCTTGTATTTACAATGGCGATGTTCTGTGTAAGGCTTTGAAAGTCTGTAGGATCAGCTTGTATTGAATTCGCTGCTCGATTGGAAGCCAGTGTAACTTGACTAGCACTGGCGTTATGTGGTCATATTTCCTAATACGGGTTATAATCCTAGAAGCTGTGTTTTAAATCCTTTGAAGTCTTGACAAGAACTGGTACATACACCATGTAGTAAGGCATTGCCGTAGTCCAAACGAGAGGTCACAAGTGAGCATACAAGGGTTTTACTAGCGCTCTCTGATATTAGGGGTCGAATGCGACCAATCTTCCGGAGTTGGTGGTAACATGATTTTGCGATGTTTCGAACTTGGTGTTCCATGTTCAGTATCGAATCAAAAATGACACCTGAATTTTTTTACAATTGATGAGACGTTAATTTTGTTGCCGTCAAAATTGATGCTGACTTCTTTGAAGTAATTGATTTTGTGTTTTAGAGCGAGGACAATTAGCTCTGTTATTTTCTTGATTAATTTTCGAATAGTTGGAACGCATCCAAGAACCAATATCAGACAGGCAAAACTGCAGACGAGATGCTATATCTATCCAGTTGCTAGTAGGTGTAATTGCCATATACAATTGAGTATGTAGCACTGAAAAATCATGTTGTGTTTACGGCAAATATCACAAATTGGTTTAGCAAACAGGCTGTAAAGCTTTGGTCCAAGGACCGAACCCTGTGGAACACCAAAATTTGTTTATCATGCAGATTGTTTGATTGTAAATGATATTCTATCCTAGAATTGATAACCTTTTCAAGGATTTTAGAAATAAATGAAAGGTTGGAGACAGGACGGTAGTTCTTTAACACCTCTTTGTCTAATCCCTGCTTTTTCAGAAGAGGACGAACAACGGCGTTTTTCAGTGATGTCGGAACAGTTGATTGTGTCGGTTTTTATTCAACGGTGGCACATTTTTCAAATTATATGTGTATAAGCTACAAAGCTTGACTTTATCAACCATTGTACGTGTGCACAATATAAAAAAACATACAACTTTACCATCTCGCATCTCTCTCATACGCTAGAAAAAATATTGCTATTTCCTCTTACAAAAACCAGAATTATGTTGTTTCTCAAAAAGAAAAACGAAAACAACTGATTTTCTGTGTCTTTTTATTAAAAAAGATGAATATTATTTATTTCATGCTTTAAAATATTTTTTAAAATATTGTTTATTATATAATACTCTAGGTAATGATTTCAGTGTAGTGTTTTAGATGTAATTACATGTAAATATCAAGGCTAACTTGTGTAGAATAATTCAGTTTTTTTCCTATTAGTAGTCGGTGTAAAAAAGTTGGGTTGACGTGAAATATAGCCCATGATGCCACATTCGTCTTAACTAACAATTTGAATCTAATAGTGAACCTGTAGGTGCTAAGTGTGGTTAATATATTAAACATTTGCAAAAACCCTTTATTGAGCTTTACTGTGTTAAAGCGAATTATTGACTTTTAACAAAAAAAGGTAATGGAAATGAACATCTTTACTAATGCAAAAGTAATGTAATGCATTACTTTCAGAAAATTGAGCAATTGAAGTGGTAATTTAATGTCAACATTCATGAAGTAATGGTGATGTAATGCCTTATTTTACAATGTACCTCGCCCCAAGCCTGCTGTTGTTTCTTTTTAATGAAACGTGCTCTTTCAAAATATCATTTATAGCATGGTGTAGCCAGTTAATGATATTATCATTGGTAATGTAGTAAACGTAGTATTATTAGGTTATTATGATTCCCATTTGTCAGATATATCTGCTGTTGAAACCCGTCAATATGTACATATGACTTAGCTCGTATCCTGAGCTCAGAATTTCAGAAAATCTAAAAGAGGATATTCTTCCAGATAGTATCAAAATGGAACAGCAAACGGATGACTAGTTTACAGAAAAAAAAATAAAACCACTGAGCTAATTCAAGCAAAGAGTTATACAAACGGAAAAAGAAAATACGCTGGTATGTGCTTAAATTATTGTTAATCACAAATATCAAACAAGAAAAGAAGATACAGATAAGAATTAAAACCATCTTGTGGTTTCAAAGAATTTTAATGCTTGCTATAATGTTGGTTCATGAGTGTCATATGTATGTTGTCTTATAAACAAAGACAAAAAAATGGGACTTGTTCACTGCATTAGGTATTTTCAACAATGATGCTTTTACGAGCCTCTAAAATGTTCAAACTTGCGAGTTGGTTTACAGTTTTTGACAAAAAAGAGTTTAGCATAATCACCAGGTACATGTATATCAAAAATTAAAGTGTTAAAATATTTCAAAATCAATTCATATATATTAAAGCTTCTGACTAGTAACTCTGATTACAATTACAAATTTATCATTAACCGCATTATCATGCAATACCACTTACAAAAAAGGTAACAGATAGAAGAGGAAAGGACTTTAAGTTAAAACGTTGACTTTTTTTTAAAGTCGGGCTTCCTGAACAAAGGTATTAGGTATTAAGATTTTAACTGAATGACATTTGCACTATAGTTGACATGGGAATGCTATATATATAATGTTATGGTATTTCTGTACAACCTACGAAGCTTTTGTTACTTATGAGTAAAGAATAACAACACAAGTAGTTATTCCTTATCATTTTTCGACTTGTTTTCTACCATAATGGCATGTTGAGTCAGTAATCTTAATTTACAGTTTCAAAAGTAATAAAAGTAAATTGTACTGTAAAGTGTAAGCATATGTAATGTAGCAATGGGCCATCATTATATATATCAAAGTGTTAGATTTCTAAGTGTTATCGTTAACTAAGGCTAAAACCTTTAACGTATTTACGTAAAGGTATGCAAATATTCTTTCTTTTTTTTAAATTAAGAAATATAAATTAAAACCGACAATAGCATTAAAATGTTTTTTTTTTTTCATTAAACGATATCACATTTTCAAATGATTTGTGTTTAAGTTGTTTAAAAGACCGTGCGGCCAGTGTGTTGTATTACATTTCATCATTTGTGTGCACAATGTAAAAAAATTAATTTTCTTTATCACGCATCTTTCACATGTGTCGCCAAAAATAGCAATCCCTAGAAAAACGAGACATGTGCTTTAAAAAAACCCCAGGTACACGGGTTGTAATCTGTTATAATAGAGACAAATTATAGCTAATATGTATGAGTGCGACATATTAGCAACAAAGTGTCTAAGTTGATTGCTAATTAAAAATCTCAGCGCTATTATTCACAAAAGCTATAACTCTCTCCGTGTAATTACATGTAAATGGTTATTCTTACTTTTGTAGATTAAAAGCAGCTGTTTCTTATTACTAGTCGGTGTAAAACTGAATTGGCTGGTCGTGAAATACAGCACATGACGAATACTTTACACACCTCTACTTACAATAATTGATGATATATACACAACCGGTCGGTACAAACTTTTATACTATAATTGCAAAAGATGTAATTTTATAAAAATGTTGTTAAACTTCTAACAATTAACAATATCGACTAATTATACTTTCACAAACATGTCGAGTTTGGCCGCAATCTATTTTTTTAAAATAATGGAAATGGTAAAAAATATAGATGTAGCGTTTATAACTAAATGAATATTATAATAATACATATGGTCCAAATGCATTGTTCCAGAATAAACTGAATGAACAAAATTGTTTACAATACGTAAAATACATAGTCAGGTATTCAGTACAAGGTATCGTCTTTCACAAAATAAAATGACAACCCAGTTTTAAGAGTTTCGTTTTCGGTTATGCGCTGTACTGCTGAGATAAAGAGAAGACACTACAATGGTTTAAGATATGCGCCCGATGTTTCATTGTTGCCTCTTTTAAAAGATTTGATCATTTTACACCAAACCATACACAATAGATTTAAAAACTGATACCAAAGACAAAATGTGTGTACAAGCAGGTGAGAGCTTTCTCTACCCCCCCCCCCCCCCCCCAAATGAACGTCATCATATAAATGTCGTCAAGTGCAGTCGAAAAAAACTTTGTTGTTCATATACAAACGTGTATCCTAATCACATTTATTGTAAGAAAGTTAGTTTTATAACAGAAAACAACCAATATTTTTATCAAAACTATGCATCTTATTATTCGTACCTTATTCTTAGCGATTATATGGTAAAACTTAATAGTTACTTTGAAAAAAAATAACTATTTATACTTATTCTGTTCATTGGTTTTAATTTTCATAACCATTTATTATAGTATCTTAAACATATCATCCCCAACGTTGCTTGTACCTGACGGTAAACAAGCAGGTATGTTTAAATTAGGTCATTTATACTAATTTTCCAAGTTAGAGTTTAAAACATATATACGTTTATAATTAACCTTCTTGGATATAAAATATGAATTTGCGTTTTTTATCTGCTGATGCATGATAAGGATTAATAGTGTACATGTATGTGTTTTCGTTTGGAGAATTGATGTTAGTTTCAAGGTATAGAATCTTATAGAAAAATGAAATGATGAAGTCTACTTTTGATCATAATACACTGTACCCAAGGTGATCTATCAGTCATTGTTTGACAATTATGTGTTGATAAGAATTGTTGACATACGGCTTTTCCGGGTTTTTAAAGCATTTTTCCTATGGCAAATCCTTTATAAATGAACAAATGATCAGTCTTACCCTTATTATCAGACTGTCGCAATTTTTGTATCTTTCAAACTCGGACCGTATCTGGTAAAACGACAAAATTCCTTTTAGAATTTTTAGACAGTATTTTAGTCCGATATAGGTTCCATCCTCTTATGAATGAAAGAATGAGCCATTTTAGAATATACGACCTGTATTACCTGATACTTTCTAATACAGAATTGTATTTAACATATATCCAATAAATACACATGTACAACAATAGTCAGGTGATATCAATTTAGATAACAAACATTAATAATGATCTTAGAAAATGAAAAGAGATGACTAATTAAAGAAATATTATATTGTTTAAATCCACAAAACACTAAGCTGTATTTATATTTTATAAACTGTGCAACAATCTCAATCTTAACAGATAATTACTGGTCTAGCAAATATTACTTCCTAACCATTGTTTTAGTACTATTTTGCTCTAACTCTGATGTAAGAGTGGTAACTTTTATTAAGAAATTTCAACCTCATCGCATTATTAATATCCAGAAATGTCAAATAATAACTTACATGTATGTAAATTGTCAATCGTCATTATAAATGAGGATTCACTGGACAATCCTAATATACACTAAAACTTGGCTCTTTTTTTATTTTATCACATATCTCAATACATGTACTTGTTTTTTTACTTAACTGAAAGAACAAATATGTATTTATCCATTCTTTTAATTGTGTAATTATTTTCTGTTTATCTACATGCTTTACGTTTCAATCATCATCATAAAATTAAGAGTCATGGAATATTGCTGACGATTGGACAGTCACCTAAAGAATGAATAGCCAACCATACCTAAACATTTTGCGCTACCTTTGATTTTTCTTTGAATCAACATATTGCATTGTTGAAGTTATCATCAAGTTTAACAACTGTCTATGCATCACAAATCTTAGAAATACACTTATGCATATATTATTACGATATTCCCAACCTAATGGGTCTTTCGTTTGTTTGTTTTCTTTTACATTCTTTTTTTTTCATTTAACACTTTGCAATTTTTAACTAATTTGTATAAATATTTTTTTTTATAATTTTTTTTATTATAACCCATTATCATACACCTTTAATTCACCACTTCTTCATCAAAAGAGATATATTTATCTAGTATACAATTAAGCATGATATTGTTTTTATCTTACATCTCATAGATTGACTTAAACAATCAAAAAGCAAAATACTTTCCAATGATGAACAACATTTCACAATTTGAGAAAGATGAAATATTGAACTGATACATATTCTTCTTTTTTTAAACTAATATGATGCAGTTGCTCAACAAAACTTGGAATCTTATTATGTTTAAAACATACAAATATGTTTTGTTTTATAATGTAATAATGGTCACAGCTTTACTATCATCGTTTTTAGGATTTTCACCAAATAGTGCATAACTAACATTAAAATCAACCATTTTTGTTCTTTTTTCTATAAACATGCTTAGATTGCTCCACAGTAGTAATATTTTATCACAACTTAGATAAAAACTGTGTTGTCTTACTGCATTCTCATGTTAACAAAATGTACAGCAATCATCTGCAAAAAATGTGATCTGTTTTAAGTAATAAATTACATGACTGTTTAGAGTTCTATATTGTAGCCAAAGAACAGTTGCATCAGAGGTAATCTTGAAACATACATTGAAACAGTGGTGTACAATTACATTTTGTCCTAAATATGATAACAAAGGATTATTCCACCTCGCTATAGCAGGAGGAACAACATCATTATTGTTCAAAGTATCATATATGACTTTGATACATTTTTCGTTAAGTAAAATCATTTTAAAAGACACTGGTTAAAAAAAGAGAGAGTAAGTTTTTTTAAAAATATTTTATATCTCAACAAAACCAATAAAAAAAAATTAGAAATAGCCTAGATAACACTATTGAATTGCATTGTGCATTTATCAGGCAAGTTGAGTTTATGTTTTAATTGGCATATGTAAGAAAACACTGCCATTACCAGAAAAAAAAATCTCCAACTAATCTAATACCACTTTTGTGCAATACATTTATAAACAAATTAACTACTCTGAACTTTAATGCAGGAGTTGTACAACACTAGATCATTAAAATTTAAGTCTTGCCGAAATCCGACTGTTTGCTCAGCATGCTTATAACCTTAACCAAGATATACCCAGTGTCGAGAGGCATTGAATTTACAACCATCCCACGTGTACTACAAAGATGCTTTTTCGTACAAAAACAGGAACTGTGCTGTTACTCAAAAGAAAAAACATGTACACCTGTTGTTATCTATGTGATGATAGAGACATATGATAACATTCTATGTATAAGTACGACGGACGAGCATCAAAGTGTATATATCGATTAGATCTCTTCGCGCCATCATTCACAAAATTCTAAAATAATCCACTACATGTAATCATATGGATAATGAAAAGCTTATCAATTATAAAATTTGGAAATAAAAGGAACAAACCAACAACATTTATAAAAATATTTCGGTTTTCATTTAACAATGTCACTTCGATAATCTGTGTTTAAGTTGTACTACATTCATCATGCACAATATCGAGAAGCATTGAATTTCATCATCACACATCTTTCACATGCTCCACAAAAATATCAATAGATCAATTCTAATAATAATCTAAACGATAATTGTAATCTTTTACCGCTGCAAATAACAGGGCTATCTTGTGAAGTGAGATTGTAAGCATATGTTTCCTATTACTAGTCGGTGTAAAACGGAGTTAAGTGGACTTTAAATACAGCCAATCTTGAATTCCACATAAGATAAATGTGATTTCCTGTTATCTACCTCCTCGACCGACACGTACTTTTAATCTGTACTTGCAGAAGATGTATTTATATGAATATGTTTAACTTTTTACAATTAACAGTCTTTATTTTCAAATACAAGTTAAGTTTGGCCATAATCTAGTTTTTTTTTAAATAACAAAATTGGTAAACAAAGAAGACGTAGAGTTTATATTTTAATACAGATCATAGATATGTTACAAATGCACTGTTCAAGAGCAAGGAGAATGAACGAGAATGTTTAGAATACGTAATTTACTTAGTCAGGTATTCAGTACAAGATATCGTCTTTCACAAAATATGAAGGTATTGTTAAAAGGACATTGAAAAACGACAAAGTTTTGGAAAGTTTCGTTTTATATTATGCGCTGTACTGCTAAGATTAAGAGACGACACTGCAATGACCATATGTCAATGTCATTCATAAATTGCAAGATCACTCACATGGATGGTTTTTATTCTCGCTGCAAAAAAGGACGATTGGGGCATTTTACACAAAAACATGTGGTTTAAGAAATGCGCCTGATGTTTCCCTGTTGCTGTTTTTTAAAAAGATAGGGTCAGTTTACACCGATTTTATAGTCGATGGGTTAAAAACTGGTACCAAAGACAAAATATGTGTACAGGAAGGGCAGGCCTACCCCTATGTATAATTTTGTCGACTGCACTGGGGGGAAAAATTGCAACTTTTTTGTTGTGCATATACAAACGTGTACCTTGATCAATTTCACTGCGAAAAAGTTTTACTATAAAAGAGAATCAATATCTTAATCAAACTATTTGAATCTGTTTTGATATGTAGAGATTAAATGTTAAAGCTTAATAGTTATTTTGTGAAAGATTATAATTTGTTCTTATTCAATTTATAACTTTATTATCTTCAACCTATTACCCCCAACGATGCCTGTATCTGATATAAATGCAAGTAGGTATTTAGGAGTAGTCATTAAAACACTGTTTCAAAGTAACATTTAAAAAAAACCTATATCACCCTTTAATGAAACTTCTTAAATATGATCATGCAAAATATCTTTTGATTTTAGATAAGGAAAGAAAGTGTAAAAAATGATATCGTTTTTCAGATCATATTACATAGATCCCATACACGATGGGTTTAAAACCGATACCAAAGACAATATATGTGTTATTTTGTAAATGATCACTATTTTTACTTATTCTGGTCATTTGTGTTGATCCCTATAACCAATGATCTTTAATCCATAACACTCGAAGATGCTTGTATCTGACAAAAAACATGCAGGTATTTATGAGTACAATGACGTAAAACTCATGTAAATTTCAATATCCTATGTCAGTTGTCAAATTAATGTTCTTAAAAATCATCATGCGTAATATTATCTTATTCTGTATAAAGAAAGAAAAGTGTATATATCATCGTTGGAGAATTGGTTTTAGTTTCAAAATATGGAATGCTATAGAAAACTCAAATGATGAATGTTATTCTTATTCATTATGCATTGTACCCAAAGGGATGTATTAGTCGATTTTTGTAAAGCATGTGCTTATAGTAAAAATATAAACGGTTTCGACGTTGTTTCTTTGGGTTTTTTCTGCATTTCATTCTTGGCAATCCTTTATAAATTAGTTAATTATCAGTTTGGTAAAACAGCAACTCACCTTAATTTGGAGGCAATGTACAATATATGCATAATTTCCTTCTGCATGAACTAATAAGACGTTTTGAATTTACGCCCTGGACTATCTGATACTTTTTTTTTTTAATAAAGAATTGTTTTCAACATATATCCAAAACATGCATGCATGCATGCATACATGCATGCTTACATACATACATACATTTATACATACATACATACATACATACATACATACATACATACATAGATAGACAAAAATTCCAGTTGATATGACTTTAGATTAATGACGGGTGAAAGAAATAATATATTGTTTAAACCAACACTTAACTAAGCTGTATTTATATTTTATAAACTATGCAACAATCATAATCTAAACAAATGATTACTGGTCTGGCAAATATTACATCCCAAACATTGTTTCACCTATACATAATAGTATAATTACGCTTTTACTCTCAATTCTTATGCAAGGGATGCAACCTGAATTTTAAAAAAAATCATTACTATCGCATTTTTTCTACCCAAAATGTGATATATTTCAATAAATCACTTCTGATTCGTAGATTCTTAGACAGTGATGTAAATAAATCTTCGCGACTCCAAAACAAGGAGACACCACCTTCGCTTCGGGCATTGTTTCGTCCCTGTGGTGCGAATATAATCAATTGTCCTCAACCCCAGTTAATATTTGTAAAATGTTAATTGTTGAACGTCAATATAAATGTTTCTTCACTGGACAATCATAATATACACTAAAATTTGTCTCCCTCTCTTTTTATCAATTTATCTCATTGTTTTATTTAACTGAAAGAAAAAATGATTTGTCTGTTTATTGATTTGTGTATTTATTTTCTGTTCATTCAAATTTAGACATCTTCATGCCGTAATTATAAATGAATAACATATAATTAAGAGTGAAGGAAAATTGCTAACGACTAAAAACCTAAAAACTACAAAAAGTCAACCAAGCCCAAAAAATTGCGTTACCTCGGATGATTCTGAGAGTCAACACTTTGCACTGTTAAAGTGACTTTAAAAGTTTAAACAATTGTCTATGCATCATATACATGTATCTTGAAAATACACTAAAACATATATTATTACGATATTTCCGACTTAATATCTTCCGTTTGTCTCATTTTCTTCTACATTCAATTTATTATCATTGCAATTCTTTGCTGTGTTTCGTTACGATATTTTAATATATCCGTTCTTCACTAATTTAAACTAGTCATGTACTCACTGAAAATATACATAATAATTTGTTAGTGTAATGTTTTGGCAGTGCTGTTCGCAAGCTTGTTAATATTCCATGTTCATTTTAAACCTGTTCAGAGATTAATCTTATATCCAAATATACTTTGAATGCATATGGTATCAGTATGTTTTTGAACAATTTACAATATTCAATAATTTGTCGGTATTTAGATTTAGATAAACGAGGGAAAGAAATTAAATGCAAAGAACACATCTTATTTTACTATGTATATTGATAGTTATAAATGTTAAACAATAACACCTTGCATATATTCATTATAAATGTAAATTTGCAACTGTGCATTCACCTGCAAAGACACACAAGTAATTAAGTAAACACAAAGTAGATTAAACACATGCTGCAAGCCTGATGGGGTGCGTACGTGTACATGTAAGAATGAAACGGGAAATTCCTGTCATTATAAGATACTCTCATGTTTTTCTACTTCTTTCAACAAATCTCTTGACATTGATATAAATAACTATTAATTATGTACTAAATTTTGTTTAAGTGTAACGTATAACAGGTACAATTTCACAAAAATATTCATATTTTGATTAAAATAACGTACATGTACGTTTGCTTTTAAACAAGTGACTTAAAAAAATAACTTATTTAACTCACGAAAGAAAATATACCCTAACTGAACTAGTAAACACTACCTTTTGTATACATAATATGATGCAGGCTTGTAGAGAAAAACTAGAGGTGTTAAAGTTATTTCCATATAATAGACAGTATTGATAGCATTGTCTTAAATTGGCAATTAAATGGGACTGCATGCTGAAATATCAGACAACCTAAACAACGAATCAATAAACTATTTGATAGATATTTCTACAATATCTTCAAAACTAAAAAATGTATAACTTAACAGGATAGTTTAATTTTAATTTCAGATCTTTGAAGTATTCGACATGTAAATGCAACGGTGTGTGCATACAAATTGAATAACGCGCGTTAGCGCGTTATGAAAATTTGTTTGCACACATCGTTGCAGTTATGAGACTACATCTTTAAAAAAAATAATGATTTTAATGCTAATAATTACCTTTTTGTCACCTTTATTCTCTTTCCGCAATTATGACTTTCTTTTCAAAATCCCTGTCTTATTTTACGAGTAGTGCGCAATTAACGGAAGACCCATTGAAACAGCCGAATTATGCTGACAAAAATAATGCACAATGCTATAATTTCTAATTTTCTATATTTACGAGTACAAAACCTTCAAAATACGTAATTTCGCTTTAGTTTACATAACCTCATTGGCTAACATGTCAATAACTTACATCTAGTCGCTGTTAAGCGCTTTAGCGTGTTGTACACCCTGCTGTATCATGATGTTTGATAATGGCTTAAATGTTGAACAAAAGGGGGAGAGGTCTGTGAAAAAGGACAAATAGGCATACTAGTATTAGTTATATTTTTTATTTGAAATTGAAACAGTAAAATTTTATTTTTCAAATTCCGTTGTGACATTGTCTTTAGATTAGAATTACAAAATATTTATTAATGTATTTATTTATTTAGCGTATTAATAATATTATTTCTTTATTACTCAATATAAATATTGATATAGGTAATGAAAATCTTAAATAAATATACAGATACATTTTGCGTAGAACTATCTTTTCCGCGGAGGGTTACATGTACAATATATCTAAAAACAGTAAGAATATCATGCAATTTTTGAAAATATACTTTAGACTATAAATTTGATTTATCTTTTGTTTTTGTGCATGCAAACTTTTCACTTGCGATATCTTCGAACATATTTTGTTGGCTTTGTTTAACACAGATGAAATTAAAAAAAAAGCAGTTTATCACTGTTTATGTCAAAAAATACTGAAGACATAGCTAACTAGACAAATGTCCTTGGATTTCTCAAAATCTTGATATTGAAAAAGCTTTCATTTCAAATTAAATTGTTACTATAATAAAATAACAAAATACATTTTCAAGAACAAAAAGGTTTTGAAAAAAATATTCAGCGGTAACTTAGACAGATTTTTTAACCACCAAATTCATTCTAATCGTTAGGTGCACACCACATTTACTTGAAGATGTCAAAAACTTAACGAATGGGAAAAAAATCAAGCATTAAGGTAAGGTTTGCTGTTACAGGGAGAAAACTCGCTCGCAGATGTTCATTGTGACGTAACACCAACTACCCTTTATTTTATCTATGACGATAACATTTATATGACGTCATAATTGATTTCAGGTTGTTGTTGTTTTTATTTTGCGGGGTTTTGTAGTTTCATTGAAAAAATTACAGGACACAAGCGTTTTATCAATTTCCACAAAAACGGAGTCCCCATCATATGGTTTTGAATAGGGTTTTAGAAACACAAGATTACACATATACTTTTAAAAATACGTTTTTCCTGAAATTGGTAGACTTGTAAAGGTTCAAATAAGATGTTTTCGTTCACAAAATAATACTCTAAAATTAAGACTTTTGATGCATTTTATTCTTTTTATTAAATAGTTCATTAGAAATTTAAAAAAATGAATCATGATATAAATATTGACATTATTGTCGGACATTTTAAACACTAATAACCACCATAAAAGACACATATAAAATGTGCACATTTTCACGAAATTACTTACATTTCATCAACATAAAAATTTGAAATCATGAACTTTGACCTTTTGTTGTTAAAAAAACGGGTCCGGCAAAATCATTTAATTTTCATGAGAAGAAAGACTTTAGTATAGTTAACAAAATGGTAAGTAACTTTGGTACACTTCCTAAAAAATGCAAGCCGCAAACCTTACCTTAATGGCCGAGGTTTTTAACCGGTCGGTTTACCTCAGGTAAGTTCAAGTGGGGGTGGAGCCTATATTGAAAGAGGTGTGAAGCCCCGAGGGAAACGCTCGCTTGTGTGTACATGTCTATATACACGGGGTATTAAAGTGATCTCAACAGAGTTTTTCCTATGATCTAAAAAATATCGTATTTATAAGTACTTATTAAACAAATTGTCGATCGTTGAAATGAATATAAATTCATGAATAACCGCGTGTGACATGGGCAAAATCTTTCGGTTGATTGAACAAGTTTCTGACGGGATTTACTGAGAATATATCGTGATGTTTTGTGCATTAAACGATCATCCCACCGTACTCAAATACTAATGCAACATTGCAACATACGCTTGTAAAACTTTTCCGATCAGCTGCTAAACTAAAGTGCACAATAATTCTACCAGCTGCGCATGTACCAGAGTTGCCTGTACTTGTTTCTCTTCCGGTTTCGGCTCGTGAAAGGATGACTGCAATTAGCGCCGGGTTTTGGGCCCTTTTCGGTCGCTTCTGTTGCTTTTATTTCTTAACCTAATATCACTTTTGTTAAATTTTTTAAAGAGTCTAGTCAATTCCCAACATGAATTAAGATTTTAGACTGTAATACAATAAGCTCATTTTTTGTTTTTCTCCTTACAACTTTCGAAACTTTCGCTTATCTGCCCTTGATCAAACATAAGATTGATATTAATATGCATGAGAGGTGGAGCTGACATTATCAAATTGGTACTAAAATTAGACTCGCATGAATAACAATGCCATGTTTAAAAATTTATGTGATCACTCTTTCACCATAACCCTATCTATTCTATATGGAACAAGTATACTATTTACTATGGTTTCAACAATTAGACCACGCCCATGTAAGTACAGAAGACTTTAAATCAATGCTTGACAACTTAACGTGTTCGAAAACATTGTCCTAGTTAGCACATAACATGCTACCTTACACGTCAGGTGATAGAATTTTGTATTCACAAATTTACCTGAGGTGAGAACTCACGTGGTGAATTATAATATTCAACATGCATCAACCCTTGGTTACAACAGGGAAAGCGAAAGTAAGAAGAAGCAGTTTTTTTCTAATTTAAACCATGAGCGCATGTTTGTCTATTAATCTCCCTATGAGATAATTTTGATAATGCAAATATACAACTACTGTTAAACGGAGAACAATAGACAAACATGCGCTGACTATGTATGAAGTTAGTATAAAAGTGGGCGTCCTCATTATCGTATGGAGATTCAAGAAATCGTGATGACCCCCGCCTATGAAAACAAATTCGTACCTGGTAACAACATACTTTTATTTAACGCAATTACGTAAAGTTGCAGTTTAGATGTTGACCATTTCTGCAATTGAAAGAAAAATTCTTCTTTTAAAAGTTTATTTTCTCGCAAATATCGCATGTCCTTAAGTGCAGTCATCCTTTCTCAAAGAAATGTGATAACTAACGATATAAATCGTGGACGCAATATTTGATTTAATTTAACTATTCTTTCTCAATTATTCAGATACATCATTATTAACAACCGACGTTTTCATGGATGCATGATCGGCGCCACGTGATTTTGACAGACTATAGGTTGACTTTTCAACTATATTATTTTGTTACTTTTTCAATCTACGTCAATCATTCGACTTTATTGTTAGAGCAGCGTAAAACGGCATAAGAATACTTATTCTGATATCAAAAATTTACTTAATAAGCGATATCTACCGCATATCGAGCTAAACGTGTGATGTATGTATGTATTTGTTAACATGATGTCGAAAGAGTTCATAACAACATTTTTTTCAACGTGCTTTTGGAATGTATGCGCAAAATGCTTAGTGCTAACGTTCGTAATGTGCACAAAGCGTTATGCCAATTGCTAGGTTGTTTGATTGTAAATCGAGTTTTGGTGTTGTACATTTTGTGCAAAGTTCAGCAGTGTGCAATGTGACTCAAACCTGTATAAGTTCTGCTCTGTAGTCAATGTCTTGTCGTAAAATTCACGCTGCGGAAGTCATACGTTCGAAGTTCTATTCGAAATGACTACATGCATTATTAATGCATGAATGTTATTTTTAACTTTCCCCTTAAACGTGTATCCCATTGCTTTACGCATCTTTTTTGTAACATTTTATATGAATCTAGGTTCGATTGCGAACTTTGTGCAATTGCTTGTTTTCTATTTTAAATTATCTGGACGGTTTTACCGGAACGATTATTTGCACTATATTTAAATATACACGATTGTTTTCCTCTGGTATATGAACATTTTACTGTTTTTTTTCCATATGAGCAATGCTTTTAAGTTGAACTTCTTTCGTTGACAGGTTTTCTGACGGACGACCTAGTAACAGCAGAGGACAACGGAAACCAGAAGAAGTATTTGGGAGTCTGTAGACTTCCAGGAGAGAACCAAAAGGTTGGAAATCCGGATTCAAGATGCGATTTAATTGTTTGTTTTTTTATTTCAAATTAAATGGTACCAGAGATAATTGAAATACCTTTTAAAATAGTATTGTTAATAAAACATTTGAATTTTCTAACAGTTCAAACGTTTTGTCTTGCAGCTCACGGTATAAAATTGTAGTGCGTCTTCTAATTGACCCTTTAGTTGCAAATATGTTCCCTCTTTATTTGTCAGCTTAAATAGACGTATATTTTATTTTTATTAAAATGTTTCATTATACTCACGCAAACAAAGTTTGAAAGGGGGGGGGGGTCCTAAGAATGACCTTGTCCGTCTGTCTGTGCGATCGTGTCCGATCCATATCTTCTTATGAAGGAACATTGGAAGTTCTTAGTTCATACAAAAATTGCTTATGACCTGAGGTGTGTCATGATTTTGATCCAAGTTCATTTGCATTTGGGCAATTTCAAAGTCATTGAAAGAAAAAGTTCATAATTTTTATCTGTACACGATTACTTTCTAACAGAGAAATACTTGAGTTATTATATTTTCTTAGCGGGGCTATCTTTTGTGAGCTTGCTAACAGTACCTCTAGTTATTGATGGATATTTTGTAAACGAGTTTGATGCATTTCAGGTTTCTAGTTCAAATAAAAGACCCGATTTTTGACTGTGAAAGTATCCATCAAAAGGAAGCGATAGAAAACAAAAAAGCGTAAAAGCTGGTTTGACGGGCAAGATTTGACGTGTGTCTAGGGTTTACCTCCTGGGAAATTTGAATGAAAAGTCGTGCATTGTACCTCATAAATTATCGACGATCTAATTACTATTCACTTCTAGACCTGTTCAATATTCGACACATGCGTGCACTTTGATTATTCTGTGTGTAAATATTAGTCATTATCTACCTGGTTCGCGGCGCCCCAACCCCCGCGGCAAAATCAATTGGGAGTTTTATAGAAATTTTCTTATTTGTTCAGTTCAGTTTATTTTCACTCAACACCATATAATGGTACATGAGGTACATGAAGAAAACAAAACATATTTACATATATACAATATAGTTGTAAAGGTCAAGAAAGTAAATGGGGTGAACAAACAGTTTGATTAATTTTTGAAATAAAGAAACACAATTTTCTTAATGTAATATGGTTACTTGAAGACATGATTTCATAGAACTTTTTAGTGTTAGGAGAAGAACAGTAATATGTATCTAAAAACTGACTTCGTAATTTACTTAATGCCTTGCATTCTAAAATAACATGAAATTCATCACCAATTTTGTTACAATTACACAAATTACAATAACGTTTACTTCTTTCAACAGTACCCCACCTTCCTATTTCAACAGGAAGATGGTGATTTGTAGTTCTAAACTTCACTAATATTTTTCTTAATTTACTGGGTAACAAGAGTAAGCAGCGTTCACATTCAAAATTTGTTTTAAAAATTCTATATATAACACCCTTAGTCGATTCCTGAATATCGTTCTGCCATTTTTGTAAAATTTGATCTCTTAACCTTTGGTTAATAGTTGTCTTAATCCAACTGGAGTTATAATGGTATGATTCATGATCACACCATACATTTGAAAGTCCGCATTTATCTAAAATATTTTTTAAAGAGCATAGCCAGGGATTTAATATTTGTCCCTTATCAAAAAGTATACGTACATACATATATGTAATTTTGCTTAACTTGTTTTTACTGCTATTGATTATGTTGGCCCAAAATGAAATCATTCTAGTAAAAATGGTTATATACATATTAGGAAATCGTCCAGTTTCACCATATACCATGTAACTAGGTGTACAACTTTTCAGATTAAGTATATGTTTCAAAAAGTTTAAATGAACACGTTCAATAATCTCAATATTTTCATAACCCCAAACTTCACATGCATACAATAAAACTGGTACAACAACTTTATCAAATAAATCTAACTGACAATCAATAGGTAAATTAAAAGTTCTTATCTTCCTTATAACTCCGTACATGGATTTCTGTGCTTGCTCACATAGTCGTTTTTTTTGCTTTGAAAAATGAACCTGTTCTTGAGAAAATTACACCAAGATAATTAAATTCCTTACTTATTTCAATAGGTAAACCATTGTAAGAAAAGACATATTTGGGTTGACGACCTTTAGAAAATACAACAATTTTTGTTTTATTAATATTCACAGTGAGTTTCCACGTATCACAGTACCTATAAAATTCATTAAGGGCAAACTGTAAATCATTTGCAGACTCAGCTAAAATAACAGTGTCGTCTGCATAAAACAGGATAAACATTTTTAAATATAAAAAAAGTTCCTTTTCAATTCCCTCAGTAATTGTAGACAGACCAGTTACATTTTTATGTAACAAATAATCTTCTAGATCATTAATATACAAGGAAAACAATAATGGAGATAAATTTTCTCCTTGTCGTACACCGATATTACAAGTAAAAAGATCAGATGAAAAACCATTAATACATATTTTTGATTTTATACCCTTGTACATATTTTTTATGTATGTAAAACATTTACCATTTATTCCACTTTTAAGAAGTTTATACCAGAGCCCATCCCTCCATACCGTATCAAAAGCTTGTTTGAAATCTACAAATGCACAGAATAATTTCTTTTTACTGTTGATCAGTGTATGAGTTAAAAACTGCAGAACTAGAATATTGTCAAGTGTAGAAAACCCTTTCCTAAATCCCGCCTGACTTTCTTTAATAAGTGAAATATC
>WFKH01010211.1:45431192-45447427 GCA_016163765.1 Magallana hongkongensis
AGCAGGAAAATCCCTACCCATCATGCTTTTCCTCAGAGAAAAACCCCTGGATTTTATACGAAACTGTGTTTAGCTACCTATGTTGCATTTTATTCTGATTTGCAATGTCCACTGAAAATGCAATTTGCTTACATTCAGATTTTTTATGCGGTAGACGCTATGGAATTTGCCCGCGGGGTATACTTTACAGATAAGAAATTGGCGTGAGTTGTACGTTTAATTCTTCCCATAGTGTAACTCCAGATAAAGCTGTTCATCTTCCTAAGAGACAGATTCGCGACATTAAGCCCAAAAGTATCAGATCAGCAATTCACAAAGACGCTGTTTAATAAAACTGCTTAGACGGGGAATCAAAGTCAAAACATTCAAATTTTGGTCAATCATTTAAAATGCACAAGTAAATCACTCTAAACATAAAAAATAAATTTTAGATCTTAAATCCTGTCTTGGTCCCTGTAATGCAATTTACACATTTAATAAACTGACTTAGTTTGCCTTAAACCTAGTCATTTGCTAACATGAGGTCACGTCTACACACAATCACTCACGTATACAATTGATAAATTATGTAACCAGCACATGCATGAGATTTTTTTGTATTCGTATTTTTCTGTATTTTTTTTTTTACAATGCATTTTTTTGGTACTCGTATTTTCTATTATTTTTTTTTCAATAAATTGCCACTAAGCATAACTGTAATTCGATAAAAATTTCAAATAATACATTTCATACATGTTTTACTAAATTACAAAACGTTATTATCATTTCATCAATTTATTTAGTTCATTGACTATGCAATCCTTTAAATTCGTATGTACAATTTCGTGGATTTCAACTAATAAATTTATATAATATATTTACATACTCGTACAGTATAGTATGTCGTGGTTTCGCTGGTATGCATTAATTCGTGGGTGAGAGATACCCACAAGAATTTAGCTCCGTGAAATTAAATAATTTATATGTGGATATATTTTCTTCTTAAATTATATAATGAATTAAGATGGGAAACATTTCGCTGAGTTAAAAAAAAAAACTTTAAAACTTCGGTCGCAGTAATTAAGAAACTTTATCGTGCTAACTCCTACTGCAATTTGCATGAGGCGCCTAGGTTTAACCGATGGATTTGAACCTGCGACGCGATAATCTACCGCTGTGAAATTGCTAACGTAATAATTTCGTATAGAATTTTTAAAAAATCGTTGTGAACGTGCAACTGGGCAGAGATACAGCCTTGTAATAAACCTAAATGGTTAATACAGCCAATCACATTAAAAGCCTAGATTGGTCGTAATTTTGTTACTTTATTGAAAGTTTAACTTGATCAGAGTCCAAAGTTATATAATATACAGTACCGATCAGACCCAACCTAACACCAGAGTAAACCCCAACTAAACCCTGGGTTTACTGTTTGGGTTTACTTGGGGTTTACTCTGGGTTTATTTGTTGAAAATTTGGGTCCACTTGGGGTTTACTTTGGGTTTACTCGGGGTTTACTTTGGGTTTACTTGGAAATTGCTTTTGAGGTCAACTGTACGCACTGAAGTGTGAAGCAGACCCTTATATTATTTTAATATCCTATTGACTGTAATTCCTGCCCCTTGTATATTCCGAATACACAGCTAGCGTCTGCTGGGTATACCTCTGACTGGGTTTACTCTCTGTGTCCACTCTGGGTTTACTTTGGGTTTACTCTGGGTTTACTCTGGGTCCACTCTAGTAAACCCAAAGTAAACCCAGAGTAAACCCAGAAAGTAAACCCAGGGTTTAGTTGGGGTTTACTTTCTGTTAGGTTGGGTCTGATCGGTTCTGTACTAATTAAATGTGATTTTTTTTTAAATGGCTGATTTTAACAAACTACATGTACATATAAAGAAGATGGGGGAACTAAATTGTAGATAGCGCAAATGCCCATTTGGTTTAGTCGTAAAATACAATTTCAAATTTTTTCCAACTTAAAATATATACTTGATAATGTTATAATACATGTTTACAAAAGCATAATTTTTAACTTAATTCAGTTTTTAATATTTAAACAAACTATAAGAAAAAAAAATCGAAAGTTTTGGTAGTATCGAACCCACAACCTAAAACCCTATCTCTATAATGTTACCTAATGTCTGGTGCTCTAACCAATGAGCCAGTTAAGTCACAACAAACTACATTGTTAAATGCTATATGTGACTTATATAAACAACGAATTTACGGACTTGTATTATTTTTCTAAAAATAATATTGTTGCGATACAAAATGACATTTTTAAAGTATAGTGGGTCATCTCTCCACGTTTTCGTTGGTTGAAATCGGTTTTAGTTCCTTTGAACCTTATATAGACTATGACAAAAATATGGAGCTCAGACCCACTCTATAAAAGAAAAGGCATTGAAGTTCTAAAAATAACATAAACTATTTACATATAAGACAATGTATTATTTATAGAAAAGGAGGCGAAACACTCAGATTTATTCAACACATATACATATACATAAGCACTGCATTTTCGTGCAATATTATTAAATCATCACTTCTCATGCACTAGCTTCATCACAGCTCATGTATTCTAAATCCCAATAAATTCGCCAAACTACAAAAGACAAATTTAAACCTCAATACATTGAACATATCAACTTATATCAAAAATTATAATAATGGGTGGTTGGAAGGAAATTACAGGGGAAAAAAGTGGAACGGGTTTAGAATCTGAGCATTCGAATGGCTCATTTACACAATATTCGTCCTTAAATAACCTCACTATTCATGCGTACTTGTTACTATATATTTATAACAAATCATTATAGCAATCTATCATCCGTACGAAAACATACCCGCCTACTTTCCCATAATAAATACATGTAATACAAGTGCATGATAGAAACGCATCATTAAAGTTCAATTACTTTAAGAGGGCTGGATCGTCGTGGCCATTTTTAGCGTGACAGTGTATTGATCTCCTTTAAAAGAAGAGCTCTGTGTTAAGTTATAGAAAATTACTTAAAATTAAAAGCTAAATTTATGTAGGTTTTCTTTACTAAAGAGTAATTTTTAGCTTAGCAAATTATATCTATGAAAAATTAAGGTATATTTGATGGTTAATTTGGTGACCACCCAGACTCCTTAAATTATAAAAACAAGTGATTGCTTATACACATTGTAATCAAAAAATATAAACATTCAGATAATATAAACTTAAAGTGATATTTTGAAAGGAGTATACACAAACATGTAGTACATTTGCATCTGACCATTCAAGCAACTAATCAATATGTCAGGGAACAGTTCAAATATCTCATATAAAGTTACCTATTATAACCACTGCACAAGAAATGCCAATATTTACACCAAAGCTTTTATATATAGTGAAGATTTGAAATTGTTAAAACCTTGACCCCGGACCAATGCTAGAGCCCTAAGGGGGTTCAAAGTTCAACAAAGAAATATATATGGGAAATGTTTAAAAATCTTAAGAACCGCAAGGCTACATTTTGTGAGATTACTTTGCAAGCATCGTCCGATATTGTAGATTCTACATTATTAAATCCATAACCCGTGGTCCAATACCGGCCTTGGGGCCCACGCGGGGTTCAAAGTTTAACATAAAAATATATAAGCAAAATGTTTTTAAAATCTTACAGTTTGTGAGATTACTATGCAAGCATTCTAAGATAGTGTAGATTCTACAGTGTACGAATCATTACCACTGGACCAATACGATGGTTCATAGTTCAACTTAGAAATATACAGGAGAAATGTTATAAATTCTTCTTATTATGAAAAACAATGCTATATATATATATAGTTATCTTACTACGTAAGCATCCTCATATCTTCATATCCTCATATCAGAATTACAGTGACCTTTTTTTCACTTTTTATAATCATTTATAGAGTATTTTACAAGTTTGGTAACTTTACTACGTTGAAGCCTAGGATAAGATTGGCCAGTTGATGCATCTTGCACCTGTTATGATGTCCAAATGAGTAGGCCTGTTTTCATATAATGTTTAATGTATTGTCAAATCTTGAAATTTTGCGAGTTTTACAATATCTTCAAAAATGATCCTCTTGTTTCAAAATACTTTCTATACCAAATTTGTCCAAGATTAATTTATCCAAATGTGGACTCAAACAACATTGATTGCATGCATGACCTACCTTTTCTCATTTATGTGGCGATAAATTACAATGCAAATCAAATATACATGTATATTTTTTTTAGGGATATTGAGGAAATTATGCATGCATGTTTTACATTTAAGACGATCAGACTTTGCACATTTTGTGATATCAATAGTTTGTAGACATTTAATAATTACAGTTATTTATTCACCACGACGCGCCATAACGCTGACATAAGTCAGTGTTATTCCAGATGGGCCAAGACTAATTTCTTCTCTCTTGTCTTATCCGTTATGTAAAAGTGATTCTTTTGAAAAGTAACAAAAGTAAGATCGTTAAAATATTTTGGTTCTGGAGCCAAAATCTATAAATGGATGTCAGAGAGAGAGAGAGAGAGAGAGAGAGAGAGAGAGAGAGAGAGAGAGATTTACAGCTAATCAAGACAATCCTCTGAAATCCATTAGATTTTATATAATCATTTTGTAATGATTAAAACATTGATCTGTTTATATCTAATCAATTGCGAGTCTCCAGTGAAAAGAAACCGCTCCCGGCGTTAGGAACAGTTTTATTTCCGTTTCATTTTGTTTCCATCACGTTGGAACCATAAACTGTTCCCATGTCAGTTGGAAATACCACATATAATGACCAGTGAAACAGGGAAACATAAAATTGTATTTTGTTTATAGTAAAATTACAACAATCGCATAGCAAAGAAGATTAGAAATTGATTTCCTTATAGGAAAGCAAGAGGACCAAGGGCCTAAAAAAGGTCACCTGAGTTTGATACATCCCAGTTTCATACTGAATGGCAATTTACTTGTAATGATTATATGCTGACTATAAAATGAGTCTTATGGGGTGATGAAAGATCAAGAAATAATTGAATAACTCTGCTATTCTAAATTTTACTTAAATTATTTGAGATGTGAAGAAATATAACTATACAAGTGACATATTGACCCTAAAGTATACGATAATTTTTTTCCTTAACTTTTTTAGTTTCTAGTTTCATGCAACGTATTTCACACATGTTTTCACACATACATTTTTGCACCTGTTCAACCAAATGGACAACTGCATAGTATTGTAGAATGTTTTCACACATACATTATGCACCTGTTAAACCAAATGACCAACTGTATAGTATTGTAGAATGTTGTAGAATGTTTTCACACATACATTTTTGCACCTGTTAAACCAAAAGGACAAAAACAATCAAACAAAATAATTTTTTCCTGTCTTCCGTTTTATTTTCAAGAACGGTCTAAGACATGTCTTGTTGAGTCGTTGATGTTCCTGTCAAAGTGTGTCCTTTGTAATCTTCCTTGATGCACAGGGATGCAATCGCAGACATAAGAAGAAAACGGCTCACGGAACTGCAGACAAGACATTTTGATTTCCTCTAAAGAATGCCGCCTACAGTCCTAAGCTTTGCGCCTACCTGTAGACGGGGCTTTTTTGTTAAATGCATGACTCATGAAAGAATTTGAAGATGCTTTATATACTTATTTTCACAAATAATATATTATTATTTTCAAAGATTATTTAGAAACTCTAAGGTGCAATAGCTATAAAAACTTGTAGTAACATGGAATGATCGACAATATTTCTACTACTTTTCTTCATACTGAAATAAACTAAAATCTTTCATTCTCTAAAGCTGAAGTTTAGGGAATTTATCCTCCTCTGTTTGGCCAGATCAGCATATATAGCAAAGGCCTATACATGCACATCTAATCGTAAAACAATTTTGTCGATTTTAATTTTAATCTTTAAAAATATTAAATTTGTTGGGTTTTTTTATGCTCCAGCTACTACCCCTCAAATATCATGAATGACATGGCAATGGTTTTTTATGATTGTTTCATCATGTCTATGTTCGTATTGGTCTAAAACGTATGTTGGCTAATTATCATCGACATGTATCATACCGTTATGTTACTTCCTTAATACATTTACATACAATTACTATACTATGTGTCTGCATATTATTAATCGAAGATCGATTCCAATTAACCACACACAAACAAATATCATAAATATATATTGAAAAACTTATAGCATAGCTTGCGGCAGCTGACAAACTAATTGTAAAACATTAAACATATGTTAATTTCATTTGCGTGCATTTTCATGATGAAACGTTTGTCGGTAAAACAAATAAGGTCATGTTGACGCATGCGCACATCGCGGCCATCTGTTTCCTTGGTTCTTTTTGTTGAACGTTTGTCGCCCACTTTATATTTTTTTTTCCTGACACACCTGTTGTATCTAATACAAAGTATTTTTCAGCAAGATGTTTATACAAAAAACAGCGTTTCATTTTTAATTTTAAAGGGTTGTGTGTGGTTGGGAGGAAAACTGGGGTAATGGTCATTATATGGAAAAATAAGATATTTGAAACGCTAATCTTCATATATATATATATATGTTCGGCGACGCATTTGAATGTCTAGGTAATCAGCTTTATAAACTGTAAAAACAAAAGATTTTTAAAGTACATACTGGTACATGGTCTGACTGCATCAATATGGCTTATTTATCAAAAGGGCATCTTAGTTTTTTTATTGAACACGTTTGTGATGCAACAACTTACTATGACTGTAGAAGATATGATACAATAAAGCTGTTGTTTAAAAGAAAATTCGACTCTTAAAAACTTTATATATGTAATGCCGAAATAAACGAATACGTCTTTTGTGCATTTCTGTACGTCCAGTATCTGTGATTTTAGATGCATGTACACATACAGTCTTTGCATTATTGATTTATCGATTCTGATATACCACACGCCAAAACGATCAAATAGACTTATCGTCTCTTCATGTAATGTAAATTAATTTTATGAAACTGGACTTTTTCCATAATTATTTACATTTCAATTAGAAAAGGTATGTTTATCTATTAGAATTTAGCATCAGAGTTTGGAGACATCAAAGCATTTATCCCCAGGAACCATTGTACATATCATGACTCCTTGTTTACTATGAGGAAGTCAGTCAGAGATGAAAGCACCTGCTTTTCTCTACATGCATAAATATAATTGAATTAAAAGCATTTCTGTTGATACTTTTTATAAGAAAATATTAATCTATAAAGATTGACTCTGAATTTATTTGACCACAAACGGCATACGTCATTCACATCATAGTAAAAAAAATAATTAATGAACAATGACATTATATGAATGAAACAAAGGCTGAAGATGGATAATAAAAGATCAAAAGCCAACATAAACCAAAGCAATGAATATTAAACACGTGTAAAGCATGTCATATAATCATGGCCTAATGACCTGAATAGGTAAGTATATGGCTTAATTACGGAGGCTCGGTGGTTGTAGCTACATGGATTTCAAAGTATATATCTATCTAAAACATAGTGGAAGTTTCTACAATGTGCGGGGTGAAAATACACGAATATCATCAATTTACGAATTTTTAAAAAGTATATTTCCAATTTTTAAACATTGAGGTAATTTTCGCAGTATGTGGTGTGAAAATTATAATAACAAATTTATAAAATTTAGTTATTTCAAAGTATATATCTCCATATCTTATCTTCTTGGATTTCAAAAAGGAAGTTTTTTGCGACATAACAGATGGTGGTTATAACTGATGAAAAGTATATCTTTTTTCTATATCAAACATAGAGGGATATTCACTGCATCTAGTGTGAAAAATGTCTGCTGTTTTTTTAGTTTTTATAAATAAAAAGTATAATTCCAATTGTGAGGTAGTTTTCACCGTATTTGGTGTGAAAATTGACTAAGAATTTACGAAATTTATTCATTTTAAGTAAATGTATATATAAGCATACATGTTCTTCAAACATACAGGAATTAGCACTTAATGTGGTGTGAAATTATATCAACAATTTAAGAAATTGAAAATCCCAAAAATGTCATACTTTTACTGTGTCAATATTATTATGCTAGATATGATTAAATAAAGTAAATCTACTAAGTTTGAAGATGACTGCCTACAGAGTACTTGACCAGTCAGCCTCCTAACGTCCTGAGACAGCAGTGTTTATATCACAGACAATCAATATGTAGACTACGGACTACATACTGGCTATAGATTACCATCATACCAACGGAAATTGAGCTCAATGAATGCAAATAATTCCATTCTTTTTATATATTTTTTACCATCAAGATGTGAAGCATATTGTTGAAAGTGGAAAACAAGTATTCCTTTTAAGGAATGATCGGCATGTAAGATCATTGGTCAGCTCTGTTATAAATGTAATACGAAAGCATTACGCTACATGCAATAAACTATATATAGCACCGTTTTGTTGGTTTTCCAAATAGCAAGGCATGAATAAACTTTACATTTAGTAGGCGAATTATACTTCCGATAAATATTCTTACGCATATGTGAAGAAAAACGTGATTTGAATCATTATGTATGTAACTGTATAAATGTTTTATTTTCAAGGCAAACGGATACGAGTAACGTTTTTAGTATTCTACGTGTTATTAAAGATTTAAAGGAGGTTGACATTACATAGTAAATAAGGAAGTGCAAGGCGCAATGCGTGCGCAAATAGTAAAATTTGCCGGATGCCTCATATGGACACAACTGTGATCGGCCGAAGCCAATCACAAAAATCTTTAGAAATTCTGTCGCTGTAATAAAGAAACTTTATTGTTTCAACTACTATTGCAATATATACACATATAAGGCACCTATACACGTATAAGGCACCTATATTTTTTAAGAGGTTTATGATCAAAGAGAATGATACGAATGGCTGATAAGAGAGAGAGAGAGAGAGAGAGAGAGAGAGAGAGAGAGAGAGAGAGAGAATATTTGAGTAATGAATGTTATGTGTTAATTCAAAGAATAAACCGACGAAGCAGACAGTGTATATGAGTTGAAGTGTTGATTGATTCGGTTAAATGACTGATTGGTTATTTTAATTATTTTATATTAGATGTCCAGTTCTCCGAATTATTCGATGACTCTAAATTGCTAGATTATTTGAAAATCATGTGTTTATATCATTGATTTGGTTTTTTTATGTATACAATAATCTTAAAGTCGTTTTATAACACATTCGCATACAGAATGTGCGATCGATCCTGCAATTTACCGACGAAATTGTTTTACACATATCAACTTCTAATCAGCAAATTGTTATCAAAATAAAATTCAATTCAATTTTTGTATATAAATAGCAAATGATAAATCTCGCGCATTACAGTTAAGGTTTTAAACTACATGCCCTGCGTTTAGCACTTCTTAAATGTGTAACTAAAAGCTTGCGTGCATAAAATTGGAGAATTGTAATATGAAATGTCACATGCTTGTTAGTTTAGTATCGAGCATAGAAGGGAAATATATAAATTAGATAGGTCTTATTATTTTAATACAATCAAAGTACAGTAATTACCCTTTTATTTCTGCAAGATATAAGCCTATAGTATGAAATGACATTAATTTGCCAGTTAATGTTTGCAGTAAGAAAAACATAAACAAAAGATTAAATCGTTCAAAAAGATAATATACAAAATTCTTTTTAACTATTTCTACTGAAAAACTAAAGTGTCAATTTCATTCATATACCGTATATCCATTTTTTTGTTGTTGCGAAAATGGGGAAATATGTAGCGTTTTTATTTTCAATTTTGGCGATTAAAATAGTTTCTTATAGCAAAAAATACTTACCAAAATATAATTTCTGCGTATTGATTATTTTGCGATGATAAAGTGATCGCGAAAAAGCGAAAATTAGATAATCGCTAAAAATACCGGATATACGGTTATTTTATTATTTTTCGGTGTAAATCGTGCGTAATTCAATTTAAAAGCAAATTCTTCCCTTGTGCTGAACAGAATTTCAACAATTGACATAAATGAAACTTTCAACTTGTTTTCTGCCAATCACAAAAAATGAAGTGCAATATCCAGAGATTTTATATTATTTCAACTTTTTTTACTGTCTTCTTTGGCTGACGGTAATAACGCATGAAAAACCTAATTTATAATATCTTTAGGATGATAACAAAACTGTGAGATCCTGAGTGATAACTGTTTTGTAAATTGTACTTACAGAAATGAGCGCAAGTTGTCTTAGTTTTGGATGGTAAAAAACAATAAATTGATAATAAATCAATCAAAAAATCGATATATTTTTCGGTTTAATAAAACAAAATTCATGTATTGAGATACATGATTTAATTTTTTTTATAAAATATGAGACTAAAGTTTGAGTGTATATTATAAGAATCCAGTGAAGGATTATCATTATAACTGCCCACAATTGACTGAATGTAATATTCTCATTATCTGCAAAAAATTCTTGCTATAGTATTACGTTCTCATATTTTGTATTATATGTAAAATCAAGTGCAGGAGAGTACATATACTATTATGTTTTAGGCTAAACAAAGTTCTGGAGATACAATGATATAAACTAGACCAGTTATTGCTATCTGTTTTTGTCCGTTCGTCGTTGGTCAGCCGTAAATTTCTTAACATTTTTAGCTTCTTCTCCTGAATCACTGAACCAATTTCAACCAATTTTAGCAAATAGCATCTATGGATGAAGGAAAATAAAAATTGTGGAACTGATGGCCTATGCCCCCTGGGCCTGAGGGGCGCACAAGAGATAAGTGATGGTGAAATTCAATTCTTCTCGGCATTGTGTACACTCATGATGAAGGTAAATATAGTTGTACACTTTGACAAGGTTCTTTTAAAAACTTTAACAGAGCTGATTTGTGAGCAATCGTTTCCTTGGTTTTTGGAGGATACATCTCAATTTCCTGACGTTCTTTTATTTAGAGTAAAACCTTCGACTCTATTTGGCAGATTTCAAATTCACGGTAAGTGATCAAAATATGCATGATTTGTAAAATATACGACTTGCTTTTGGTTACAAATAGTTGAAACAGCCGAAAAATGATAAATCCCTTAAGTGCAATAATTAAATCTTAACAAATATTAGAAAAATAAATAATCGGGGCATGTTCTGTTCAGATGTAAAAGTTACGCAGCGTCATTTATTTTTACTTAGTAGTTTTACGGATGCGCTGATCCTGTTTTTTGTTTTAAATATAAGAAAAAAATAATAATCAAAGGACTGAAGGCCTGAGAGGCGCATCGCATTGAAGGTAGCTAAAAACATCACCACAAGCATTTTTATGGCGGCATGAGACAACTGAGTGTTTGACTATCTTCCTTGATGAGTGGTTAAAGTATCAGGCTTGTAAACCACAAATGCAAAGTTCGAATGTGGCTGAGGTTTTTGACCATACTTCAGTATTGTCTGATTATTAATCATTCTTTCAATAAATAATGCATATTTTTCACTTATTTGAATTAAATACCCTTTTTATGCACCATGCCAATTATGCAAGGTAGCTCCGCAAGGTGGCGCGCTTTTCCTCATTCAGTTGGACATCGTCTTATTCGTTTTATCAAGTGAAAAAATACGAAATCTGTTCCTAGCTATAGGAAGACAGCCACTTACTCTCATTTTAATATAAATATTCTATATACGAAATTATTACATTTGTTTACCTCCGATATTCAAACAATTAACGTCACCGCTTTTAAATTGAAGTACGAACTGTTGTTATGCAAATTATCTCATCGGTTGACTGATCCTCTGTCTCTATCATACGTACATCGCATTGCAGGCTCATCTGCGTATTTAATCTTTGTTTTGTTCTTTCATTGATGTTGATGTTTTTTCAACGTGTAAAGGAGATATCTGTTGTAATGATTTGTTGATATTTTTAAAACGTACACTGAATATATGTTTCTGATTGAAAATACGTAACAATCAGAACGGCACTATATATTTATTGGCGCACTGATACTTGAGTTCTATGACGCCGCTTGTATATAAGCCGAGAGAAGTGAGCCGACAGCAATGAGGCTACATCGCTGATAGCGATGCGCCTCAAAAATTCCATTCAACCATTTTTCAATTACTACCGACCGAATTTCTAGTCCATCATTTAAAACAACAAATCCAAAATGTTCGTTCGTGATTTGAATTTTACATATTCTTGATCAAATTCATGTAAACGCTTTCAGCAGGGACTTTCAAGCTTGATTTTGATTTCAAACATCTTACGGATTGGGAATAAACTCGCATGGTCTGTCTGAACACGGCGAAACGTGTTTTCTCAGGACATAATCGTTAAAGGAATGTGGTGGGGAAGATCTTGGTTTAAAACATGAATTTGGTGCTGGCACCCACCATCTGACACACACGTGTCTCTAATTCGGGGTTTTGGCACCATGGAAACAGAAAGTTTTTGACAGTTACTATAGTTTTGACAAAAATTAAAGGTTAGTTTCAGTTTACATGTATATCGTGTTCCCTGCATTTTATAAAACAAATGTTCAACTTCATTTAAAATTCAAAATTACATGTAATTGTGTCAGATAATTTTAACTATGTTTACATACGTTACCCATATATCATTATGCAATACATTATAAGAGTATCTCAGATTTTAACGATGGAGATTGATTGATGGTAGACTTGGATTAGAAGCGTCTAAGCTGTTACTTTAAAGGAAGTTCCAAACTGAAAACAGGACAACCTCTGAACAGGACAGACTGACAAAATGATATTTGAATGCAGGTAGGGTGACATTAAGGCTAGTACTATGCTTAGCCCTGTTAAATAATTAAAGCCCCGCTCCGCGGGCGCCCTATAGTGATCAGTCCGGTCCGTCCGTCCTTCCGTCCTTCCGAGATCCCTTGTCCCGAGCATATCTTCTCTACCTTTGACCCAATCTGGTTCATACTTCAACCACATAATGTCCTTGTGTAAAGGTGTGCAGCGACTTTGAATTATGTTTCTAGGTCAAATGTGAAGGTCATAGCATAATTTTATGAATAATCCGTGTCCGGAACTAATCTTCTCTACCTTTGGTCTAATCTGGTTCATACATTACCCACAGAGTGCCCTTTGGTAAAAGGGTGTGCAGTGACTTTGAACCATTTTTCTAGGTCAATTGTTAAGATCATAGCAGAATTTTATGAGCAATCCGTGTCCGGAGGATATCTACCCTCCCCTTGGTCCAATCTGGCTCATACTTCAACCACAGAGTGCCTTTTGGTAATAGGTCTGCAGTGATTTTGGACCATGCTTTAGGTCTGAGGTCACGGTCATTTTGCAGAGTAAAATGAAAATTCCTTGTCCGGAGTATATCTTCTCTCCCCTTAGTTTAATCTGGCTCATACTTCACTCATAGATTGCTTATGTTCAAAGGTTGTCCAGTGACCTTGAATAAAGTTTGTAGGTCAACTGTCAAAGTCATACCGTACCACGCAATGTTTTTTTCAGAACATATATACTCTCAACTTAGCCCTATTGGCTTCTTCTTCACATAAACAAAGCTTTTGAGTAAACGGTGTGCATGCAGTGATCTTCAGCCAAGTTTCAAGGTCAAATGTGAAGGTCATAGCAGAATTTTATGAAAACCTTTGTTTGGAGCATATCTCTTCACCCTGTGGTTCAATCTGGCCCATACTTCACCCACAGGGTGCCTTTGATCAAATGGTATACAGTAACATGAATGATAATTGAAGGTTAAGTGTCAAGATCATATCAGACTACACAAAAATCCTGTATTTTAAAGAGCATATATACTCACCACTTAACCCTAATTGTCTCATACTTTACATAAAAAGAGCTTTTGGGTTAATGGTGTGCAGTAAATTTGAACCCAGTCAATGTAAAGGTCATTGCAGATCTCTTTTTAATCAATTTTAGGTCGTAGATTATTTCTCATTTGATTAATCTTGCTAAAGTTGAACAGAAATATCTGTATGTAACAGGTAATGTCATTAAATTAAAAGTTCTATGGCAGCTGGGAAATTTCTAAGTTATAGGACACAGTCAAAGCAAGTTTCTCTGAATGTTTTTCACCTATTGTCCATTATTTAAGCGTGGCCCTTTAAGATGGTTACCACTTCAATGTTGTCTAGTTTCTTTGATACGCTTAGTCCTGTTAAATAATTTTTGTGATATAAAAAGCCCTGTTAAATAAATATCTCCTGTGATATTCATAGCCCTATTAAATGAATGATTTCTATTTCAATTTGAAATGTATTTGTGTTTCTTAATGTGCACAGTGTTTCGGTATAAACTAGTTGTTACTGTTTTTAAAAAGGCACTATTTAATTAAACTTGATTTTTTTGTAGACGTGTGCTATTTTTGTGGTGACTTGGATGTGGTAGGGGGAGAGGACACTCGTATCCTGTCATACATGTATAATTCATGTGAAGTAGGGAAGGAGGGAATGAGCATAACGATAAACTGAAAATATAAGGCTGGACTGGAAATTAAATCCGGGGCCCTTAAACAACTAATAAAAAAAATCGCCTGTGGTGGTTCGTTCCTTGGAACACAGAACGTATATACCGGTATATACGGACGAGTAGCAAATATTGTATGTTTATTTTTTTTTATTTTGAACTTCTCATTTTGCAAACCTTATATTTGATATTAATTATCCTTGGATAAGGATAGTATAATAATGTATATATTAAATGGTACTTCCGGTCAAATTCTTTTTCAGCATGTGCAATTAATAGAATTGATCTATCTTAGAAAGCCCTCAAAAACCTGCACCTTGATATCTGCACTGGTTTAGCAGATATAAGCAACTAAACGCATGAGCATAAAAACTGAAAAGGTCGCTTATCAGTTGTGGAATGTGCTACGTAACAAAGGCTTGGGGTAAAATGCTGACGATGAACCCTCCACTTTGGAGGGTCCATAGTGGAGGGGGTGGAGCTTGGTGTGTCATTCTTAATTCAGAGTCTGTTTGATCTGTCATTCCAATTTCATCATGCACCTAATAGCTAAAACATATGGGTTGTTTATTAGAAATTTAAAAAAAGGAGAGGGAGGTCCTAACATTTAATGAATTTAGCAACTTCAAATGAACTTTATCAGGATACATAAATTACTCTAAGTTTGTGTAACAATTATTCTGAGTCCAGTGAGACTGTGAACAGGAAGTTAACTCACTTCAACGTTGAGAAAGATTTATCTTTTTTCCCCAAGTAACAAATGTTAATATATTAATAGTAAAAAAAATGCTATGGATGTGGACAATTATTTACAGAAAAATTAAGAAAACCACCCAATGATCTTGTTCTTAAACAGTATGATTATCGGAAATATCTGAGTCCGAATTCCAAGTCACTAAGAGTGTCAGCTGCGTTGCAAAATACGTATTAACAATGCGGATTGTTGTCGGAGACAATGTCCGGTGTTTGAAATGTCTCGCCATGTCATAGTGCATTTAGAAATTTCAGCACAATTATCTTCAGGACATAGGGACATTTAAAGGAAATGTAATAAAAAAATAAATTAATTATTTTTACAAGACTTACACTTGTGTAGAATAAAATTCATAAGCTGTTATAAATTTTAAAAAATTTGTCCATTTCAGCAATAATGCAACTGTTATATTTTTACTATATACATCTTGTGTAGAACTAATGAACAATATGTACTTTAAAAAAACCCAGCAGTGCCACTATTCGTCATCGTCAATTAGGGGAGAGAAGTTTTATGTGCTTGTGTTAAAAGTCATATAAATAAAACAATGTGCCCCATTCTGTTTCTGATATCATAATTGGAATGACAGATCAAACGGACTCTGAATTAAGACTGACACACCAAGCTCCACCCCCTCCACTATGGACCCTCCAAAGTGGAGGGTCCATCGTCAGCAATTTACCCCAAGCCACGTAACAAATGTGTCCCCATCATCATTACTTCACAATGAAATGAAAATAGAGTGTTAAAAAATGATGTTTGGTTTCTTTTCGATGTAAAGGTAGATTTTAAAAATCATTAAAGATGATTTTAGTGAAGATATACATTTAACCTATAGAATGCAAATAATCATGATAGTAACATCCTGTCCCCACGCATGTGTAACAATTTATTAGGTCTCAACACCCTTATTAATGTTAAAGTCCAAAAATGAACATGTCTTAGATGTCTGACACTCTCTATTACAGGTCCGAGAGTATATCACCCACTATCAGAGGTATTTGAATAACTTTGTATATTTCTCTCTCTCTCTCTCTCTCTCTCTCTCTCTCTCTCTCTCTCTCTC
>WFKH01010211.1:45452493-45470125 GCA_016163765.1 Magallana hongkongensis
CCCCCCCCCCCCCCCCCCCCAAAATGATAAAGCTTACAAAGAATAATCAGAGGTTCACTAGGGATATTTTTCATTCAACTGATTAAAACCCCAGTAGATCGGCATTAGAATGTGCAATGTCCAAACATTTAGAACCGACTCCTGCTATTAAGCGCTCTCCGACTGCCCATGTTCTCACGGGTAAATCTATGTACAATCCTAACATCTGTTATCATATGAAAATATCACTTCACTTAATAAATAGTAAGCAGATCATACAGACGTGTTTCTTACTCTCTCTCCAATACATTACAATGGCGACGAGGATGCCTTGGTGATACTTGGACATTTAGTACTACCGTGTAGAACACTTGTGGTATATTCATCATGTCATCATTTCCAAGTTTCCCACCGTTTTCTGTGTATGAAAATGCACCTGACATTCGTTGGAAAAAGTGGAAGTTAAGACTAGACAATCTTATTCTCGCAATGGGCGTTAAAAACGATAAACCGAGACAAAGAGTGTTACTCCTACACTATGCTGAAGAGAAAGTGAATGAAATTTTTGAAACTCTACCCGACACCGGAGACGACTACGACACCGCTGTAGCCAAACTTACGGAGTACTTTGCGCCAAACAAAAATGCAGAATTCGAAATTTATAAGTTTAGACAGGCAAAACAGGAAGCAGGGGAGAGCATAGATACGTTTCACACTAGGCTTAGGCAATTATCATTAACATGCGAGTTCGCCGCAAATGACAAGGAGTTAAAGTCTCAAATCATTCAGGGATGCAACTCAACGAGGTTGAGGAGACGCGTATTGAGGGAAGACATGAGTCTGAACGATTTACTGAAGCTAGCGCGATCTATGGAAATCTCAGACAGACAAGCAAGCGAAATTGAGAAATCGGACAAAACCACAAATGATGTCAATGCGATAAGGAAACGCAGAAACGCACCCAAATTCCTGGAGAAGAAACACAAAACGCCGCATCACAGGGACGCATGACCAAATGACAAGTGCTTTTTTTGTGGAGGATCATATCCTCACCGGAATGGAAGATGCCCCGCCCGAGGTAAAACATGCAATTCATGTCATAAGCCTGATCACTTTACTTCAGTGTGTCAATCAAAGAAGAAACCGCAATCAAACAACTCGATAAAGCCGCCAAGTACAGTGACTCCGAAAGTGAATCTGAAGAATACGTTTTTGGTCTGGGTCAGATTAACTCTGTATATAAGCAACCACAAATAAAAGTTGAAATCAACGGAATCCCCGTGACAGTACTTGTTGACACAGGCTCAAGCATCAACGCAATTGACGAGAAAACATTTGAGAAAATAAGAAGTAAAGTAAAACTGAGGAAAGCCAATAATCCTGTTTTTGCGTATGGCTCAAATACAAAGCTTGAAATGATTGGAAAATTCACAGCAACGATTGAAAATGAAAAGAAAATCGGAACGGCTGAAGTTTATGTGGCCAAAGGAAATTATGGCTGCATACTAGGATACGATACGTGCATCGAGATGCAGATTGTACCAAGAATTGCGACCACCGTATGCGAAAACAAAATTGAGAAATTGTGTAAAAAGTACCCATCCGTGTTTGATGGAATCGGAAAACTGAAGAATAAACAAATTCAACTCCACATCGACAAAAACATACAACCAGTAACGCAACCACATAGACGAATACCGTTCCATGTTCGAAAACAGGTAGAACAAGAAATAAAGAAGTTAGAAGCGCTTGACATAATCGAAAAAGTAGATGGACCAACACCGTGGGTGTCACCAATCGTTGTCGCACCAAAACCCAAAAAGCCTGGTGAAATTAGACTTTGTGTTGACATGCGTAAAGGGAAACGGCCATTCAGCGGGAAAGGCACGTAACCCCAACAATTGACGACATGATCTTGGATCTTAACGGTGCTAAAGTGTTTTCAAAGCTTGATCTTAATGCAGGCTATCATCAACTCGAGTTACATCCGGAATCACGCAATATCACAACATTCTCTACTCATGTAGGATTGCGTAGATACAAGCGACTCAGCTTTGGAATTTTGTCCGCTGACGAAGTATTTCAGAATACACTCAGTACTGCGTTGGAAGGACTGCGTGGTGTCCGCAACATCAGTGATGATATAATTGTGTTTGGAGAAAATTAGCTCGAGCATGACCAAAAACCTGGAAGCTGTGTTCAAGAGGCTATCTGAAAGAAATCTAACATTGAATAAGGATAAGTGTGAATTCAACAAGTCACAGCTTGAGTTCTATGGATACGTGTTTGCGAATTGGTGCCAATGGAATATCAGCAGATCCACGGAAGGTTGATGCTATAAAGACAGCGGAAATTCCCAAGAATGTAAGCGAGGTAAGAAGTTTCCTGGGCATGACCAACTATGTCGGGAGATTCATACCAAATTATTCAACCATTACAGCACCATTGAGGGACCTCACCAAAAACAATGTAAATTTTGAGTGGGGAAAGAATCAACAGGAATCGTTTGAGATACTCAAACGAGATCTCACAGGTGACAAAGTAATGGCTTACTTTGATGCAACAAAACAAACTGTAATTATTGTAGACGCTAGTCCCTTAGAATTAGGAGCGTTATTAACTCAAGATGGGAAAGTCATATCGTACGGAAGCCGAGCGCTAAATGATGTTGAAACCAGATACTCCCAAACTGAAAGAGAAGCATTAGCTGTTGTTTGGGGCTGTGAGCATTTTCATTTATACCTGTTTGGAAACCAATTTAAAATCATTGGTGACCATAAACCGCTAGAGTCCATCTTCAACAACCCAAATTCAAAACCCCCAGCAAGGATCGAACGATGGAGACTAAAGCTTCAACCATACAGCTTTACAGTTCAATATAAACCAGGGAAATCAAATGCAGCAGATTACATGTCGAGACATCCATGTAAACGATCGACACCAGAACTATCAAGCATTGCAGAAGAGTATGTAAATTACGTTACAGAAAATGCAGTCCCAAAAGCACTCACTTTAGAGAAAATCAGCGAAGAAACACGTAAGGATTCGGCACTTCAACATGTTATTGATGCGATCAAAAATAAAAAACAAATGTCACCATGTTTATTCAAAAACAAAGTAATTGACACTTTAATACGCAGATAAAAAGAGATGACCATTTATCAAGATGGGAACGATTGTGTCCTACTGGTCGAAAACAGGATCATCATCCCAGAAACATTACAACATACCGTAATACAATTAGCGCATGAGGGTCATCAGGGAATCGTGAGAACCAAACAACTCCTCCGCGAAAAGGTTTGGTTTGTCAACATAGACAAAAAGGTTGAAGAATTTTGTAAGCGATGTATCCCGTGCCAAGCATCTGTTCCTGGAAGGCATTGCGAGCCACTGAAAATGTCACCGCTACCAACACGACCATGGTCAGAAGTGAGTATGGACTTCTGTGGGCCATTTCCGAATGGATCGTACCTGATGGTTGTGATCGACGATTACTCAAGATATCCTGTCATAGGAATTATGTCAAAAATCTCGGCAAAAGCAGTGTTACCAAAACTCGATAGCATATTTGCTTTATTTGGAATCCCAGACGTCGTTAAAACCGACAATGGTCCACCGTTCAATGGATCCGAAATAAAAGAATTTGCTAACCATCTAGGATTCAAGCATCTAAAAATAACCCCGCTGTGGCCTCAAGCAAACGGAGAAGCAGAGAGATTTATGAAGACTATAGGAAAGGCAATAAGAGCAGCACATAGCGAACATAGGAGCTGGAAACAAGAACTTTACAACTTCCTAAGAAATTATAGAACCACGCCTCATTCGACTACCAATGCGACTCCAGCAGAATTGCTGCTAGGACGAAAATTAAAAACTCGTGTTCCAGAGATCATCCCGCCGGCAGTGAATAAGAAACTAATCCAAGACAATGACCGGAAACGAAAAGAACAAATGAAACAATATGCTGATGAAAAACGAAAGGCAAACAACATCAATTAAAGATAGATCAAGTCCTGGTCAAACAACGGAAAACGGATAAATTAACAACTCCGTACAATCCACAGCCGTACACAGTAATCAAACAACATGGGTCCATGATTACTGCGAAGACAGAGGATAAAGAAATAACCAGGGACGCGTCGTTCTATAAGAAAGTTAACATAGAATGCGATAAGCCAGCCGAGACCTCAGATGACCTGTGTGAGGACATCATTAATCCGCAGCCGCCGGCACAGCAGGAACCAAGACGATCAACACGTGTACGCAAACAACCATCGTATCTCGAAGATTACGTGTGTAAATAGTGTTCTAATTAATGTAAAGGGGCACAATAATCCCCTCAATTAAATACTTAGATATGTATTAGTTTTATTGTAGTTTTTAGAAAGGACAGTGATATTATGACATTCTGAATAAACATTTTGAATTTCGTGTTTCAATTAAAGAAGAAAAAAAAATTTGCAATGCTGAGTTAATGAAGTTTTTATTTTAAACGTCTTCCATTCTGAAGAAAGGGAGGGATGTAATGTCCAAACATTTAGAACCGACTCCTGAGATGTGTTTATTTATGTGTTTATATTCAAGCTATTAAACGCTCTCCGACTGCCCATGTTCTCACGGGTAAATCTATGTACAATCCTAACATCTGTTATCATATGAAAATATCACTTCACTTAATAAATAGTTAGCAGACCATACAGACTAGTTTCTTACTCTCTCTCCAATACATTACAGAATGTGAGAAGAAAATATGAACACTCATTAACAACTGGTTGTTGAGAACTCAAATACAACGTTTATAAAACTTTTATTTGCTTTTACAAGCAAACATATATTTATATACCCCTTAATTACCTCATATTAATCATCCTGTGGTGGGATCTAAGAACCAGAGTGAAAATGGAGGGAAATGGCAGAACAGGAGAAATGTATATTTTAGCTTTGGAAGAAACTAAAAGTCGTGGATAAACATTTTGTTAGCTTTTGACACGAGTTGGAATTTTAACGAAGTTCCTAGCTCTTGAGAAAAACAAGAACGGGATTATAACAAATTAAGTTCTGAGGACATTGACCCACATTTTGATGACTGTGATAAGTCAGGTTCGGGAGACTGAAGATTGAAGAATGTCAGCATTGCTTGTGTTGTTCGTGCATCACATACAAAATTACGGTGGCTTGTGAATGTACAAAGTAAAGTAGCTTACACCATGCAATGGAAGGACAGATAGCTTGATTTAAATGTTGACACAGGAATTTTTGGGAGAGATCAAACATAACCCAGATGTATTAAAAAATAGGAAGTATTGCATATGAATTAACTCGCATTATTGACAATTTATCTACCACGGATGGGGCATTATTGCATCTCTTTTGGGGACTCATGAAGATTTTTATGTGGAACTAAAAGCAATGTGATTATTTTAATTTTAGGTTTTTAATAAATTTCAATTATTATCACACCAACAGTGTTATTCATGTGAAGGATTAATTTTTAATCAATGCTAAGGTAAAAGAATTTTGCCGATACATTTCTCATGTTGTGATGAGTAATCTACAGAGCACATGGCTACAGCCACTTCCTGTGTAAACAAAACATTGGTTTTCTCCGCCTCCAATGTCAATCACTAGTTTAGAATTCAAAATTTTGAGCTGCTTCAGAACTTTATAACATGAATACTTTTTTAATAATTTTTTGTTTGTAAAAATTTTAATGTCAATTGATAACAGTTACTGCCTTGGTAGCTACCTCCACACCAAAATTTAGAATTTTTAATTCATGAATAATGCAATTAATTTGAAAATATTCTCTCTGAACTGAAAGCTGCAGAGAAAATTGAATTTCCCATTCATTTTGTGATTGGCTGCTATTTATATCTGGGCCCCGGCCTTTAAAGACCGGGTCTGGGGTATAAATAGCAGCCAATGAGGAAAATGGAGGAAATTTCAATTTTCTTGCCACCTTCTACTTCAGAGAAGAAATATCTGAATTTACACTTTAATCAGCAAAAACTATTACATAAATTAAATTTTGTCATTCAACTAAAGTAAACTGAAAGGCATCTCTAGATAGTAAAATAATTATTATTGGTGCATTACTACTATAGAAATTCTCATTTTAAATTTTGAAGTGAACCAGAAATTCAAATTTCCTCGGATTTGATTGACAGATGAGAAATCGGCGCTTTTTGTTTACATCTCTACCAGAAATGCTTATTGCTATAGACGCACAGTAAATGGCGGACAACTTGTCTTATCTTAAATTGATTAACACAAAGTGATCCTTGTAATTATTTTATTACTCCATTATCACTTTGGTAATCATAAACAAAGAGAAAGAACACACACTTGTGTAACGATGGAGAGTCAGTCCTGCAGCTTCACACTGATAGTATCAAGTTCCCTTATCTATTAACGCATGGGGCCTACCAGGTTACAGGCTCTAGCAGTATTAAATTATGAACATATGTGATCAGATTGAGAAATTATAAAAGGAATCCTTTGCCACCAATCTCAGATTTTAGTTAAAAATCCAACTTTCCTTCAGATGTGTTTTGGAATTGGAATATAGCTGTGACACAGTATTGTCGAAAATTTTCCCCCTTCTTCAATGAAATATTATGTCTGTTTGGAAGTTCAAAATTTGATTTCCACCATATCGGACAGCTTCTGCTGGGTCTGCATAAACAATGGGGTTATTCCTAAATTATTGCTGTTCTGATGAAATCATGCACAATTAACGTTCAACAAACTCCTGTAAATCATCAGTCTTCATCTGTCTCACCAGAAAATTGCACTATCTTCGATCACTAGTTGATTCTTCTAAATCCAATTTTATAAGTTGAAAAACTTTACTATTTCTCTTTGTTCCAATTTATCCTCCGTGATCTTTTCGCCACCATTATTTGGATTACAGGAATGTTTTGGAGGGAATTTTATTAGGGCAGAGGTAAACATAAAGGAAACTTGATCTTGTAATGTTCTACAGTGAATTACAGTTTGTAACGTAAACATCTGATTTAATAAATTGTATATGAATAAATTTGTCAAATATTTATGATAATCAAAGATTAGGCCCATATGCAAAATCATCAGGTAAATATAGTTTTACTTATTGAAACACCTCCCTGGAACCTCTTTCAACTTTTCAGATTTGGAGACTGATTTATTGACATTTGGCGGGAGGGATTCCCCACGTGTGCATTAGCCTCTTACACCTAACCCACATTGTTGTTGATAAGAGTTATTCTGACCAGTGAATTGGGTTTTTTTTTTTAATTTAGTCTTTTTCTAAATAATTACATGTATGTGAAAAAATGATGCTTACTATGATAGCTCTAAATATTAAAAAAAAAAAAAAAGACAAAAGGGACGTTTGTTTTGGCAGTCATCAATTTAGAAGTACATGCATTTTTAGGTGCTTACTAGTCTACTTAAAGAATAAAAATCGGAGAAAGGAACTATGCACACCGTTTCATTATTAAATGACCCTAAAGATCATGTAGTTCTCTGATGAGCACGTTCTTCTGGTATGCAGCTATCTATAAATAGATTCACGCTGCAGTAGGAGGTGTGGCCTGCTTCCTTATATGCTTAATTGCCGTCCATGTGGATATTTAACTAGGTCAAACCCGGTCTTAAGAACAGCTTGTAAGGCTAAAATCCCAATCCAAAACCATTAATACAATTCATCGTATATGCTGGGATCTGTTTTACATGCAAACAAACATTGACCTAGATACTAGTATTAGACTACCGATCCACATAAAAATTCCGGTTGTAACATCTGTAAACCAAATTATTATTCGTAGACAAAGTATATGATACTAAACCAATCAAAGGCAGGCATGAAAAAAATATCTTTTAAAAGAATTAAACAAAGCTACTATATAAATGAAGTGCACTGCAAAGATCATTGTCTGAAAAAAACATTATTTTTGATGCATGCAATACCTGGATGAAATTCAGCGCGGCTGGTCAAGGTCTTTTTATGCCTCAGATATATAAGGTCGCGCTTGATTTAGCTTAGCTTGGTGTAAACCTATGTAAACATTTTGCATTATAATTGTAAATCAAGTGCGCTTAATTGGTAGTGTAGGGAAGTTAGTGTAAATAAAGTGGACAAGGTTCAGCGACGGTTATACCCAATAGCACATGTTCTTTAAAAAAGTGCGCAACCGGTTTATACCAAAACGTTGCACCACTGCACTTGATTTACAAAAGTCTACACAGTGTATATACCTTGTTGGAAAATCAAGTGCGTCCCTAATTTTATATGGAATCTAATCTGACCTGTTCTCTGTTTTTTACGCAAACGTGTGTTTAATATCGATTATGTTTTGTTTAACATTTGATGAATGTGATTCTTTGTCAGCTTGTATTACAATTATTTTTTTCCTTAAATCGTTAAAAAAAAATACAATTTTAATGTCGAATGTAGAGAGTCTTCTCGTGTTTCGAATTCGTTTTATAAGGCAGGCCAAAGAGGGAGATAACTTGTGCATACCTTATCTAGATACCGAGAATTTGAACGTATTTCTATAATTTTTTTATATGGATTTTAAATAGTTTTTTTCCTAGAATTGCATCGCATTTTCTACTTGGAAATGGCTTTTTTCCTGAGCATACTACCTTTCTAGAAGCTGTTAATGCGCCGTGAGGTGTGTGTTTTTGTGTTCAGTTTTTTAGTATATTTTGAGGATATCTTCTTACGAACATACCATGCGGCAGATAACAAACGTGTATTCCGTAATATTTATAACACCCTTGGTCTCTGATTCTCTTCTTTCTGATTGTGTTAGTATATGCATGGGTTATTCCAATTTGCATTGTTATACAAACTTATAAGCTCACCTGAGCCAAATGCTCAAGTGAGCTTTTCTGATTAAAATGTATTTGTTGTCTATCGTTGTTGTGATTAACTCTCCACATTTTCATCTTCTTCTTCCTCCTCAGAACTACTGGACCAATTGCTATCAGAAGTTCTTTAAGTTTGTTCAAATAAAGGGTAAAGTCCCAATCAAAGTGAATATGTGTAATTAGGACAGAGTGAAAATAGGGTAGTTGATGGGGCCACAAGGAATCAGATTGTAGTAAAGTAATAAGTGGAAAACAACACTTGAAATATTCTTCGAAAGAATATTTAGGTTTTAGTTGGTTAGAAAACATAGAAGGAAGCTAGTATACAGAATGTTTAGTTGGTAGTAAATATTACATCTATTTCGTAATCTATTGTATCACTGTGAATCAGATTGAAGTGGGGGGATTTGGGTAGTGGAATTAAGTTGTCAAATTTATTCTGCTATACCGCTGTGGTCAGAGAGTACGTACTTATTTCAAGGGACAAGAGAGGGGGAGGGGAGGTAGTATTAATATTTATGACGAAAAAGTCCTGACAATCTTTTTATCTGAGGTACAAGACAAAACATTGTTAAATGAGGTTTATATTTGCAAATTTTAGTGCAATTATTTCCTTTAACGTTTATTACAAACATTATGAAATCAGTCATGTCATGAACTGTCTTGATTTATTTTGCGAAGTTCAGAACTTAAAGCACAAAGCATTTAATTTCAATCTAATTATAATAAGACTCATCTACGATTTTATATGTATCGTCGAGGGGCGTTTTGTAATTCTAAGTTTATTTAGATCGCATTGTATTTTAAGATTATTAATGATAACGTAAATTGCTTTTTTTTTCTTTCTTTCGCTTTTTTAATGAGAAGTGAAAATTAAACAAATTTTCCATAAATTGACATTGAATGCTGATAATTCTAGAGAAAGCTAGTGTTCATGTTAAAAAACGAAATATAACCTTTGTACTCAATTTACTGTTTTGACTTTCAATATATCGTTAATAGAAGATTCATTATCATTTATTGAAAATTGTTTAAAAATTGTCAGAGTATCTATTACATTTTGTAAAATGCTAGCTCTCCTAATGGTTTAAAAGTAAAAAGTACTTTACCTTTAGGTTTTCTACAATATTTTAATTTTAAAAAGGTAGAATCAACACATACTTGTATTTATTTTGCGAATGAAAATAAGTTTAATGAATATATTTAATATATATTTTTCAATGCATGATTGTTATCTGATGCTTTAGTCTGGCTAAAACCCAGCCCTTACTGGTATTTTGTGAAATAATTAAGACCACCTATGTCACCCGAGAACTGTTGAGCCTACAGTGCATGTATACGATACTTCCGATATACTTGCAGTTTACGGCGCACGAGATATACGGTAGTTTTGAACAGATTAACATGTCGTACCACATTCTGTGAAAATAATCCATTAAAATTGCCCCAATCTTTCTCCTGACAAACAATCTTTATAAATGTAGGCTAACCGACCTTGGAGAGCGGATCAAGTGTCGTCATTTTTATATGTAGACACGCCACTTATGATGGAATTAGAATTTTAGAGACAAGTGAAGAAATGACGTCTGCGGTAAAATTTATGAGGATATTTTTGTATAGATCATTTACACAGAATGTTGTAGGGTAAAAGTAGAATAAACGAATCGGAAATTTGCCTAGCGATGGTCGCTAAGTTTTACATACATGTACATACCCCCTTGCTTTTTCCACTTCCGTCTCAAGTTCTTTCATATCATTTAATTCGTTTATTGACTGTCGATTGCCGATCGAAAGGTGGAGAAATTCCTCTCTATTACTTCGAATGGTAAGTAAGTAGGTAATGCATATACATTATACCTTTATATGTACATGAAATGAACGCGGAGTACATGCAACTTAACATTTTGTTTGACGTCAGCGTCTCAAACCACGGCCAACATGTACGATCCTCTTCCATCCAGGGGATAGCTATGCGTACTCTGGACCGTGGCTTAACGCCCGCTTACAGTGAGTGAGAGAGAGAGAGAGAGAGAGGGAGAGAAAGTTTTTCATATAATTTAAACACAAGGGGAGTGTCAATGGTTGGGGGAAATGAACTGTTCTGAGAAATCCATAAGCGCGTAAAGGTGCCTAAATAACCCCCTAAGAAAACGAGTTGACCAATCAGAATGTTTTAACACCGGCAGTGTGTTTTGTTTATGCTTGACGTAGCTGACTGAATTGATCGTGACGCTATCGGAAAAACCACACCAAAGCTGATCTGTTATTAAAACAGATATTCCTTAGAAAATACACATGGTTTCATATAAAGATTTGTTTTATCACATCGCACTGCACCTTTTTGGATAAGGTACAAACACTGTTGTCCTTAAGAAGGGGAGACGACATGGTTTTAAAATTATGATAGCTTAGAATTAATAGAAAAAATCTCCAAAATCGCTATTACTGTATTATTAGCATCAGTAGTCCTTGTCGAAGGGAAAGACATTTTGTTATCTCCTTCTATGATATATTGTTTGTAAATTGTGTATACATGTACCAGTGATGTTTGAGAGCGTAGTAAGTGAGGACTTGACCTTGACGTATGGGCGTACAATGTAACAAAAATGTTGGTTTATATTGTTTTCATTTGTTTGTGTAAGTTAGTGTGACGGCTGTATTCTGAATTTGATTTTTGATTAGAGTCCTGTTTTATCCTTTAATTTTGAATATGACTTTTAACATATTTTATAGAAAAAGCTGGATGGTTACGAGTTCCCGGTGTATTCAACCGAGTTTTGTCCCAGAAATCAAGAAGAGTGGAATCTTAGATCATCAGCCATCAACTGTAGTAACACAAATGGCTACATGTGCATACCCAACGAAAACCTCACAGAGCTTTTAGAGTTCTGTTACATATACCATCGAATATTGATTCAAAAAGGTACGGAAAACTTAGAGGATGCTATTGGTAAATGTATCAAAGATCACTGTGGCTTGTTGAAAGGGATTTCAATAGTCAATTTTATGACGTCACAAAATCTGCGATGTTTAATCATTTACATTTTTTATTATAAGTATTTTGATTGTATTGTATATTTTTTTCATTTACAATAAACAATACAAATTTTAAAAAAAATGCAATACACATAGAAAAGATCAAGTATTGCGACGATTGACATGTTATGATACATCCTTATGATAAATTTAAGCATATCAATATCAAAGAATGATTTAATGCTCCAAATGTAAAAACTTGAGATTAATTGATATTGCTTAATTGCCTAATATCATAAATTTATGAACAAAATTTATCCTTTTCAGATTTGTGTTTGTTTTTGGTCAAACGCTATTCAAGAGTGAACTCGTATAATTGCAACAATTTTAAATATGGATGTCCGGAAGATAATTACCCCTCCTCTGAAATTTTCAAATGTAAGTTTATCGAATTTTCATATTTTTAACTATTCTTTGTTAAATACTGTACTGTAAACATTTAGCTTTTTATATGCAAGTACATAAGACACTGTATTCAAAGTTATTCCACTAAAGACTCTGTCGTTTTGGCATTTACTTGGATTATTGTGAATTTAAAGAACTTTGAAAAAAGTCTCCAAAGAAGGCAATTAAAAATATGTTGGATACACGCTGCTAACGAGGCACATTTCATATGATTATATTTTGGGGGAATGGCGTAATAGGGCTCCAAAATAGTCACCATATGCTACGATCGTATATTAATTTGTTCTTGAACAGCAAACCGTTTTCTCCCTCTCTTAATTTATTATACTGAAATTGATTCATACTCTGACAAATTCCTCTAAAATAACGTTTATTTATAATTTAAAATGTTCAAAAAAGACCATTTCTAGCATGATTCCATGCATATTCCTATGAAATGATTAACTTCCATTAATATACCAGCTCGAAATTAATCCACCTGAGCCCTTTATCTATATAAAGTAAAACATCACAAAATAAAGAGGTATGTTGCACTCTGCCACTTTTGTGTCTTTATCATATAACCAAGTTTAGTTTGTTTATAATCAGGAAAATGAAAATAAATGACTATATGACAATAACTTTATAATTGATAATGAAATTCTGAATATTTGATTCTTTATGCGATAAATATTTTACAACTAAAATAATCAATAAATCCCATTACTCATGTAATTCATGATGTGATTGATTACATAATTTATCAAAAACATAATTAACCTTGTGGTCTTAGAGCCATGTGCTTGGTTAATTCTAACTAATAAGGTTCAGACCCCAAAGAGAGAGAAAGAAAATAAAGTGGCAAAGCGCATTCCTATGTGAGTACGAAGCTAATAAAAAAAGTGATAAGGCTCGCATCCAGTATTCTCTATATGTCACCTCTTAATTCGGAAATGGCGGTTGTAGAGGTACATGTATGTTGACTGGATTGTTGTTGGCCCATGGACCCAGTTGTAAAAACTGTTTTATCTTTAAACGAGAAAAAAATCACATGGTATATTTTCTATTAAAGTTAAATTCTGAGCTTTAAAATAAATATTAAAGTTCACCTTTGTGATGTGTTTATCTTTTGCAGTTTGCTTATTTATGGCATGAACCAGTTCTTGATAGTCTGTATGTACCGTATGCACTTATCAGCATTATTATACCCGCACTTTCTAAAGAAAGTTCGGGTATATTGTTGTTGTCCTGTTCCGTCCGTCCGTCCGTCCGTCTGTCCGTCCGTCTGTCACGTTTTACTTTCTCAAACTGCTCTTACATCGTATAAACTAGCAATCTGAACTCTTGGAGTTTGATTGGGGGTGTCATGTTGTTTTGTAAAATGGTTTCAAAAATTCTCTAGTGTTCCTGGGGGTCAGATAATTGGTAAAAAATGACGTTTTTTCACAAAAAACCTTCTTCCTCGAACTCCTCCTACATTTTCAACAATAGACAAATCATCTTTTGGAATATGTTTTGGGGTATCCTATAGATGCGCAATAAGGTTTAGGAAATTTCAATTTTGCCCTGGGGGTCATTTGGTGGCTGAAAAATGACGTTTTTTTTACAAAAAATCTGGTTTAAAAAACGTCATTTTTTTTGCAGTAGCCAAATAATCTTCTAGAATATGATTGGGGGTGTCATTTTGAAGTGTGATCAGGTTTCAGAATTTTTTTTTTCATCACAGAGATCAGTGGGCAACAAAAAATGACGTTTTTTTGCAAAAAAAGTATGGTTCCCGTAACTCCTCTTACAACTTTTAGAGTAGCTCTGTCATCTCATGGGATATGATTGGGGCTGTCCTATAGATGTGCAATAAGGTTTTAGAAATTTTAAATTCATCCAGAAAGTCAAATAGTAGCAGAAAATTAACGTTTATCACTCCTAAACAAAACCTACATCCCAGAACTCCTCTTATGATTTAATGAATAGACACATCATATCTTGGGATATGATAGAGGCTGTCCTAAAGATGTGCAGTAAGGTTTTTTAAAATTTAAATTTCATCTAGGGAGTCAAATTATAGCAGAAAATTGACGTTTATCACTCCTGAAAAAACCTAGATGCAAGAACTTCCCTTATTATTTAATGAATAGATACATCATATCTTGAGATATGATAGGGACTGTCCTATAGATGTGCAATAAGATTTTGAAAAATTTAATTTAATCCTGGTAGACAAAGAGTAGAATGAAATTAACATTTATCCCATGCGCAGATCTAGAGGGGGGTCAGGGGTCCAGATCCCCCCTTCAAAATTCAAATTTCTTTAAATTACATTTAATTTTTAAAATTGCCAAAAAAAAATGCTTCGGACCCCCCTCACCACCACCCCCACCCCCCCCCCCCCTGGGCAATCTAAAAAAAGTGTTCCCCCCCCCCCTTCCCCTGGAAAAATTTTCTGGATCCACACATGTATGTACGTGTATCCCTACTTAGACTTTAAATAAAATGACGGTGTTTTTCTCTTAAAATAAAAAAAACCTTGCATTTCATTTTTGCTTAAAATGAAAAAAAAACCTTACATTTACACTTTTCTTAATTGTTAAATGATGTATTAAAATTAAAATATAATTTGGGGCGGTCAAAAATTATTAACAACTGGTAAAAAATGTTTTTCTTAAAAAAAAATCACATTACACCTTGCATAATTGACAAATGATCTATTGAGATATGATCAGAATTAGTTAAATGTTACACATGGAGAGAGACTCATCACGAGAAAGCATGGAAACACCAGAAGGAAGAGAGAGAGAGAGGAGAGAGAGAGAGAGAGCTAAAACAGATAACATGTAATGGTTCGGACTGGGGTGGTGGGGTTGATTATGGGTGCTGATTCTGATATGTTAATCAAAGTAACAAAAATTATAAAATATACATGGATAATTAGAAAGATAAAATGATTGGTATTGTAATAGGGTGAATTTTATGATATTAATAATTAAATTCATGCATTATTCATATTTCATCAACATCATCATCTTCATATCCTACATTTCATTTATATTTTACATGTACATATTTAGAAACAGACTATTATCCCTATAACTCCCTGTCTTTTATGCACCTATCAAGTAATTATTATTTAATTATCTATTATAGTGGCTTCTGATATTTTATTCTAAGCCTTAAGGCATTTCACCTGTATGGTCACTTTAATACATGTGCACATGATCAGGTGGTTTACTATAGCCAATAGAATCCTTTAATCTCTATATCTGAATAAATGAAGAACCCTTAAGTGGACTTGTTAATCTTTGGGACAACCCACTATCACAGTATCATTCACCTTGGGACTTAAAATTGAGTCTTTTCTATATAAAAAGGTACTAAATTATAGCATACTGGTATATATATACATGTAATACATGTTGTTGAAAAGTAACAGAATTTTAAAAATAAAAAGACTGAAAACTGCAACATTGATTTAGGTTTAAAAAATGTGTATTACTACATTTATAGAAACATGCATTTATTTCTTCTGAATTTATGCTAATTTAACTGATTAGGGGAATCCAGGTGGACACAGGTATATTCTACCTGTACCCCTTAGAGGACCCCATAATTGCCAAAAATAATTAGGTGTTTGTTTTGGCGAGTAGCCGTTCGGGGAATAAACCATCAGAAGTCTTATTTTCTGCCTATTATTCAAGTTAAAATTAATAACAATAAATGATTAAAATTAAATGTTTATCCTCCACACCCCCCATCAGATTCAGAGTCTTCTTTAATACATTCTAACATGTGTAAAGTAGCAAATTTTAAATCATTTCTTCTTGTTTGGTATTTTCCTCTAGATGCACATTAAGATTTAGGAAATTGCTTTTTAATTCTTATCGATAAGATAAACAAAATGTTATATGTATTCGGGGCAATTGTAATCCTAAACAAAGCAGGGTCATCAATAGGCTAGAAATTACCCACATGGATCAAACAGTATACATATGAATAAGATAAAGTACTTTATTATATCCAGTTCTGGAAAGTCAGGGTGTCTCCAAGGGGACATAACCTATATACAATTTGATGCACACAAAGAGCAAGAATAAATATGGTTTAGGGATGGGGGATCTCAAAAGTTAAAAATTAACAAAGTATATCATCATTTCCTATTTCAGAGGGTTAGGGGGTGGTTTAAAGACAACTCCTGGGGGTCATGTACTTACACCATTTGATGCATCATAATGATTTTAGAAACAAGAATATAGTTGGTTTAGTGGTGGGGATCTCAACAGTTTTCAAGATTAATGGTATTTTCCTGTTTCATTGGGTCAGAACAATCCCATAGGGTCATGGCCTACATTTTATTTGATGCATCATAATACATTAAGAAAAACACCCTTTCCTCCCTATTAAATAAAACTCATATAGACATGATAAGTCTCTACACTTATTTTAATGTAATACACAAATTTAATACAAACTGTCACAGGGTCAATATGGGGTCAACTTAATATTTAAGTCTGACAAATGAAAAAAATAACTTTTGCAATTAAAATGACAGAAACTGTACAAATGCGATAGGATAGGTAACAATGATGAGCTTATTTAGATATTTTAAAAAAGATGATGATACAGTATGCTGGCAAAGGGAGATAACTTATTTAGAAAGTGAAAGTAATACTTATGTATACCGGTGTCTCATAATATTGTGCGAGTACTACATGTATTATGCTTACCTATATTGGTCAACATCATAATGATAATCCAATTAGAGCACAATATGAATCCATTAATTAGATGATCATCACAAAAGAAACGTTTATGCATGTTAATTAATCCTATTCTGCACATGGAAAACACATACCGTTATGTACACCACGTGAAACCCATCTATCCAAGAAGAGCTGGGTAAAACTAGTACCCGGTAATGCGACCTGTAGACCTGTGTTGTGTACGTAACTTCGGACAAAGATCATTTTCTTGTAATATGCATGTATTTTCATGACTTTATTCTTTTAAACCCCTTGTACTGTTTTATTAGGTAAAAATATGTAAAGCACATATTTCAGCTTTAAGGTGGTATATACAGCTAGGACACCTGCATATTGTAATGAACTCCCTATTGCAGAAATAAACAATAAACTTTAAATATAATATTTCCCCCCAAAATAATGTTACCTAACAGTGAAGTGCAATGGGTTAGAGCGTTAACTACATGTCTGTAGAGAGTTCAAATGCTGCTGGGGCTTTTCTATTTTTTACTTCAGATTCCATAATTTTAAAAATTCATCTTTTTTTGCTAAATACCTGTATTGTGAAAATTTAAAATTATAAAACGTCACTGTGAAGGAATTTTGATTATAATGCACTTTACTACATGTACAGGCTTTCGTTG
>WFKH01010211.1:45481977-45492070 GCA_016163765.1 Magallana hongkongensis
GGGGGGGGGGGGGGTTGAATTTTCACATTTGAATATATAATATAGAGAAAACTCTTTAAAAATCTTCTTCTCAGAAACCGATCATGCAGAAAAGCTGCAACTTGTGTGGAAGTATCCTCAGGTAGAAAAGATTCAAGTTTGTTCAAATCATGATCCCCGGGGGTAGGGTGGGATCACAATTGGGGTGGGGGTGTCAAATTTTTACATAGGAATATATAAGGAAAAATCTGTAAAAATCATCTTCTAAAACACAAATTGTCCAGAAAAGCTCTAACTTTAGTCAGTTCAGATAGTGTAGATTAAAATTTGTCAAAATCATATTCTTCAGGAGTAGGGTTGGGCCACATGGGGGGGGGGGGGGGGATTCCAATTTTACAAAGGAAAACATTTAATTATCCACAAAAACTCAAATGTTATTATATATGGTTTTACTTATATGCAAACATTTTGACATATTGTTGATTCTTTTAAATTGTTAAATTGTTTTAAACTATTCAACCGATTTCCACATTATTTTTAGGACTGATATAGCACTATCGGTGCTACATATTATTCAATTTTTAAATGATGACGTCACTTCCGGTTTCAGATATTGACGACTTTGTAAATTTTTAAGGGTCATTTTGTCCACGCATCTCCTCCGAAACTAATCAAGATAAAAGCTTGAAAATTTTCAAGGATTGTAGATAAATGTTTGAAGTTGTACTCCCATGCTTCCAATTATAATCAAAGTTGTGAGAGTACTGAACGACGGGGTCTTGAAAGTTTGAATTTGTAATTGTCCACGTTTTCCTCGAATATGCTTTAAAAAATTATGAGTTTGAATGGGGTGTTAAAATCTATGTTAAATTCGGCTTTTACTAAATCCTGACCGGGACTGTCCTTCATAATTTTTGAAAACTAACACAACCTTTTTTTATGTAAAATAAGACCCTCGAGGTAAAATTTAAAAAATACTACAATTAAGCAGGAAAATCAAAACAAATATTTCTAGGTAGATAATTTAAATTATTAGATTTATTAACTTCTTTGATCCAAGGGAAAATCCACAAGTCGGTATCCGTTATACAAGGTTTATGAAAACTCCGAAAACTCTCCAACTGCTGAATTACCGAACAATGTTAACATTTGTATACCGATAACAAACGCAGACATCTGACGTTAGAAATCTTCCTTTTAACTATAAGATAATTCCAAGTACTATAACTATAACAAGGTTCATCACGGTCGCCATTTTGACTTTTTAGACCGGCTTATCTAACACGATTTTGTGCATCACGAATTACGATACAACCGTTCCTTTTATTGAAAATCATACTCCGAATTCAGTAAACTAGAAAATAGAGACCGGAAGTGAATGAATAACGTCATACTTTGGGGTAGACCTTTCCTGATTGGCTGTTATATTTGTCGTTAAAAATAAAGCAACATAATGATAATTAAAAGACATTAATTGATAAATTACAGAGATAAGTCAATTAAAGGACAGGTTAGAAAAAAATAAAATGTTTAGTGCTAATGAAGGAGAGAAAGTTTCATGTCTAAGAAAAATATTCACACGGCGGTAATATGTGTTTACCGACAATTGATAAAGCAATGTTTATTGTATGATAATTTTAAATTGTTAATTTTTGCTATTAATTCAGAATTATTTGATCTTAAAATGTCTAATATATGCAAAGTTAACGCTTTTAACAGCAAAATTAACAAATGTCGTAGGAAATTGTCATTTCAGTGACATGTGTCCTTTCAACACACTGTCGTCTATTAAGCGCAAATTTTCATGTATGTCTTGGGAAAAATATTCGAAAGCGATTTAATTTGATTTTTTTTAAAGAGCTACAATAAAATATTTGTAAATCAGATTTTAAAACTACGATATATAAACTATAATATTATATATGTTTTATCTTCTTAAAATTGAAATAAGTTCCATTTCTATTTACATGTACTACCACACGGTAAATAAATATTTTAAAAACATAACAACCGTGCATTATTTCTGAATTCATAGGTCTAATATTGGTGTGAGATATTTACCGATTGGAGAAAGATCAGCTGAGTTTCTGATGAACGACATTAAGATATTGATGAAAAATTTTTTTAAAACATGAATGTAACTGGTTTTGTACGTTATAAATTATAGAAAAAAAATGTTAACATGTCTCATAACATGTAAAAAAAAAAAATACATATATATTCCAACTAAGCAGCGGGCAACATGAACATAACTTGGTTCTTCAATCGATAAGATTGTATATATTGTTTGACGTATAGGTCACCCAAAATGTATAATCTAAATAGATAAAGATTTTGCTTTAAATGATTTGTTCAAATTTAAGGCAAATTCAGACTTGTTATTATTTTCTATGTACAAAATTCCTTTAAAGTTGAGTAGCAGTCATACCGCAATAAAGTAGATTGGAAGCCAATGATGAACCTATTTAAGAAATATGTAAGACAGCTGTGTATAACCTGTTCAGATTTTAATTTCGGCTCGCGCATGAAGTTTGGTAGTATTCAAATGATAGATTGTTAAAATAAAATTCCCAACTTTTCAAAAATGGCACCTTTACTTTCGATTCAACCTTTAACCCTTTCTATAAATAAATCAGTTCGTCTACCAACTGAATCGTCAACGGCGTTGTGCATTCAGTTACATTAACGTAACTCATTCCACAAATCGCTACAAGTATTGAATCCGAGCAAGAATATTTTGAACAATAAAACTATTTTTTTATTTTGTTTATAGAATTTGGTTTATACATAGACGACTTCAAAAGATTAAATGCGTGTTTTTGATAATATATATTTACTGAAATGCATAAAAACTTTCTGCACTCTTTTCTAACGCGTAGACTCAATTCATGTGTTCTACGCGTGCCTTCCAGTTTGAGACTTGGGCTAACAGTAAACTAAAAGGCGGGGTCACGTGACCCCGTCTAAAAATTGCGCAAGCCCTCGAAGCTCGCCTGAACCTGAAAATTAGCACTAATTTTTTTCACGATTTTTTTAAACACTTTTGTAATATCTTTTGATGTATAAATATTTTGTTAAAACATGTAATGCAAAAGTTGTTTCAATTTCTACGGGCTTTTATTTGATATCAAGAAAAAGGGCCTGGCCCCTCAAATTAGGGGCCAAGAGGGCTCTAAAGTCTTTTTACAATAACTCTTTACTGAACAATAATCTATTATCAATTATAGAAGCAAAAATGTTTAGTGTAAAGCTGCTTATCTACACAGTACCATGCCTTAGTCATATATTACGTAATTAGGGGTTTGTTTTAAGGGGCCAGAAGTTCAAAACTTTGATCATTAATATTTAGAAAAGGAGAAATATTTTGAAAGACATTGTGGAAGAAAAGTTGCTCAAAATAATGTTCTCAACAATATGCTACCTAAAAGGTTTCTGGTGGTGGCCCCGGTAAGGAGTTGAAGGGTCGGCCCCTAAAACACAGTTGTTCGGATATCTTTAGAACGGTCAACACTTCGTGAACACTTGTTGAACAAAATGTGTTTATATTTATGAGACCTTATATTTGATATTAAGAAAAAGGGGCTGACCCCTTAAATTAGGGACCAAGAGGGCTCTTAAGTCTTTTTAAAATAACTATTCTGAAAAATAATTTGTTGTTAATTATAGAAGCAAAAATATTCATTTTACAGGAGTTTATCTACACAGTACCATACCTAAGTCATATGTTACGTAATTAAGGGTTTCAAGGGGCCAGAAGTCCAAAACTTTGATCTTTAATATCTAGAAAAGGAGAAATATTTTGAAAGGCATTGTAGAAGAAAAGTTGCTCAAAATAATGTTCTCAACAATATAACACCTAAATATTTTCTGTTGGTGGTCCCGGTAAGGAGATAAAGGGTCGGCCCCTAAAACACAGTTGTTCTGATATCTCTAGAACGGTCAACAATTCGTGAACACTTGTTGAACAAAATATGTTTACATTTGCGAGATGTTTCATTTAATATCAAGAAAAAGGGGCTGACCCTTCCAATTAGGGGCCGAGAGGGCTACAAAGTCTTTTTATAATAACTGTCTTTTTAGCTATAATTTGTCATAAATAAATCGCAAACATAAGAGCTTGTTAAGCTGAATTTAAAACTGAAATCCGTTTTAAAATCTGACGATGCATTACAGAGATATAGGGGTTTAAACATTGCTTTTTCGGGAAAATTTCATTCCTCATTTTTGGTTAAGAAAATAGTTTTATGTTCAATGTTAAATTAACTCGTACCTGAAATAATTCGATAATTGTTAAATTGTACCAAAACACATTCGGACTTTGTTTTTGCTAAGTCGTTCTTGAAGCTGGAAGTTCCTCTAATGAGTAGAGTTTTTAGACTAATAAACATAAGAAGCTAAAACAAAAAGAAAAAATCGAATTATTCTTGGTACGAGTTAACAAAATCCGAATGATTCTTAGTACGAATTAGCAAAAACCATATCGATTTCAAGATCGACTTAGCAAATACAAAGTCCGAATGTGGGAGAGTCAATTAATGCCCTTTATACGCTTAAGCACCAAGAAAACCTGGGATTAACACCAGCTTTATGCTCCTTCATGGCTATGAGTAGGATTTCAACTTTTAATTTTAATGTGAACATTGTAATCTATGTGCAAACATTTTACTACTAACGGTAGACATCAACCATTACTATTTAAAGTTACGAATGCACGTTGGATTGCTGAATCAGCTGAATGCTATACCAGTGTCGCAATCTTTGAAATGTCTTAAAAAGAAATGACGACAGACTCTTTAGTTAGAAGGGAAATATTTCACATGTACTTTTACGATGTGATTTGATAAAGAAATAGTAAAATATCAGTAACATCATCTTTTTTTCTAATTGTTGATGTGGCTTATTTGAACTAATTTGAAAGGGAAAACAATCACAATGTGCATTATATTATAAATTATATACAGAGACATATATATGCAGTTTTTGTAAAGACTAACAAAATTTCATAGATTTTTAACTTCTTTCCGAAGTCAATCATGGGCATAAAACAGTTGTCAGTTATTCACTAGAAAATCCCGAACCGACATTAATTTTTAGCAAATTTCTCTCATTTTACAGCTTAAGATATATATAAATGTATTAAAATGTCATAATATTGAATACAGTTAATGGTTAAAATGTCCATTTTAAGTACATAAATAGGAAAATATTTTTCCCTGTATTTTACTATTTATCACTAAAAATGAAGGTTTTTCACTCAAATTTCTTCATTTTACAGCTTTAAATTTTTCTAGACTTTTAGTATATGATTGTCAAGGCATCGACTTTTAAGTTATACTAAAATAATTCTGTTGCAATTTTGTTAAGGTTTGGCTAATTTTAGAGTAGATTGACTGGACTATAGACCTGATAATTAAAGACTATGTTCATGTATTGTAAATATACAACTGACACAACGTAATTCCATTACATTAGACTAACGGAGTTATCGGCCTTTTTTGTACGCTTTCAATCGACACAGGGCGAAAAACAATCTTTAAGCAAGTCTTTTACGATCTTTAAGACACCTTTAAGTCACCTTTAAGGAGGTTGGATCCCGCAATCATAAGTCTTAAGTTTTTTTCCGAACTATTTTGTAAAATTCTACATACATAGCTTTACTAAAATTCAAAACAAAATTTTGGTATCTATGTGCTCCTTTTGCTGCTAAAGTGTATTTAATATAACCTTTCTGCACTGAAAGTGCAAATTGCACATATATCTCTTTTCCTCAATAATTTTTAATCGGAATAAACCATGGCATCAAATACAAATTGATATTATTTAAAATTAATAAAATTAAAATAATCATAAAGAGAAATTTTGCAATATCTTCACCTACTTGATAATTTGACCTTTTTGCACTGATAAAACGCTGTCTGTATCCAATAACGATTCAACATGCAATAAAATTATTTAAAAGTCTCAAACTTTCTTTCAAATTTTAATAGACTTGTCAAAAATATCTTACAAATTCAGAAAATAAAACCAAAAGTATTGGTCTATGATGTAAATTTTGAGAAATTGCATGAAATAAGCTAATTTTAGGCAAAAACTGGAGTTCATTTTTTCTTGATTTTCATGAAATATTAGTTAAATGTGCCAATATATGTCGATAGAAACATTGAAATATTGTTAAAATGTGTTTTTTGAAACAACACGAAGATAATCTAATGCATAAACTAGCTGGAAATTTGGTCTGCACTCAAAATAAGTAAGTTAAAATTACAGTACTCTAAAACAACTGAGTTATGAAAAATGTTCATTTTCTTCTTAAAAACCTTCCGCCACAAAATATAGTCCCTTTATTTAACTCTGTAAATATGTAATTTTTTAGTTTATTTGGCATTGTAAAATAGGAATTTACAAGTAGAATTAATATATGACAAAGAATTTCCAGACAAGAGGTGACCCAAAATGGCTACCCCAAATCAGAGGACCGAACCTCTTTAAGCAAGAGCTTATAGGTCAGCTACCTTAAAGCATCTTTAAGTTGCATTTACGCTCCCTTTAAGTAATCTTTACAAAGTCTTTAAGTTCCTTTAAGTCAACTTTGATCAAGCTGAACAGTTTCATATCAAATTCATAAATTAAATCAATAAATCCAAAAACTCTTGTGTAGGGGTGAGAAAGGGTAATCCAAGTGATGATATACTTTAAAATAGGGGGTGTTCCAGGCGGTTTTAATTGTCAACACACACCACGCAGAAACTGGTATGTACACCATATTATTAATACTGCTCCAATGAACACTGATCGCCGTTATAAAAAATACATCTTTTAGACGGGGTCACTACTATTTTACTGTCAGTCGAAGTCTCAAACCGGAAGGCACGCGTAGAACACACGAATTGAGTCTACGCGTTAGAAAAGAGTGCAGAAAGTTTTCATGTATTTCAGTAAATATGTATTATAAAAACACGCTTTGAATCATTTTTAGTCCTCTATGTATAAACCAAATTCTATTAAGACAATAAACAAATAGTCTTATTGATCAAAATATTCTTGCTCGGATTCAATAGTTGTAGCGATTTGTGAAATGAGCTACGTAACTGAATACACAACGCCGTTTACAATTCAGTTGGTGGACGAGCTCATTAATTAATAGAAGGGGTTGAAGGTTGAATCGAAAGTAAAGTTCACAAACGCAATGTGCCATTTTTGAAAAGTTGTGAAATTTATTTTAACAATCTATCACTTAAATACTACCGAACTTCATGTGCGAGCCGAAGTTAAAATCTGAATGGGTTATACACAGCTGTTTAACTTATTAAATAGGTTCTTCACTGGCTTCCAGTCTACTTGCTGTATGACTGCTGTTCATCTCTAAAGGAATTTTGAACATGGAAAATAAAAGTCTGAATATGTCTTCTTGTTTATTGACTCTTTAGTTAACTAAACTGAATTTAAATTTTGAATAATGCATTTTAAGCAAAATCAATATAGATTATACATTTTGGGTGACCAATGCATCAAACAACATATATAATCTTATCGATTAAAGAACCAAGTATTAATGTTTACGGCTAAGTTGGATAATATATGTAAAAAAAAAAAAAAAAAAACATGTTATGAGACATATTAAGTTTACACTTTGAAGCAGTCAGATTCACGATTAAAAAAAACCTCTTTATCAATATCTAAATGTCTATCATCAGAAACTCAGCTGATCTTTCTACAATCGGTAAACATGCAGATTGTAATATTTTGCAGTATGTGTACTTTTAATGCAAAGGGGAATAACCTGTCCTATTTTTAGTGTCTCATTCGTCTTTTAAGGTACTTCACTACACCCAGACTTATATTTTTTAAGACACTACGTCACAAGATAGCGATTTAATTGTTTTGTAAAACTGTTTGTATCAATCGATTCAGATGTATATTGCATAGCTCAGTGGTTAAAGTATCACGCTTGTGAACCGCAGATCATGAGTTCGAATCCGCCTGAGGCTTATGTTCATGTTCACTGAATGAAATTTTTGAAAATATCATTTTTTATCCAAAATTGCAATTTTTTTCGCCTATTTGACATAAATACTTCTTATATATCATGCTCTCTATCATAATCAAGTAATTTTGTGCTGATTTTAGAAACTGTTTGAAGGTGTAGTGAAGTACCTTAAGGCAGAGTGCCAATATTTTATGTATTGTATCTATATGAAATTTAACTTGTAATATTGGCATGGTGAGACTTAAATAAACACTTACTAACTTAATTACTTAATTACTTACTTACTTACTTGTAAATATCTCGCACTCATATTAGACCTATAAATTCAGAAATAATGCATCGTTGTTATGTTTCAAATTTTTAGTCTATCGTGTGGTAGTACATGTAAATAGAAATAGTACTTATCTCAATTTTAAAAAGATAAAAACTCACAGTTTATATCGTAGTTCTAAAATCTGGTTTACAAATTCTTTATCGTAGCTCTTCGAAAAAATTCAAATTAAATCGCTTTCGAATTTAAGTTCAATTTTTCAGAGTAACGCACGAAAATTTGCGCTCAATAGACGAGAGTGTATTTAAAAGACACATATCCATGAAATGACAATTTCCTACAACATTTGTTGATTTTGCTGTTAAAAGTGTTAACTTTGAATATTTTAGAAAATTTAAAATCAAATAATTCTGAATTAATGAAGCTAAAATTAACAATTTTAAATTATATTACAATAAACATTGCTTTTTTAACTCTCCTTCATTAGACTAAGTGACTGATCTGGACATTCTACTTTTTTTTTGTTCTAAACAGTCTTTTAATTGACTTATCTCTGTGCATTTACCAGTTAATGTCTTTATCATTCTGTTGCTTAATTTTAACGACAAATATAACATCAAATCAGAAAAATGTCTTCCCCAAAGTAATACGTGATTCATTCACTTCTGGTCCCCATTTTATAGTTTTATCGATTTGAAAACAGTAGACTAGATTCGGAGTATGATTTTCAATTATAAAAGGAACGGTTGTATCGTAATTCGTGTAGATGATGCACGAGTTTACACAAAAAAGTAGTTAGTGGAGAACGGATATATTCATACCTATTAATTTTACACGAATCGCTGCCGGAAAATCGTGTCAGATAAGCCGGTCTAAAAAATCAAAACTGCGACCGTGACGAACCTTGTTATTGTTATAGTACTTGGAATAGTCTTATGGTAAAAAGAAATATTATTCTAACGTCAGGCGCCTGTGTTTGTTATCGGTATACGATTGTGAACTTTGTTCGGTACTTCAGGAGTTGGAGAGTTTTCAAAGTTTTCATACACCTTGTATAACGGATACCGATTTTACCTTGGATCGCAAAATTGAATAAATTTAATAATTTAAATTATTTTCCAAAATAAACTTGTTTTGATTTTCTGCTTAGATGTAGGTTTTTAATAAATTTTCCCCTTGGGGTCTTGTTTTACATAAAATACCGTTGTGTCAATTATATAAAATTATGAAGGACAGTCCCGGCCGGGATTTAGTAAAGATTTTAGACAAGGTATAAGGCAAAAAGCCGAATTATAACATAGATTGAAAGACCTAATTCAAACTCATAAATTTTTTAAGCATATTCGAGGAAAACGTGGACAATTACAAATTCAAACTTTCAAGACCCCGTTTTTCAGTACACTCAGTACTTTGTTTTATTTTGGTTTCAAAATTATTGTAGCGGCGAGCGCAGTCATCTGCACATGAAATTTTATTAAAGTATGTTTGTTTTCTATTATCTAATCGGTGAAAGATCTCTCTCTCTCTCTCTCTCTCTCTCTCTCTCTCTCTCTCTCCTTACTAATTAATATTTACTATTTGACTACATTATACTAGTCGAAAACCATCAATTGTTTGACTGTTAGCACAAGATTTTAAATTCATAATTTTCATTGAACCGGATTCAAAATGCATTAATATGTAAATCTACATCAATTCGATTTTATTTAGAATTTGTTTTCGTAAAAAAACACGCATTCACACAAACTAACTACGATAATGGGTTTATTTTTTTTAAGTTTATCTGGTTATTAAACAAAATTTAAAAAAATGAATAAATAATACATGATATAATTTAATAATTAGTTATATATATA
>WFKH01010211.1:45532903-45547707 GCA_016163765.1 Magallana hongkongensis
ATTCCACACAAGTTTCAGCTTTCCATACTAATTAGTTTCTGAGAAGATGATTTTTAAAGATTTACTCTATATATTCATATGTAAAAATTCGACCCCCCCATTGTGGCCCCATCCAACCCCCAGGGGTCATGATTTTCACTACGTTGAATATACACTACCTGGGGACGATTCCACACAAGTTTCAGCTTTCCTGGCCAAATGGTTCTTGAGAAGAAGATTTTTAAAGATTTACTCTATATATTCCTATGTAGAAATTCAACCCCCCATTGTGGCCCCACCCTATCCCCCGGGGTCATGATTTTCACTACTTTGAATCTACACTACCTGAGGATGCTTCCATACAAATTTCAGCTTTCCTGGCTAATTAGTTTATGAGAAGAAGATTTTTAAAGATATACTCTATATATTCCTATCTAAAAATTCGACCCCCATTCTGGCCCCACCCTACCCCCGGTGGTCATGATTTTCACAACTTTGAATTTACACTACCTGAGGATGATTTCACACAAGTTTCAGCTTTCCTGGCTATTTAGTTTCTGAGAAGAAGTTTTTTAAAGATTTACTCTATATATTCATATGTAAAAATTCAACCCCCCATTGTGGCCCCACCCTACCCCCGGGGTCATGATTTTCACAACTTTGAATCTACACTACCTGAGGATGATTTCACACAAGTTTCAGCTTTGCTGGCCAAATGGTTCTTGAGAAGAAGATTTTTGAAAATTTCTAAATTTTTTAAAATAAATTCTAATTATCTTCCCTTTGAAAAGGGCGTGATCCCTAATTTTCACAACTTTGAATCCCCTTTACCTAAGGGTGCTTTGTGCCAAGTTTGGTTAAAATTGGCCCAGTAGTTTTTGAGGAGATGTCAAAAATGTGAAAAGTTTACGGACAGACGGACAGACAGACGGACAGACGGACGACAGACAAAATGTGATCAGAAAAGCTCACTTGAGCTTTCAGCTCAGGTGAGCTAAAAACGTATGGGATTTTTTTTTTTGGGGGGGGGTGTTCGGGGGGAGGCACATATATCGGAAAATATATCGAACACATAAATCGACGCTTGACAAATGTATGAAAAGATATTACAGTCTAGTTTTGGAAACTTTCTTTTGAACGGTGGCTATTAATTAGCGGTCAAAATAAAGAATACATCCCTCAAACACAAAAGGTAACCACTTTATTCAACCATAAGAAAAGATTATGGGGGTTGGTGTTGGGATGGGCCGGGGGTGTTAAAGACCATACATCCTATGGAAGAGGGAATCTCTTAAAGATTTTTTTTAAGGAGGCTGGGGGGGTCAAAAAAAATTTCTCCAAAATTCACAAAATTTGCAGAAATGTTTCACATAATCTTAATTTACATTTTAATGTGAAAGACCACATCACAATCATCGTTAATTTTATCATTTATTGCATCTGAAGAAATTGCACGTTATGTAAAAAAAAAAATTATGAAAAATATATGAAATATAAATAAGGGCAAAAAACATACCAATAACATCACAAAAAATTAACACAATAAAAAAAACTTAACATTATTTGTTATAAAGAAAAATATCACAATTTTACCAAAAATATGTATGTCACAAAAATGCAAATATGTAAAACCAAAATAAAGTAGCCACAAGATTATTTCCAAATTTTAACATAATAATAATCAATACATTTGTAATAAAGATTGAGCATTAAAAAAAAATTTCGATGGTGAAATTTGAAAAAAAAAAAATAAATGGAAAATATTTGAACAAAATATTTGATCTTTTACAAGTTACCTCCCTTTGAAAAGTTAGAAAATGCTGAAAAACAGCCGAAATTATTTTTTTGCATCTTGTAACCCTTGGATTACTATCAATTGACTCTCTAAATAATGTTTCAATACCATCATATCCATTTCTTCAAAAGACAAATTCAGTACAATGTAAGAGTTATAGAACATTAGAGTGAAAATCATTTTTGTGTAGAGATAAAAACGCTTTAAAATGGCAGCCACCCCCCAGCCTCGTTAAGAGAGATAGGTAGTAAAAAGTATTAAACTTCGGCAATACTTTAATCAGCTTGTAGGTACCTACTTCAAAATATATACTTACGTGGTAAAATTAAAATTTTGTTGATCTTGATCCATCAACCTGTGAGTTTACAGGTTTAAGTCTAGTTGTAGAAAAAACAGCGTTTGTTTAAGACTCATTCATACATTGAAGGTAGTTTACCTTCTATTTTAAAAGCAACTACTTGTATAAACTTTCGCAGAAACAATTAACATCGTATATTAGATTAAATTACTTACGTCATGTTACAGTGACGTCATATCTAATTTACAAGTACATGTATTTCATAAGTGTCGTCTGCTTACATGATACAATCGTAGATTTAAAAAAACTTCAATTATTTCTAACCCTGAGAGGTCCGAGTTGAATTAAATAGTGCATTAAAAAATCCTCGATTACAATATGTATAAACATTTACAGTATGCAGTAGGCATAAAATACATTTCACATCGACAGGTAACGTTACGATGTGTGAACTTTGAACTGATTTAACTATTTTTTCCCTACACATATTTATATCTAAACAAGTTGCTGTCCTTTAAAAAAGGACTGCAATACGTGGACCATATGCATGTGTTTTTAACGGAAACGCGAAAGCCTTAAGATTATCAGAGATTCCACCGAATCTAGCCTGGCCCCTGCTTTTATATAAAGACATCTACAGGGGAGACCTGTAATTGCAAAAGTGTCATGATGAATATTATAGTAGCAAGCCTGGATATAGTGCCTTTAAGCACTGAATGAGTACATTGTATCAGGCATAACCCTGACCTTTTACCTCAGAATTTAAACACAATTATAAATTATATTAATGAAGATTACATGTATAGTATTAGGCATTCAGTAAATTTCACTATTTGGGTACACATTACGCCTCGCACTTCTTTGTTAACTGTGCAGTGACAGCTATATGTAAATTTATTTCGTATTTTGATGCATTTTTCTTGATATTTAAACTTTTATACAGTGACATAATTATTCAATCATGTATTATATACAGTCACATGATTATTTAATCATGCTTATATGCGTAAAAAATTTTTGATAGGGAAGTACACTAGCCTTGTCTACTAGTAGTAATTTAAAAGTATATTGTTAAGCTATTTCGGAAAACAACAAAACATCGCGATTTATGCTATTTTATGCATGTTGTAGTTTCGGCATAGTTAGTCTTCCTTTCATGTTTGGTATTGTTTAATACACATACCTTTTCTAGTTGAAATGTTATTTGCATTTTCAGTATGATTTATACTTATCCGATTTATTTATCTAACGTTACTACTAACCAATTTTTCGGGGGCTCTAATATTGGGGGAAAGTGTTACACAACACCGGCCGTCTTTTCAATTCGGTAAATCTCGGCAAATTCTGGGACTCTGATGAAACTTTTGACACGCACATTAACCTGTCAGTCATTTTATCCGTCACGCTTTTTCTAATCAATTGTTTTGATTTCTACAATATGTATGACGATCAAACGAAGAAATGTTAATTGATTCCTGATGTATTCTTCTTAATCGTTCGGGTTTTAAAGTAACTTTCATTGTGTAGTCAAAAATAGGATGCATGGTATTATTCGGGCAAACTATATGAACATCTTATGCGCAATGCATATATTCCTTAATATTTACATTTTCAACTGTCTTTGTCTGTGATAACATTACGAATCAATTTTGAAGCCTATAACCCAATAACTTCATAAAACATGAGTGACAAAAAATGGGCGTGTCTTATAGCATAACCGAGAAACGGTATTGGCTGCGCCGCGCAGTAATACATAGCACGTGCCACATGAACAAATAGTGGTTTTAAAATAATGTTGTTTTAAAGTGTACAAATTGGAAATAATATAAATATAAGTAATAAGGAATCATTCTTTGAATATTATGAGGTGATAATTTCGGTCGGAGCGTGGTCAAATCTATCATAAAGCCCTTCGGGCTTTATTGGATTTGACCACGCCCCGACCGAAATTATCACCTCATAATACTTAAAGAATGATTCCCTATTCCTTAATTTAACCCACCACCACCACCACCCCCCCCCCCGCCTCTTCCTCTCTCTCTCTCTCTCTCTCTCTCTCTCTCTCTCTCTCTCTCTCTCATATAAACTATTATCTTGATATCTAAATAAGGGCTACAATACCATTGCGTTCCGAAAACCAATTTGTCTTTTCAGTTTTTGCAATATTTCAAACCTTTTAGCAGACGAAAATGAGATGCAATGTAATATCGAGATTAAAATCGAATTCTATGGCCTCATCTTATTACTTCCTCTTCCAATAATTTCGGTCCCGAAGTTTAACAGAATGGCTGGTTGGCCTATCTTTTTAGTTTATTCAAACGTAAAAAACTGTTACAATTAGCTGTCGTTTCTAAGAAAGTGTTTATTATTTTTCTACAGATTTGATTCTGCCAAACAGTGCCTTACATTATCTTAATTATCGACGGTCACGCTTTTTGCAAGTTGAATAAAAATCAAACCACTGTTTATTGTGATTTTTCTTCAGTTTTATGCATTATTCCATTCAAACAAATTTACATTTGATTTAACGCTACTTTTATTTCGTCAGTTATGTATTTTGCGTAGAAAGTGTAGATGGTTGATTGCCGACAGAAATTCTGTTTCCAGGTTTTTTAAAAGCCTAAGGGATCAAACGTACTTTTCTTACTCCTACTCTTTAAGTTTTAACTCCCATTGTCTTAGTAAATTTGTAATAATTTGATTTTTAAAAAGTCGAATCATAAAACTAGATTTTTTCTATAAAATACAGAAAACGAAATTATCAAATTCTAAGTTGTCAGGTCTTCTCGTTTGTTCCTTGGAGACAATTGACAATTCTTTTTAAAGTTTCTTTTTGACATGTTTGAGAAAGATTTCAAGTTAATAAAGTATGACGACAGAAACGTGATGTAGTCAATATTTCTAACTAATCAATTGTATTTAGGAAATTAAAAGCGTTTTTCTTTTCACTGCTTGGAATGTGTATCATCTTGGAAAGACTTGTTAATAAGACAAGGCGACATGCCACTTACTGTACATAAATCTTGGTGAACTTCAGCATCTTACTTTTAAAAAAAGAAATAAATGAATGCAGAAATATGTGTGTCAGTGCGTTAGGTTTTAACCATGCAGTTGTTTTAAGCCATAGTTTACTGCGAAATGTAACAGTATAATGTATGTGGTATAATGAAACATATTTAGCATAGTTTTGGAATCAATACAACATACATATGGTTTTATATATTCATAAGCTCATACTAAGTACAGATACATTTAATAAACCATTTATGCTACCTGTCGGATGTCGAGCTAATTGTTATCATGTCAAAAACCTAATTTTCCTTGTCAAGGGATATGTTTAAAAAATGTCATCTATGTGAAACAAAATTTATTGCAGCACGTTTATTTGAAACGTTTCATTTTTTAATTAATTTAACACATATGTAATTATGTACTTGTAAAATGTTACATCACTCATAATGCATTATATTCTGATTTGAAAAGTCCACTGAAAAAAGCAGTTTTTATATGGTAGACGCTGTGGAATTTGCACGCGGGGTAAAATTAACAGATCAGAAATTGGCGTGGGTTGCACTGTTCAATTCTTCTTACAGTGTAACTCCAGATGAAGCTGATCATTGTCCTAAGAGATAGATTAACGACATCAAGCCCAAAAGTGTCAGATCAGCAATTCACAAAGACGCTGTTTGATAAAACTGCTTAGACAAGAAATCAAAGTCAAGGCGTTACATGTATTTAGCGTGTGGAGACTCAGTGGACGTTTTTGTTGTGAACCGTCAGCTGACAGAATCTAAGTTTACTTTTTGTAAATTAGACGAAATTGAAAATGAACTTCACTCTCGTCTAAATTGCCCGTTATATGACGACTTATGCAGCACGATGGTAGTACATGTATTTATCATAATATGTATTCATACATGTATCTGAATCAATACATGTATACATGGCACTGAGAGGTGAGTAAGTCAGGCACGCAAAGATAACAATACAGCAGAAATTAATTCTGTTCATTGATAATATAAAGTGTTTAATCTGATCTATGAATAGAAACACAAAAATACGAGTACAGTAGTACACAATACGATAACAGTTATTCTCATAGTAAAGACATGTTGATTTCAGTTGGTGTATTCAATATTAAAAGAATCTAGACACAGTTTGAGTTAAAATTCAAAATTTATTTTTCATTTTTTTTTAGTCTAGAATGGTTAATGTGTATTTTTAATGCTCTGACAAAATTTGGAAGTCAAATATTGAATTACGCTTAAGATACCAAGATTGAAAATCTTTGTTTTGTAAGCAACGTTCGAGTCTTGTTATCGTTTGCATATTGTTTACATATGTGTAATATTGGTAAAAGTTTCAATAAAATCTAGATTTCTTTTGTTGATAATAGCATTAATTTTTTGAACACATGGAATCAGTTTATTTTGATTGCCACGACTCAGTTTGTCAAATAAATGATAATTTCTGTACCTTACTTTATTTGTAAACAAATAATTATAAGATTCGAGCTTTGTTTACATAACAATAAATTATTAGTTACCCCTGTATCTCGCTTGTAACATTCAAAGTTTTGTCAATCATTTAAAACGCACAATTAAATTATGGTAAACTTATATGTAAAAAATTAAAATTAAATCTCAAATCGTATCTAGCTCCCTTTAATGCAATTTACATATATACTAAACTCACCTAGTTTGCGTTAAACCTAGTCATTTGCTGACATGAGTTCATGTCTACACACAATAACTCACGTATAAATTATGTAGCCAACACGTGCATTAGATTTTTTTGTATTCGTATTTTCTATTTTTTTTTACAATGCATTGTCGCTCAGCATATAACTGTAATTCGATACAAATTTCAAATAATACATGTAATACATGTTTAACTAAATTACAAAACGTCAATCTCATTTCATCTATTTATTTAGTTTATTGACTTTGTAATCCTTTTATTTCGTAGGGGACGATTTTCGTGGATTTTCTATTATTGTTTTATGTATTTATATAATCGTACAGTACAGTATGTCTTGGATTCGCTGGTATGCATTAATTTGCGGGTGAGGGATACGCACACAATCCGCAAAAAATTAGCCACGTGAAATTGAATGATTTATATGTGAATCATAAACATGTATTATAATTTCCACTTAATCATATAATAAATTAAGAGGTGAAACCTTTCGGTGAAGTAAAAATCTTAATTAATTAATTAATCAAACTAGGTTTAAACCAATTCATTCGAACTCTCACCGAGATTTAAACCTGTATCGCGAAAGTCTAACATTGTGCCAGGGGCGCTAATTGCTAACATAATCTCGCAACAAGTAACAAAAACGTTGTGAAAGTGCAATTTGTTAGAATTTTAGCGTTGTAATAAACCTAAATTGTTAATATAGCCAATATTAACTCTAAAGCAACGCTTGGTCATGAGTGGGTTATTTTATTACATGCAAGGTCTGACAGGTCATTACATTCCGAGCAACTGGAAATAATAAGATACTTGAAAATTTCATGGAGGCCATATTAAGTCTATAGAAGGTGATAGAATTTTAACTTGATCAGAGTTCAAAGATATGTTATATGTTCGTTGATTAATTGATTGATATATTTAGGAATGATGAATTTAACAAACTACGTTCAAACTTTCTGATAAAAATCAAAATTAAGATTGTCGAATCTAAACGACGAATACTGTCTAGTACCTGCCAAGAATACACCGGTAATACATGTGTATTCCAGACAAGCTTTGGTGGTTGAATGGATGTCAACAAGGAAATAAAGAAGTCTGTGTGGTTCCTTGTGGATTTTCTTTGGGGAAATTCTCTGTAGAGTACGCGCTTGTCAGTAAGAGGTTGGGATCGAATGGATCTCCGCCACTTTGTCTCACACGGTTTGGGTAGATATTTTCTTTGCCCTATCCTTTTGGAGACAATGTTTACTTCTTTGGACGATCCTAAATAGGTTGTATCCGAGAAGCTTGAAAAAGAGGCAGAGAGTGGGCGATGAAAATATGTATTTATTAAAAGAGCGCAATCGAGTAAGTCTTAAAAACATGTATAATGAAAACAACCCGGTCTCGTTTAACAATATGAAATAAAAACCCGATCAATAAAATGAGACCACTACTTAATTACAAAATAAACAATACTACAAACAAATAGATACTGTAACTGATTAGATCATAAAAGTTTTTGACTTAAAAAAAATACATTCGATTATTTTGTAAGATGTCAGTGAAAATGAAAGTGAAAGTAAATTGTTTACATTAGAAACTTTATAAATTAATGATCGTACGATCTTAAATTGTATGATATAAATATTTATACAAAATCATAATGAAAATAATAGTTAACTCGTGTTAAAATAAATTAAAACACTTACACAGTATTAATAAAAGGATTTTTGCACGTCATCTTTGCTTCTAGAACGATTAGCAAACGAATAACAAAAAGCCTATCTCCCTACATAAAAGAGTTCTAATTGTTCTAAACGCGCTCGGCAAACCTCGACTGATTCCGTAAAGTACATCGAGCGCCGATATGTGCCGAATGGCTCTTAAGGAAACCGAGTTTATTAATTTTGAATTACAGTACCGTTTTGAAATGAAAAAAAAAATTTCAAAATTCGTGCGACCATAAAAAGCTATAAAACAGTATCGCTACCTATAAACACATACAAATCAATGAACATAATATAATGGAAAAAAAATTAAAGTATTGAGTTTTCTGATAATAAAACTTAGATTGAAATACTGATGATAAAATAAAATAAAATAGTTTACACAATTATATAAAACGTACAATACATAATTTTACATACCTTGAAAAAGAGCCAGAGAGTGGGCGATGAAAATATGTATTTATTAAAAGAGCGCAATCGAGTAAGTGATGCGCATAGCCCAACTCTCGCCTGTCGTGAAAAATTAGTTCTTGAAAAACTGACCAATGGAATTTGTTAAAATTGCGTATGTTTAGAAAAATATAAGTAAAAAGACGATTAACGCGTATTGATAATTCAAACTAAGTAGGAACTACATTTTTGCTAAAGGGGCTCAACTTGAGTAAATAAGAGTCTAATATGTATGACACCTGGTGTTTAAACAGTAAATTGCTTCACACATATTGGATAACAAAGAAATTAGCGACATCAAAGAAAATGAGTATAAGAAGACACAAAATTGACTTCGGATAAATAAACAATACCAAATGTCACAATAAAAAGAATTTGCTTATTACATGTGTCTTGGCTATAAAATAGTTTAGGAATCTCACACTTTTCAAAACCAATAAACAGAATGAAAAACATGAAATCTTATATTAGACAATTTCATACAGTTTTCTTAATTAAAGAAAATTTAGAGTTATAAAATCATCTTTATATGTTCATTTGAAATATTGAAATAAACGCTTTATATGAAACTGAATGAAAATATGTAAAAACAGGTAAACAGTGGAAATATGAGTGTGACACAAGCATCGTAACATGGTTATATAAAATATACTTTTTCAAACCATTAAAGCAAATGAATGCTTATACATATGATACTAAGTAGAATACATCAAATATTTATGAACATATAAATGATAATTTGAAAGGAATAAATTACATACATTTAATACATCCGCATCTAACTATGCAATCATTTGATCAATATATAGTTTATCTCACATATATAGTGAACTATTAAACCCAACGAACTCATGCTTTGAATCAACCTCAATTTGGATTTACGATATAAAGACAATTGTCTGATTTGTGGTCTGAACATTGGGTAGTTAATATAATTAGCTAGAGCATCAAATTTATTCGTCATCTACACGTAGTCTAAGTTTATTTACATACTTAATTGTATTTTTCTCGGTCTGGTTTTTTCTTGCCATGAGACAATCTGGATGTTCTAGTTGCATTTATGTAGAATAATTTTTACACGTGTTAAACAATGTGGACAGGAAAATTAGAGTTAATTATGAGTAAAAATGTAAACTATGTAATATTTTATTTGTTCATTGCTAGTCAACGATTTATTGAAACACGTATGCGCATACTAAAAAGAGATGTATTCCTTTGACAAACATTCACCACGAAAGGTCGCGTCTTTGTCAAATGGTTTTAATCAAAAGTACTTTGATAGCTGTTTTAAAATTTATCTAATTCTCTTTTTCCTTTTAATCAACTGAAAAACTAAGAACTAAAAAGGTATGCATTTGTTCTTTAAAACTTTCCACTGATAAAAACTGATTAAGTTGCATACATTTCTTTAATTTATAATGATAAAGAACTATAACTAAAAAACCATCTACTAAAGAAGATAGAATAACATTTAATTTAAATAAATTGGTTAAGGAGACTGGGTAGTCAACAACTTAATCATCAGATCTGCTTTGTATTTTCAGAAATGATGTTTTAAGCCATAAACTTTTATTTAAAAAAAAAATCTATAAATATTAGCTTTAAAATTTGAGTATTTTCTGATATCTTATATCTTTATATAGAACTCTTCTTCTTATAAAGATCAATGAAGTCTAAAAATGGCCATGACCATCGAGCCCTCTTAAGTTTATGTATTGGCGATAATTTGTTCATGTAACCGAGTTTGTGATGTGTATGTTTTAAAAGAACTTGTATAGATATACACTTAATGCATTTGATAATTGATATAATAGAGAATGACATCGTACACCTCCATCATAAATATGGTTTTTTGTTGTATCATCGTACCTTTGGCTTCATTAATTTTCACCAAACTATTATAGACTCCTTCACATTAACTGCCGTACTACTCTTTTGCAAGAAAAACATTTCCACAGTTTGATGAAATATGACGTCAACTGCTTAATCTACGTCATTTAATTATCAACCAAACCTTGTCAAAATTTATGCCCTGTAAGAGAACAGTTGTTGTGGTTATCGTGAAAGAGTCTACAGCATGAGTCCCCTCTTTATATGTCAAAAAATATAAAACGAAAGTTAACACTCTCTGTAACACATATGTCCACAATTAATGTTTTGCAATGCTGACTCATGTACATGTAGCGCCTACCTTATTTACTCATTCCAATGATCTGACGTCAAGTTGTAATGCTAATCCTTTGTTAGAATGATTTTGGAAGGGGGGGGGGTATGCATGCTTTAAATTTGCAATGAAAAGTACTACGTCTTCTTACAAATTCAGATCAATAGTTTGTATGGAATTAATAATTACAGTAGTTAATCATTCAAGACAATGCGCCATTTTTATTAAAGTCTGACTCGGGGTACAGTTTCCATCCGTTTTTGTTGCGTGTTTTTTAAAATAAACACTCATACCTGTGAGTGAAAACGATTGAAAATAATATATTGCAAAAATTCTCATGAATCGCAAGATTTCTTTATTCTTTTTATTTTGATTGTGTATTGAAACCTGAAGTGTTAGAGAGGGTGTTTCGAAACAGAAAAACTGGGCATTTTTCGTTCTAGTGGATGAATGTAGCTTGGGATCAAGACCGGCAAAGGTACTTAATATGATTGTCGAAAAATGAAGCAAATAGTGACGGAAGCAGAAACCTGGAACAGGATATAATTAAACGAATTCCGTATAAAACAAATCTTATTTCTTCCCAATGTGTCCCTTACATGTATAAAAGGGATTTTTTTTTGCAAAACAATAGAGAGAGAGAGAGAGAGAGAGAGAGAGATATTCCACCAGTATATGAGTATAATACTCAGATACACAACACTCGGAACTCCGAGTCTCGTTTTACATTGGAATACCAGATATCGTTTTTAAAAAAACAATTCGTTGATTTTTTCATTCGTTTTCGAGTTTTTATTCAGCGTTTACTTGAGCGAATACAACAAATTGTGCTTTCCCATGGATTCACCATATAGATTTTAAGAATATTTACATTACAACAATACGCGGGTATGATAAGGCAACTGTCAGCGGTCGATCGAGTAAAAATTCCTCGGATCGATATGACGTCACAATAAGCAGCATTATGTCATATTTTACTCAAGAAACCTGTCAATTTTAACTTTATCTCTGGTCCAAATTATGAAAACCACAGGCGTAAAATGTCACTAGAAGCTCTTTTAACAGAATATATCTTCGATTTCTCTGTATTACGTATCGTTATCATTGATGACGTCACAAGCATGTTTAATAGAGAAAATCAATGTCGGGAGACAAATCATCGGAATGCAGTGTAAACAATGCCGAAATAAGACTTATTTAATACAGATACCCAAGATTTAGATGAGTGTCAGTTAGGATATAACCAGGATAATACAGGCATGGATATTTTGTTTTATCAGCGAGTGTTATAAGGTAAGCAGATAGACATTTATGTGGCTTGACCGGCCTTTCCTCTGTCAGTGTGTACAAAAAAGACAAAAGTGTAACACTACCCCGAATATTATGAAAGATGAATTTGGCAAATATCAAAAGCACATGACCTTAAATACTTGAAAAATGCTGCTAGAATCCTATGGTTTGTGGTTGTAAATGAAAAATACGTAGTATTTTCAATGAAATTGAAAAAGTTGGGGAGGTTTCCGGTAAATAATGACAATATTTATTTTATGCGATTAACAATAGGATTCTAGCAGCAATATTAATAAACATGAAATTATTGCTGATCGAATCATTGTATCATAAATACAAATAAACTTCGGGGTAGTGTTACACTTTTTGATTTTTTATTAAGGTACAAAAATGATCTATTTTTAACTGTCACGTGATACCATGGCACGGCAGCTTCAAAGATCGACTTTATTCCGTAAAAATATCATATCTTGTTGAATACATTCACTTGATATTAATATTCAGCACTGTTTTCATAAAAATAAACAATTTTTAAAATGACCATAATATCGGCGATCATCAAACTCTGAGTTGCCTTAACCTACCCGCGTATAAATCAAATACAAGATCCATTCGAAAATGTTGGGTAGTTTTTCAGTAGAAAGTCGAGGTGCATCCTACCGGGTTAACCACATTTTTACGATAAAATCTTCAAGCTTAAACTTTAATGGTGAAACTTGTATTGAAACTTTACAGAGGCTCAAATTGGAATATTAATTCATATATTCCCAACAACATGAAAACAAGCTTGTTGACCGCTTTCCAGTACTTTCAGTACTTTGATTTTCTATGAAAGACATCAGGAATCAAGATTTTTTTTTCAAAAATTGTTTCAACCTTTGATTCAAATATATTTAGATGGACTATGCAATGTCTATGTGCAACATTTCGTAGATGCGCGATTTAACGAGTCAATTGCATTTTTTTTAATTAGATTGACATTACATTTGCAAATTAAAGTAAAAAAGCATGTTAATCAACAAAGACTCTATATCAACTAAAAAACTAATACAAATAATTTGAACATATCAACTGTTTTAGCAATGTGTATTATTAGCTCAAGTACAGTTCATAACACAAAAAAATTGCAAGGAAAAGTGTGCGCTTGGATCAATTTGTTTCCCTGGAGTCCATTCCACACGTACAAATGTTGATATCTTAAAAGTTCTTTCTGAATTATTTACGACTGCGTGTACCCATATAATGGCCTTAGAAATGTAAAAACACATCATGTACTTTTATTTGCTATACTATTCCCCAAGATAAAAAATAAGTCAGAGTTTCCTATTTTAAATCTTCCTAAGAAATTTAAGTTCGTTCGTGTGGATTTATTTGGGGAAAATATATTCCCTTTTATGGTTCTTTGATTGGTATGTGAATTTTCATTAAAAATCGTGAAACATGACGGACACAATAACTTCACATATTCACTGTTTATTTCCCCTTGTGTTTGCAATGGAGATCTGCGACGTTCAATGTTCGATAACATACGTTAAAACTGATCACGGCGTATGAGCAAAAGTAAACGTCATTACGCGTTTTCAAAAAATATATTATTGTTAGATTTAATAAAAGTTAAAACTTACCCAACCAATTTAATATGTACTTTTAAAAATAATCGTTAAATCATATCTATCATATCTCAAAAAGAGACTTTCCGACAAAGATTATTCCATCTGCAGACAAATTATCACATAACGCTAACGCGCGGTATTCAATATGTCTGCACGGCCTGGTGTGTTTTAGGAACGACGATATCCAAAAATAAGTTTTTAAATGCTTAAATATCTGTCGTGAGGAAAACTTGTTTTCAAATTAACTAAAATTATATTGTTGAATATCTTGATTTATAAAAAAAAAAAAAAGTTCATAACATATAAGTAAAGCTATCAAATTCTGCTGTTAATCCGATGGCATGTCTCAATTTACTTTTTAAAGTAAAGGTTATGTAACATTACATCAATTATTTACCTTCTATCAAGGTTGCTAAAATCTATGTCTTTTATGTTTTGTCATCTATTGCTCTAGTAAGTATAATTGATCTGTTAGGTAAATTGTATAGGTGAAAAAGTTAATGAACAAGGATTTTATTAGATTGCTCAAAGCCACCTAGCTTTTGTGTGCGGATTAAGTATAGTCCGAGTTTCTATCACTTCTAATGTGTTGTCAAATTGTTATGTAATCAATTAGCCATCATCATGCGCGCTTCGTATAAACACATGCGCTGGTGACTTTTACACCCCTAAACAAAAGAATAATTTAAAGAAAGTATTTCATTGGTCAATTTTCACAAAATCGCATTTTCGCCAAACTGGGTACGCGTCCCCGTGTCGGTCACTTTTCCATATTGAATAAAACCGCACGGACGTAAAACCTCAATAA
>WFKH01010211.1:45595454-45607748 GCA_016163765.1 Magallana hongkongensis
CACTATGTGTGATGTGAAAATATATCAACAATTATGAAATTAAAAAACCCCCAAATGATTGCATACTTTTCCTTTGTCAATATTATTATGCTAATTATGATTAGAGAAAGTAAATTTACTAAGTTTGAAGATGATTGCATACACAAGTACTTGACCAATCAGCCTCCTTAACGTCCTGAGTCAGCAGTGTTTATATCACAGACAATTAATACGTAGATACGTGCTACATACTGGCTATAGATGACCAGAGATATACAGTATAAATATTGTGTTATATAGATACAATCGAACCAATGGAAAAAAGAGACAAGGAGAAACAGCTATGTATAAAGAGGGGGGCAGGTAGCAAAGTTAGACAGACATTGATTTTTTTAATTTGATTCCAATTTATCATGATTATGATATAGTATAAAATTGATCTAAGAAACGATATTGTTTGGCTATTTTTTAAAATAAATACTAAGTAAATGTAAACACGTGTAAGGAGAACAACTGAGTACAGTATATATGAAAAATGAGTAAAGTAATGGGAGTTCAAAATGATATTTTAAGTTCCATTTTTTAAAATAAAAATCTATGCAATAAATACAGGCATACAAAATACATGATTCCATGAAAAAAAGATAATTATAAATAACTAAAAATCTTATCAAAAAATAAATTAAACATCTATATAAACATAATGGACTTCATACATATGAGTAAATAAATTGCAAATATTTCGACCATTCGAGTCTGAAAAACATGTTCGATCAAAACAGCATTTAGCTATAGTTATTTACTACAAAATAGGATTATATTAATGATTGCTACAATCCTTCCGTATATATGGTTCTATCACTTAACGTATTGAGGATCAACGTCTCTTTTGTAATATTGTAATCAGTACCAGTCTATTCAACATTAGCAATTTGACAATCTACTATTTAAAGCTGAACACCGCTCGTAAATAGGCACCGTTACACAGATACCTGGTATATAAACCCTTCGATTTCGTTACACCCGATTGCACACCTGAAACTCGTGGCCGACGTGTAGTATTCCTTTCGTGGTCTTTGGATTTTATGCATTTACTTCTTATACTATGTGCATATTCAGTTTGTAAATGATGCATTCAGCAATTTATTTGATGTTAGGTTTCTCCTGGCTTGAAAAAAGTGCATAAAATTTGATAATTTCATCGCGACCGAGTAACACGGCGAGGCAAGATGTACGTCCACACAGGTGAGACCTCTACAGCAAAATACTTTGAACTGATTAGAGGTCTGCGCCTTATATAGGGTTTGTAGGGACATCCAGTAGTGAAAGAGAAATATGGCGGACAGTGCCTATTTACGAGCGGTGTTCAGCTTTAAGGTAAACGTCTTGAACAGATATAAGGCACAATCTCATCAAGAAACTTAATTATCATACAGAGCTCTTCGTCAAAGGATGAAGATACCGGACAACCATGAACAGTGCTTCCTTTTGAATGAGTATATTTATCTTAAATTACATCTACAGGCAGTTGGCGGCAATTTTTTTGATACTGAGGATGAAAATGCAGGAAACGCACACCAATGTATCTGGATCCGCCCCATTACGCATTACATTGGAGCTCTCCGATTGGTAATTTCAGTGATCCCTTTCCTCTGGTGGACGGTAGGGTACCCCCAGATGTCTAAACACCGATTCCTCTGTGGGGGTGGGTAGGGGGGTTCCCTCAAAGACTTTCTCGTTCCCCTGAAAGAGTGAAAAGTGCAAGGCATCAACAAAGTCCAGTGCAAGTGAGTAGTCAATGGGATTGAAAATGAAAGTTTTGGGTAATTACCCTGCTAATTAGCACCTTGCAAAACAAATCTATAAAAGAAACCTAAGAAGTCATATTTAAGTGATTTTTTTGCGCCGATAGCAATATTTCATATATGGTTTGCGGTAACTGGGAGTGGTTAAACAAAAGAAAAACGCAATTCCCTCAGCAAACGTTCTCATCAGTTTCAATAATTATTGAGTATAACAGGCTTCTGGTGTCTTGTGTCTGTAATTTTGGAGAAACATATTGAACAGTTCTATTAAAATCATGTATCTCATTCTGAAGAGAAAAACCCGTTTCAAATTTTTATTACACAATTATATGAGTCAAAAAGGAATAATGACACGTCTTTAAAAGATCTATTCCAAACGACTTATAAATTAAAGAACGTGGGATAATATTGATTAGTTGTAGTTTTTCAACTCGTTTGACACAAAAGTCACTTGTATGGAGGTTTCAGCAGTATTCTGGACAAGGTTTCAAAATTTCTCCTTATAGTTCTTGAATTTAGCACGCATATGCCGCTACAAATAAAATCACTGACCTTAGCTTATGGTCAAGTGTTATCAAAAAGACTCCCCCCCCCCCCCCAAATCCCCAAGCCCGCGAATTTCCCCCATTCGAAGATTTATTTTGTCGCAAATCAAGTCGTCAATAAAGCACCTAAAGAGAGGGAACTTTTATTGAGATTGCGTCGTGAGCATAAAAGATCTCGGATTCACCTTCAGTATTCAGTGAATGAATTCATCATCTTTCCTTGATCTTATTCAATCGTGATCTAAGGATTCTTGCAGCCTGTTAGCGCATAACTGAAAGATGACCTTTACCTTGTAACAGAAGCTCAGTGTGTGGTATTGCATGAGGATCGTGTGATGTTGAGTAATAACATTATATATCTACAGCCTAGTACAGCGATACGGTGTACAGGGACAGGAAGTAAATTGCCAAAGTGCGTCAAACGCCGATTCCTACGCGCAGCATCTCCGCGGGAAAGGAGTTGAGTGTTGGCACGTGACCACTGGAGTCTTGTAATTGACACAGCTTGTCGGACAATTAAAGACGTTTAAAATTACCCCCAAAAACTGTCTAGGTTTCCCTTTAAAAATGAGTTTCTGCAAACACGATTGGACGAAGATATTTGAACACTTTTCTGTGTGCAGAGGTTATCGATATATAGAGACTTTGCGACTCATGTATGTATAAGAGCATAACATTGCTTTAATGAATTGTTAATTGTCAATTTTTGAATCAAGCAAAGCTAATCTTACTGAAATGTTCGCACTTTTGAGAATCCCCTAAGTTTTCACTGCAATAGTACAGCAGATACGACGCCCCTTGAATAGAGGGTGTATAAGTGTACGCTTCGCTTTATTGTCACAGATCTAATATATATTCCCGATGAACTCCAAAAATCTCACCTTGAACTTTTGTGATAGAATGACAGCCGTTGATTAGAAATCAATTAACCTGTCTCACCTCGTCATAAAGTAAGTCCTAGCTGTCTGAAGTTTATGTGGGTCTGGTGTTTCCGCGATAAATCAATTACTGATGCCGTCAACCAATGTATAAAATATTGACGGTAGAAAAAGACTGCAAAACTGCAGACTTAATTGAACTGCATTGCAAAGGATTTTTTTTCATAGAGAGAGAGAGAGAGAGAGAGAGAGAGAGAGAGAGGTGATCTCGCACATAATATCTTGCATTTTATCTGGATCCGAAAGTGTTTGGCGTTATGCTGTATCAACCATTACCATGCAAAAGTTAATTCGTTATAAAAATACACGTGATATCTTGTGTTGGGTTATCTATGAAGCTGTAAAGCGAATAGAATTGAACTTTGGTTCACATACCCTTCGTTTGCATGATCTCGTACGTAAAGGATCCCAGTTTTGACTTTCAACTCATCATTTATATTTTAATGAACACTTTCCTTATCTTAATTTAGATGTATCTAATATTACTTTTTTTTAAAAAAAAGAATCAACAGTACCTACAGCTCTAAATTGCAAATATTAAACCCTTTATATTATCTTATCAACTTAATTGAATGGCCTATAGAAAGTAATGCTACGTCTCCAGGCTCCAGGGTTTATTACGCGTATAAATACGCAAATGCCACGCTTATTTAAATAAAACAAGCGGAATCTTAAAAGTTAACAATAAAACACCACAGCATGTGCCATGTTGGTAAATGAGCTATCAGTTTTTATTCTTAGAAATTCAATTATTAAAAAGAAAGAGCAAGCTATGTGCGATGCACAGAGTGCACTTGGTTGTAATTATAGTTAAATCAGCCTCGGATCTGCAGCATAGCGAATAGAACTGTTTAAATGCTTCTAAAATCCATAACTTAATAACTCATAAAGAAAACGAATCGGTCTAGAAAAGACGTGCTCTTGTAAAGGTTGAACCTGTTTCTGTTTTCTAGGGGATTGTACTTGGTCGCTGTGATTTGATCACACCTACCTGACAGGTAGAGCTTTCAATTGCACACTTTTTGTCAACGATACCTCTATCTATATGTCGTTAAATGTCTCTACTTACGACCATCAAATCTATCAGAAAATACTCTTCTAATTTATGAAATTATCATGTTGTCATTTTTTTTAAATATTCATTTGTGTTGACAACTTGATATTTATCAGTAGACAATAACGGGATAATTTTGTATAATGGTAAAAAAAGACAGTTCTAATTGCATCCATGCAAACACATTACATGATAAACTTTAAAACAAATGTATTTGCAATTTCCAAACAATCGTCTCATTTAAGTACAACAATAAATAGCTAAGGTGCATCACACTGCACTCGTTTTGATTACGTATACAATGTATACAATTAAGTGATCCGTACGAATGATTTTTGAAAGTGGTCGTTTTTCACGAACAAAAAAATATGCTTCCTGTACATAGTGCCAGTGAGTTTGTGCAAATAAAATCATCAGTCGTTATATGCAATTAGCAATGTTTTGGAAAAATTATTAAAGCCAACAGTGTTAGTCTGCGATTACTGCTGAAAGGGTTATTGCCGTTATTAAGATCATCTGCAATTAGTGCAACCTCTTTCTAGACAAGTAATTAAGGTCTGCAGTCGTTACCTTTCTGATCACCCCGGTATTTAGCGAGTGCTCTGATAGGGACATCCCTGACTTCTTGGCCAATAACCTCAAAGATCGGTTTAGATGGGCTGATCCGGTAAAGTACACCAACGCGCATGCGTACTCGTCATATGGCACCACAATGATATCAATTCTGCGATGCTGCAAAAAAGGAACAAACATGACTAATAATTATAATTACTTTGATTTTCTCTGTTTCTGTGGCTTTATTTTTTACAGATCAAAAAGATATTAAAGTTTTGTTTTGTAAAACAACCGGGGTTTAAGTTGTATGTCCTTGAACTAGGTGCCAGAGCAATTACCCAGAAAGTGTGCAATGCTGTGAGTGGATAACACGTCTATAGGTCCTGGCCCGGGGGCCATAAAAGCTAGACGAGCTCACTTTTGATCTCAGTCTCACTTTTACCAAAGAAACATATTGTGGAAAAGTGAGACTGATATCAAAGCTCGTCTAATTTTATGGCCACGGGGCCTGATGGTACAAAATACTTAGATTAGATCAATACCCTAATTTCATTTTCATCTTTGCACAACAACTAGAGTAGTGTGAGATTTTTAAAAAAGTCATTGATGATTTCAATTAAGAAAATTCCTATAAAACTCCCCATTAATTTGCCGCGAGGGGTGGGGCGCCGAGAACCAGGAAGATAATGACTAATATTTACACACAGAATAATCAAAGTGCACGCATGTGTCGAATATTGAACAAGTCTAGAAGTGAATAGTAATTAGATCGTCCATAATTTATGAGGTACAATGCACGACTTTTCAATCAAATTTCCCAGGAGGTAAAACCTAGAAACTCGTCAAATCTTGCCCGTCAAACCAGTTTTTACGCTTTGTGTTTTCTATCGCTTCCTTTGATGGAACTTTCACAGTCAAAAATCTGGTCTTTTATTTGAACTAGAAGCCTGAAATGCATCAAACTCGTTCACAAAATATCCATCAATAACTAGAGGTACTGTGAGCAAGCTCACAAATGATACCCCCACTAAGAAAATATAATAACTCAAGTATTTCTCTATTAGAAAGTAATCGTGTACAGATATAAATTCTGAACTTTTTCTTACAATGACTTTGAACTTGCTCAAAAGCAAATGAACTTGGGTCAAAATCATGACACACCCTCGGGTCATAAGCAATCTTTGTGTGAAGTAAGAACTTCCAATGTTCCTTCATAAGAAAGATATAGACTGGACACGATTGCACAGACAGACGGATAAGGTGATTCCTATGTACCCCCCCCCCCCTCCCCCGCCCCCCAAACTTTGTTTGCGGGGGTATGATGAAACATTTCAATAAAAATAAAAGTTACGTCTATTTGAGCTGATGAATGAAGAGGGAACATATTTGCAACATAAAGGTCAATTTAAAAGACGAACTACAATTTAACACCGTGAGCTGCATGACAGAAAGTTTGAACTGATAGAGGATATAATTCACATGTATTATTATAAATACTATTTTTAAAAGGTATTTCAATTTATATCTGGTGCCATTTTAAGAAAAACAAGAGGCCCATGGGCCACATCGCTCACCTGAGGAACAATAGGTATGATGAAATCAGCTTAAAGGAGTCATAATACAAACTATCTGGACAATGTAGTATAATACATGTAGATCCTGTATAAATGAAAATCCATTTTCCCCCCTGGATATTTTTATTTTTATTATCATTAGTCCCTTTTGTAACAGGATGATTTTATAGTCATAACACATGTTGAGCATTGCAGTTCTCAAAAAGATCCTAAACAATTGTTTATGTATGGGATATAAACCTACATCAAACTCTGAACCCCTTGTGAGGCCCAAGAATCATCAAGGGGCCAAAGTCTACACAATTTTAAAGAATCACCTGGCTGATTAGTTTCTGAGAAGATTTTTAAAGATTTACTCTATATATTCCTATGTAGAAATTCAATCCCCAATTGTGGCCCCACCCTACCCCGCTACCAGAGGATGCTTCCACACAAGTTTCAGCTTTCCATACTAATTAGTTTCTGAAAAGAAGATTTTTAAAGATTTACTCTATATATTCCTATTTAAAAATTTGACCCCCCCATTGTGGCCCCATCCCACCCCCGGGGGTCATGATTTTCACTACTTTGAATATACCCTACCTGGGGATGATTCCACACAAGTTTCAGCTTTCCTGGCCAAATGGTTCTTGAGAAGAAGATTTTTAAAGATTTACTCTATATATTCCTATGTAGAAATTCGACCCCCATTGTGGCCCCACCCTACCCCCGGGGGTCATGATTTTCACAACTTTGAATCTACATTACCTGAGGTCGCTTCCACACAAGTTTCAGCTTTCCTGGCCAAATGGTTATTGAGAAGAAGATTTTTGAAAATTTCTTAATTTTTAAAAATAATTCCTAATTATCTCCCCTTTGAAAAGGGCGTGATCCTTAATTTTCACAACTTTGAATCCCCTTTGCCTAAGGGTACTTTGTGCCAAGTTTGGTTAAAATTGGCCCAGTAGTTTTTGAGGAGATGTCAAAAATGTGAAAAGTTTACGGACAGACAGACGGACAGACAGACAGACAGACAGACAGACGGACGACAGACAAAATGTGATCAGAAAAGCTCACTTGAGCTTTCAGCTCAGGTGAGCTAAAAAACCAAACAAACTGCATCTTGAATCCGGATTTCTAACCTTTTGGTTCTCTCCCGAAAGTCTACAGACTCCCAAATACTTCTTCTGATTTCCGTTGTCCTCTGCTGTTACTAGGTCGTCCGTCAGAAAACCTGTCAACGAAAGAAGTTCAACTTAAAAGCATTACACATATGAAAAAAAAACTGTAAAATGTTCATATACCAGAGGAAAAAAATCGTGTATATGTAAATATAGTGCAAATCACCGTTCCGGGAAAAAATGTCCATATAACTTAAAATAGAAAACAGCAATTGCACAAAGTTTGCAATCGAACCTAGATTCATATATAATGTTACAATAAAGATGTGTAAAGCAAGGGGATACACGTATGACGGGAAAGTTAGAAATTACAATTATGCATGTCTAAATGCATGTAGTCATTCCCATGATCTTTGAAAGTAACTTGAGCAGCGTGAATTTTACAACAAGACAATGACCACAGAGCAGAACTTAATACATGTTTAAGTCACAATGCACATAACAGAACTTTACACAAAATGTACACCACCATAACTCGATTTGCAATCAAACAGCCTTGCAATTGGCATAACGCTTTGTGCACATAACGAACGTGAGCACTGATCATTTTGCAAAGACATACCAAAAGCACGTTAAAATAAATGTGGTTATGAACTCTTTCGACATCATGTAGACAAATACATATGTACATACATTTATCACACGTTAAACTCAATATGCGGTGGATATCACTCATGTAATAAATGTTTGATATCTGTGTATTCTTATGCCACATTACGTACATGTAGCTCCAAGTCGGATGATTGACGTAGATTGAAAAAGTAACAAAATAATACAGTTGAAATGTAAACTTAAGAGTTATAATTGTGAAGTATGCTGTTTCATAGATTTTCCTTTATAAATTGTTAAGAAAATTTTCAAAAATGAAATGTTTTCTTGTAAAGCTTGAATTTTTTTCATTCTTTAAGTTGTTGACGTCTTGTAGGAAAGGTTTTGTGCGGCTTACTACTATGGTGTTTATAGAAAAGTTCGAAGTTTAACAAAAGACGTGGTAAATATGTGATAAAAAGAAGATAGATGATATGCAATGGTATATGATTTTTTTTCCAACTCGTTGTGTGTTTTTTATCCCCTCGCCAAAGCTCGGGGATAGAAAACACACAAATCACGAGTTGGATAAAAGTCCTATACCATCGCAAATCATGAGAGATCCTACGTGTATACTATATAAATATCTCGAAAACCTTTGACGGGTGCACCTTAGACAGGTGCAAAAATGCTACCTTGGCAAAGGCATAAACGAAGGTTTTACAAATCAATAAAACCATCGTGTTCAGAGCAAAGTCAGCTTTTTTTAAAGTTTGTCTCTCTATACAACCACAAGCTAGTAGTCGATCAAATAGATATCCTAATCCTAGAATGTAAACATTGACTTTTAATTATTTATACATTTTCACAAATTGCTAAAATACATCTTATATCTCAAGTTGTTTTGGTCGAATATTGCTTGCTATCCTAAATATCTGTTTTATCAATGGTGATCGTGAAGGCGACCTCGTTTTAAGTTCACGCTAGGTTCACTTTCCTGTAGGGCGTTTACGAGCGAGACGAGCCCTGGGGTTAATCAATGGTAATGACTTGTGGTGAGATCAGTTCACTTCGATAATTACCTGGGAATATTAATGACAGATTATCTATCACCTTTAGCTGACAACTTGAATTCAATGTGATCACCGTCCTTCCGTCAAATTGATGCGGCTGATGAATTGCGATTGTTTGTGACCCAATAACCCACAGTATCAATTGTTATACATTTAATATCAAATCAGTAACACTTATCTATAGGTATGCCATGCAAAGTAACCAAAACCTTTTCCACAATGTAGCATCCAATATCTCCACAAGAACGGCTAAGCAATACTATAAGGAGGATCACTTGATGAGAACAAACGTATTCAATGCAAGAACATTTAAAGAAAACTAGGTTATATGTAAAATTCTCAAAGATGTTTCCCTGAATTGTGCTCATAACAGCGTTCCTAACAATTCTTACATTTATAACCAAATATCTATGCATTTAACTGAGTTACATCAGCACCTAACTTATCCCTTGACACAATATTCACTTGTATAGAATGGTTTATTTTAATCGTCTTTTGCAAAGAAAACTATATAATTATCATAATTCTTACGTATTTTTCTGTCGATCGTGTGGTTATACATGTAAATATGTTGTCTTTTCTATTTAAAAAAAATCTTGTAGATAAACACATAATAATTTAACTTATTTTTAAAAATATAACAAAATAACAACAATTAAAAGTGAATTACTTATGTAAACCACATTCCACTTCCTATTTAAGTTTATTTACGTTGCATGACTCTTGGTTTCGTCGCATTACTGGCATCACCATTCACCTTGGAGCACAGGTGGGCCAACCAACGATGAGAAGAAGAGAGCATCAATTTCTCACCGCCAGAGTGTTAGGATTTTGTGAACGTGTGAGACAGAGAGACAAAAAAAATTAAAAAGTGTGTCGTTACCGTAGATGAGTCACCAATCAGAATGAACAAGCAGTCCTAACCACTAATCCTTTCTCGCTGTGTCCTCATACATCAGGCGAGGGCATGCAGGTAATTACTTAAGAATGCGTGTGTGGAAAGTTTAATTATCTACCGAGAACTGCAGACTGTGACATTTGTGAAGGCGTGCTTCTAGATTACCTTCTGGAGAATGGATGGTCTCTTTCTCCTTCTATGAGTGATCAAGGTTTTTTAATTAAAAATGATACGAAGAATCGGAGTCATCACTTTTTGAGTGTTAAGCAGAGGACATCTACAAACGCACGTACATGCATGCATGTGCGCAATTATGATCTACTTACAGACAAGTGTTGTTCGGACTTCCCATTCAATACAGTAGTTTCCCTTTTATAAGTTTCTATGCACAAGCCGTCCTTTTGTTTTAATGATATTATAATCCATATTTGAACTAACATGTACTTGCTCGTGGTCATCGTTGACCTGTTGCTATTGTACAGTTCTACAAAACGTTTAATTAACGAGAACATAAGGTCAATATAGGAATTTAATAAGTAACTAAGGCTATCAATAGGTCAACTCAATACATTGACATATAGCAAACGATACAACGGCCCGTTATACAGTTACCGTAAAAACTCTACAATGACTTGAATGCAAGTTGATCAATGCATCTTGTGTCAGAGACAGTATAGGTACGATTACAAATAAAAAATGTACAAATCAGTAACAAAGAGTGGCACTTTTTTAAACCAAGGTCACGGATGTCCATTCTTATTAAACTATGAATCAAGACCAACTCCAAGACATTGTCCGTATCAGGCATCAGATCAAAGACCCCTGCTTCTGTTGCCAGACCCGCTTTTATTGAATTCTCCCAGGTCGGTATCTCATTCAACATACCACGTAGCTTGACATGCAACAGACAACGTACACACAGCTCGACATTCAACAGTCCATGAAGCTTAACATTCAACAATCGACGCAGCTTAACATTCAACAGTTCGTGCAGCTTAATATTCAACAGTTCATGCAGCTTAATATTCAACAGTCGACAGCTTAACATTCAACAGACCATCCAGCTCAACATTCAAAAGACAATGCAATTCAACATTTAACAGTCAACGCAGGTCAACATTCAACAGACATTTAACACACCACGTAGCTCAACATTTAACAGGCCATGCAGCTCAACATTCAATACACCACGTAGCTCAACAATCAAAAGACCTCGTAGCTCAACATTCAACAAATCATGCAGCTCAATATCGAACAGAACATATAGCTCAACATTTAGAAGTTCAACATTCAACATACCATTCTGCTAAACATTCAACATATCATGCACCTCAACATTCAACAAACCACGTAGCTCAACTTCAACAGACCATACAGTTCATCATTCAACAGACCATGCAGCTCAACATTCAACAGACCAAGCAGCTCAACATTTAACAGATCATGTAGCTCAACATTCAACAAACTACATAGCTCAACATGCAACAGACTATACAGTTCATCATCACTGAACAGACCATGCAGCTCAACATTCAACAGATCATGCAGTTCAACATTTAACAGATCATGCACTCAACATTCAACAAACCATGCACTAAATATTCAACACACCACGTAGCTCAACATTCAACAGACCATGCAGCTTAACATTCAACAGAACATGCAGCTCAACATTCAATGGATCATGTCAACTGTTTCTGCATTGCAACGATATTGAAAGCCCGTGAATTTACACCTTTATTTTCAAAAGAGTAAAATTTGAAACCAATCCTGGTCAGTTCCTTCTCTAGTCAGTCCATATCTGTTATTTACGAAAGGGTACGGTGAGTGTGTTGTATATAATTATTTTAATAATTTTATTTAAAAAAATAATTATAAGGAAGTTAAACATTCTCGGAATTATGTTTCGAGATAATCATTTATTAAAGATAAAGCGTTTTCTCGTCTTTGCTAGTTTCCTAAAATGAAAACTTTCGTGAAAAAAAAATTCATTTTGAAAAAAACCCAATAAATATCATTGATTGACGTCATTAACAAGTGAATCGAAGATATTACAGTCCTGTTAAAAACAATATATTCTTATTAAAAAAATCATAAATTTTGTCAACAAGATATGAAAATCAAGGTACTGAACTATTAGTGAAATGTAGACGACAAATGTTCGCAGTTATAGATAAAAACATGG
>WFKH01010211.1:45608148-45639224 GCA_016163765.1 Magallana hongkongensis
CCCCCCCCCCCCCCCCCCCCCCCTCAAAAAAAGAGAAAAATTCAACATCAACAACAACAAAACCGTGTCTTATCTATACCACAGCATCTACTGATATATTTTTTTTCCAATTTTCAGCTACGAACAAACGACCTTCATTTATTTTTTTTCCTCTTGAAAGTACAAGGAATAAAAGAACCACACGTCATAGCCACTGGATTTTCCCTCCGATTTCACAAAGCTTTGATACATCATGGCCAATTTTCTGATATCGCAGTTTTCATGGAACAGCGTTTTGCGTAACTTGGGGAGTGTTGAATGATACATTCCTGAAACAAGTCTATAAATTTCAGATTGCAAACTATGCAATGCATGCAAAACAAACATTCCATCTGTCCATCATTCATAAGAAAGACAAAATAAAACATAAAATCGTTATTTTTGTTGATGCGAAGTAGTGTGTGAAATCTTGCAGAAAGGTTATTATAATTATGACAAAACAGGGTGCAAGTTCTATTGCTTGTCAATTTACCAGCATTTTGTTCATTTCAGTTATTATGTACAATTATTTATAATCTTAAAAAATACAATCATTTCATATTTTTTTTTTCTTCCTCGCATGCTGCAATACTTCATTAATTACGCAAATCAATTTTCTTACTTTGTTTTCATATTTTCGAAACAGTTTCGAGTTTCATATAATGACCGCTGTACGATTGTCGTGAAATGCCGACATTCTCTATAAGACACGAAACAAAAGACTGCGTCTGTGCTGACGTCTTTGGATATTAACGACACTTGGTTGCAGGGCGTTAAGTCGGTGACACAAGACCTGTAGGACACGTGGTACTGTGTAGACCCACCAATTACTCGGTCACTCGATCAGATAATAACCATTCATTCAACTATTAACTTTAATGCGTAGTATCCCTGACTAACATACATCTATCTCTCTATCTCTTTTCTCTCTCAATCTTAATTTTTTTCAAGACTTTAATAGATCAAGTTTCTCTCTCTCTCTCTCTCTCTCTCTCTCTCTCTCTCTCTCAGAAAGATTTATTTTAATGGATAGAGCTTTGCGTCCACGAAAATGACAGAAGGAGCGAGGTTTCAGCACCTTTGCACCGTAGAGTTGGTAGAGTTGGACAATAGAGATAAAATCATAGACAGACTGACAAACAGGTGTCGTTATTTTTTTTTTATTTCACTCGGTGCTAGTTTATGTGAAATTACAAGACTATGGATTAGTGCTATAGAAGACATTGTCAATTACCTGGTGGGACGTTATGTATCGACCATGAAAACTTATTGATGACGGAAACGAAGAACAGGTATTCACTACTTTCTGATGACTTGTGGCAGTCAATTATATTGAGAAGTGGAGAGAGACATGACGCATCCCCCCCCCCCTTTTTTTCCAAAACGCACCAATTGCAAATACATTGTATGCATGTAACGTTCAATACTTGCGCATCACACTTCAACCAGTCCATTGTTCTTCGTTATCATATATTTGAATAACAATAATGTATATCATTCTAAGAACTTTTCTTCTTCTTTTTTACATTGCCATTCTAATAAATGCTTAGGTTAAAACCAACCAGAAATAAGGAAATCATAATTTCGTTAAATCATAATTTCGTTGAAAATTGTTTAGAGCCCCAAGCCTTTGGGACACTGTTTTGTTTTCGGCGAGGATTTTCACTTTCAAAGGGAATGTGTATAATTTCAAAAACATTGCTAATTCTTAACCTCGACATTGTTTTTATAAGCTCCTGTACTTGAACAAAAACCAACAAACCAATATCAATTGATAACTAATTGCATTTGCATCAATACGCACGGGTTAAGCAATAATTCGGTATACAAAGAACACACACACAAAAAAACAACAACAACAGAGCGAAAATTCGAAAGAAATGGTCGGTACAATAATTTCTTACACCATCAGACACCATATTTTTAAGGCAATTCTGTTGAGCAGACGATCGACTTAATATAAAACGGCGATGTTACAGAATTCTGAATTGAAATTGAGTTTTTTAGGGGTGACATACTTAAAAGTACAATAGAAAGAATATAGACATCAGTAGGGCGCTTGGTTATTATATATCCTGGTGCAATCATACTCTGTGGGATTTGTTTACAAACTAAGCTGGGTTTTTCCTTTCCGTAAACGTTCATAGAAATACCTGGAGAGTTCTACGTTATATCGTGTATATCTATGAGAGTAAATATAAAAACATGTAACGGGAAGTCAGAGTATTTCACTGACGGGGGAAAACCCCGGATGTTTTTTTTTCTTTATTTCAAGGATTTCATTCTAGGTCAAAATCATACCACATGGGGGAAGAAATACTTTTATTTTTATCTTTATAACATTCTAGAATTTCCTATAATTAACACCGTGTTTACTTAGTACTGAACTGAAAATTTAATACCAAACCATCATGTACACAAGTTGCTTTTCATTATAAAAACAATAGGCATTAAAATAAATATGTAAAGGCACTCGAATTCACGTCAACATACAAACTTTAATACATTTTTTTTTAAATCTACGTTGTTATAAATACATTTTGCGTTTATTCCAAAACAGATGGTCAAATTGGAATCAAATTATGTACGATCACATCTTCTTAAAATTTGCTATCACAATGAGGCTGTATTATTCATTGCATTTTGAGTACGCGATACATGCGCTTTAGATAAAGGACGTTGCAGCTATTCAATGTATGTAAAGTCTTGTACTTCCCTCTTCTGGAAGCTTATCTTCAGCATAACAAAACGCCTTGACATCAAACGTTATCATGATCTCGGAAAATTATTCGCATATTTGATCAGCTTCGTCAGTCTGTTTTTTGTATGTGCAGCATGGGAGTTCTTCCAAGTTCTTGCTATGAATTTCAGAATTATGTAATTATGTATTCTTCATTGTGTAAACCGAACCTCCAATAAAGGAAAAAAGAAAAGTAACAATTTATTTCGTGAAACTATTTCATTGTCTTTCAATAGCCAAAAATTAAAGAGACAACAGACCAATCTACACTTTACAAAAGTTATGTCCTTTGACCGCCATCTTTGGAGTATACAGGTGCTTTGTAGTTTAGAGGTTTGTACAAACCTACAATGTAAAAGTCGTTTCCGTCTTGTATTTTGATTGCCCAAGGATGGGGCAACCCAGACATCAAATTATTAAATTAAATTCAAAAAGATTTAATCACAGGGTGCCCAAATATTTGGTAGGGTGGTGGGTTTGTAAATATAGGTGTGAACGCATATAAGTTAAACAACAAATTGTCTTACAATTTATATATGGTAAAAGTCAAGATTATCATTTAAAGTTCAATTATCCCTTGTCTTATATATACAAAATATCAATAATATATCACTATCTAAACTAGTAATACTATATTCTATAGATTAATTTATAGCACCACTACTTAACTTTGTATTTTGGATTTTGGAGAGGGTTTCCATAGGCTTTGCCTGTTACCCAATCCATTTGAATTTTCAATAAAATATGTTTAAATTAAATATTTGGTTAACCCTTTTGACCTTTGGGTTGACTCCGCAAAGGGAAACAACTCAATCCACTTTTTGCAAAGTGTGGATTGGTCTACTTTTTTGAATGATGTGTGCGCGTGAGTTTAATTTCATGAATTAGGTCCCGTGTCACAGCAGATATTAGCGAATGGGTGAAAACAACAAAGGTCACAAATTTCAAGAATTTGAAGACATAGACCTTCATCGATTGAGCTCAAGGTCACAATTTCACAACTAACTTATTAAAAAAACCGAACGTCTTTAGAAATATCAGTAAACTGCTGCCTTGTTATATAAAGAGAGTAGTAATAAAAACAAATTTAGATTTATAACAAAAGTGGAGAGATTACGAAGAAACGTGTCTCAAATGAAAACTCGATCAAAATTCGAATGTTTTGTTTCAAAACAAGGTCAATGTATTGTGCGTCACTACAGCAATAGTCTGTTGACTGCTAACTGTCCACCTAGTTTTATTACTGGCCAACTGGACAAAGACCTACACATAAGGAAATATTACATATAATGTTAAATCAATAAGTCTTATTACATTCATACATACAACTCATATACATCTTTTTGTACCATTTCATGTGCATTACCCAATTGATAAAATGGGAAGTATTTTAATACAATGAGGTATACATGTACATTGTACAAAGTTTTACCAAAGACTTCAAGAAATTGTGAAAAGAGATGGGGTGTCACAAAATCAAGAAAAGCTCTAGGCACCAAACAAGTTTTAGTCCATTAAGTGCTATAAAATGTAATCTCTTTAATTCGAAAAGACATTTACAAAGGAAATGCTATGTTCAACCAAATTTTTTAAATAAGGAATAAGGAATCATTCTTTGAGTATTATGAGGTGATCAAATACGGTCGAGAGTGATCAAATCTAATAAAGCCCGAAGGGCTTTGTGATAGACTTGATCACGCCCAACCGTATTTGATCACCTCATAATACCCAAAGAATGATTCCTTATTACTTATATTTATAAAATTTTCAGCAATTGTACTATTAAAAATAGTCATTGATGAAATGTATTGGACAATACATTACAAAATATATTCGTAGTGTTATCACAGACAAAGACACTGGAAAATGTAAATAAAGTTGTATTAATTGTTGACAAGTACCAATTCTGTATTTCTTTGAAAACTCTGTACATTGTGTAATATTCATGACCAAATTTTATTCAATCGTCTGTTCTCCACAAAAACAGTATCTCTTTATGACTAATTGGGAATATGTACATATAATAATAACTTGTACCTCTTGTACCATTTACTAGCATAAGGTTTCTGAGTAAATGAATGGCTGGAAAAGTTGATCTGAATTGCTCTCTTGGATCAGTTACAGACGAGACTCGTTAGACAGACGGACACAGCTTTTCGTGTTTACATTACATTTTGGGGGTCGAAAAAACCGTGGTTTATATATGTATAGACATGCTTTCTATGACAATATTATTATTTCGCCCCTCTACGATAAATAATATACTTTATACGTATAAAATATGTACGTAATACATACACAATATACGTATTCGAGAGGAGTGGATTTACAAGTATAATTTTAATTAGATTGTATCTATGATATTCTTTTTACCAAAAGATCTCTCTCTCTCTCTCTCTCTCTCTCTCTATCTATATCTATATATATATATATATATATATATATACACACACAACATTCTTTAAAAAATAAGCTTGTTACCTTAGTACTTAAAGTACAAAAGTGCAAACACGTGTCTAAACTTTTATCGGATATTACGATACTAAGTTCTAAGAAAAGCAGCTCGAACCTTTAATACATAATCATCTTTTATGTTTTATTAATTAAGGTCTGTTCCACTGTTTGTATCAGTCTCGGATAGATTTGTTTCGTTTGAAAAAAATTGGTTACAAAATTGCATTAAAAGAGGATTTTTTTTATACACAGAGACCACGAGTACAGACATGAAACTTTATATCGAGGTATTTTTTTAATTTTCTGGGTTTTTTTTCTGCTAGCAAACACTAATTAATTATTTTTTTTCGCCGGATATTATGACCAAATTGTGACGTCATGTGATTTTTCTTCAAAGGCATAAGCTAACATTGTATCTTTTATGATGATATTTTGTTTCTTTTTTTATAGATTTAATTTTCTATTCAGGCAAACATTTCTCTTTTCTCGTATACGCTGACCCGAAGTCTCTCACAGTTTTATTTTGGATGCTTAAAATTGAAAAAAAAAACAATAAAGTAAGATGCGATTACTGCCATCGTTTTATTTCCTAGATTCTGGATTGTGTAACTTTTATTAATCATACAGTAGACTGATGTTTTCAAACAAGATTTTATTGGGGAGATCTTTAAACTTTAAAACATGTCAAACATCACGTAGAGAGAGAGAGAAAGAGAGAGAGAGAGAGACTTTTTTTTAGTTTAATGTTGTCGTCATAATTAGTAATAGATGTAAAATTGTAAAATAAAATTCGGGTACACGGCTAGGTAGATACACAAACAGACGGACAGAGGGTGAGATACAGATGCAGTGAGAACACAATGGACACCCGGTGAGAGATAGATAAATGCATTTCTTCTGTTCTTTAAATATTCATAAAGCTGAGGCTATGGGTACTGTAGAATGCGATAAGAATTGCTGAGTACCCGATGCACATTCAATGTGATGAAATCAGCTTACCTCGCAAACAGTAAATGCATGTTTATAACATCAATGTGGTTTTAGTATATAATGCAAGTACATGTAAATACTTATGGTAAAAATCTTTTATCGCAGGTGAGATATTCATGCCACTTTCGATAATGAAAACTTCCTCTAAGAAGGAAAACGCGAGAAATATCATGTTTTTGAACTCCTTCTGTTCATAAATATAATATTTACATTCACTTTCTTTCCCCCTATTAAATTGCATTGATTGGTTTGAATGATATTTACGCATAACACAGAAGACCCAATCACCAAATCTGGTGCGTATGAATACAATCTTCCTTCAGTATTTTTCAAAGAACATGACTGACTCTCCTCGCGACTTCAAACCGGATCACGACCTGATATTATACTTACGCTGATAAACATTTCATTGATATAAATATTTTTTAACAGTTAAATGAAATCAATTTATTTATTTATTATTATACCAAAGGTTATATTCATTGAATAACAGATTAAAAAATAAAATTGTGAACTTAGAATTTATAGCGTTGTGTACTATTTTTGTCAGCATGATTCGGCTGTTCCAATGGCTCTTCCGTTAATTGCGCATTACTCGTAGAATAAGGCAGAGATTTTGAAAAATAAATCTTAATTGCGGAAAGGGAATAAAGTTAAAAGAACGTAAATATAAGCATTGAATCATTATTTTTTGAAAGATGTGGTCTCATAACTGCAAGGGTGTGTGCAAACAAATTTTCATAACGCGCTAGCGCGCGTTATTCAATTTGTATGCACACACCGTTGCAGTTATGAGACCACATCTTTCAAAAAATAATGATTCAATGCTTAAATATATAAGTGAAAGTGATATAACTACATGTGTATAATAATTGCAACCATGCGGCGTGAAACGCACGTCTTCCTCTATTTTCTTTTTAGCCCCATTAAACTTTCTATACAGACGATGTTTTGGTGTTTTTTTCTTCATTTTTTTTTTCAAAAATTTCTCTGAGACTTCACTTGATAAAAATATTTAAAAACAAAGTATGTTAGAAAATGCAGCTACAGTGCTTATATAGGTGAGTAGATGGACATAGGCAGGCTATAAAATTACAGTCCCTTCGACCTGGTCTGATTTCTAGATTAAAACATAAATTATTTCTACTTCTTTGATCATCGAGGGGGGGGGGGGGGGGCGGGGGGGCAATTCATCCATTAATTTTAATTCTTAAACTCATTGAAACTTAAGGTCTGTAAAAAAAACAAACAAACATAGAAACTCGAGTGAATAACACAGTACATACATACTGTACACGTATTTACAAGTACAACAGATATATCAAAGAATATACTTTAAGTTAGAGTATATCATATTTTATTGCGCAATAACCCCAAAAAAAAGTCCAATGTGGGCGAGCGTATTTTGTCAACCCCCATATTCAATGTATATACATGTAATACTCTTTAGTCAAGTTGTGTAAATCGTACATTTAATTCAATACGGCGTGTTTATAAATGATTATCTGCTTGTTCATTATGATAATATTTTCCGTGAAACTTTGTCTGACACCACCATTATTGTATCTGACCACTATCTACCCCCCTAAGGCCTGTTACCTCTATCGTAAGCTCTATCAGGGCGTTGGAGGATGAGTCTTCGATTTAATTAACCGTACAAGCTTGTAAGTCTGTAGATTTTATCGTGAGGTAAATAAACAAGCACAGCTTTTCTCTATTGGTTTTGTGGTTTTTATCCGTGCTTAGTGATCGAGAAAAACTCTTAACCACCCCACCCCCGCGTCTTGCAAAAATTTCTGTGACGCCTGGCGAAATGTCGATTTCTTTTTAAAACACGCTTTTCGATAAATTGTATCTTTAATAAGCTTAGCGCAACTTAACACGCCAGTTTTTTTTTTATTACATTGCTGATAAACAAAACAAAGACTATTCTTTGAAAACAAAAAAACAAAATCGGTGAAAGTCTTAAGGATAAGCACATAATTTTTAACAGAAAAAGTTTGTGTTTTGTTTTGTTTTTTTTTTAAACTTGTCGAGTCTACTAATACGCGGATTATAAAAAGAAAATTAAGATCGTGACAAAAAATATTTGTAAAGACTGTTTAAATATATAAAAGGCATAAATGAGGAATATGTATGTCATTATTTGGGTTTAAGTTCCCATTAAAACTATTGACATATTTGAAAACAATCAATTATATGTGACACAAAAAAAAAAAAAATCAAACACCAACCGATTATGTAATTGCTAACAATCGACATGTACATGTTTTTTTTTTTCAAGGGGGTTTCCCCATAGAACTGACTCAATATGAGGTGTAAAATTACGAGGACCAATTTTCCGACCCATGAATTATTAGGTCACCAGAACAAACGACTATGACGTCAAGCGGGCACTGGGGTGAATCTTCGCGTGTGGAATGTTAGTATATGAAATATCGCCATCTAATTAGGATCTCGTGTTTTCTCTATTAGAATAAAAAAGATAAAAAAAAAATGTTTTCCTTACAGATAAAGTTTGAAGGAAGTTTAAAACATCGTAGTAATGAACTTTCAGACTCGCCTTTCAATGCGATATATACACCCCAGGGCCCCTAACAGTCACATTTTTATCACATTTTTCCCCTGGGACTCCCGGCTTTCGTCTCTGCGTCACTCGTTGCAAGGGTCACTTGGTCAGACTTCCGATTTACATACTTCATTTCGTGAATTAAGCGACCGCATACACACGTGTTGTTAATGAGATATTGGAAGAGTACATTGAACTTCTGATATACTCTCTCTCTCTCTCTCTCTCTCTCTATCAATCAATCAATCAATCATGTTGGTACATTACACTATCTCTCTCTCTCTCTCTCTCTCTCTCTCTCTCTCTGAGAACACAAACGGCAAGTTCAAGAAACTTGCACGCTGGTCAGTACAAGAAAACAATTCAAGTACAACACAATAAGGCTTAGTATCATTGTTATTTCTTTCCTATTGACAGATTTTTAACAAAAAAGGATATCATAACGATAAATCCCGACAAAATCTTTATAATCCTTTAAAATTCCCTGACAATTTTACGTTTCTTGAGTTCTCTAGGGAAATTAAAGCACACCTGACAGATAGCTAAAGGATCTGATATCGGTCGAATATCGTCATCAATGATTTATTTCTTTTTGCGCTCCTCGACACTTACACAGAATACCAATCCGTTATTTTACCGTATGCATTATTCACCACAAACTTACATCATACAAAATTTATGCACTGCATGGGATTGTTAATGTGTTAACGTTATCAACACGTCATGTTTTGTTTATATATATGACGCCAAATACAACGCTGAAACTGTACTCTCCGGTATGATGTTAACAACAAAATCAAAACAAAACAAAAAATATCAAAAATATCAATCCTAATAATTGACTCGATAATCCTGTGTTGGTCAATCACAGAAGCCTTACTGCGAGGCGGGGACAAATCAGAAGTTAGTGTTCGAGTCACCGGGGTCCAATCAATTAATAGGGTATCAGGTTGCACCGCGCTGACGCACTGTTGATGAACGTAACATGAATGTGTGTGTCGTTGTTTAGGGAGGGGAAAACGGTACAACAAAATATTGATCTCGAGTTTTTATAACTCCAAAACAGCGGGCACTCAAACTATTACTTTATATTATATTTATTCTTCAACTTAAGTGTTTAGGCTGCCAAGAAGTCTTTAGACCTTATGCATATAAATTATGCATTATCAAAAATTCTTCCCTTTGACGTATCGCTAGTATTTCCTCTACGGCATTTTCCTTGCATTTTAGGTTAATGCATTTGTGGTCATTTCCTTCATTAAATATACAGACTGAGCAGAACAAAAGAAATCATATTTTATATATTTTATTTTTCACATAATAGGCATTATATTCAACAAATATAAAAAAAAAAGGAAAAACATGAGCAATACAAAAATAATTAGTAGCAATCTTCTGTGAACATTGACTACCAATCATACATGCACATCATACACGTGTAAATAAATAACAATGGATCAGTATCAAGTTTGATTGTTAGCGGTTAAACCGTGAAACTTTTATCATCGAAGAAACGAACACAGATGATATTCTTAATACGACAAAGTATACTAACAGTACATACCATCAGAATAAGCGATTATTCAAAGGAATAATAGTTCAGAACACATTTCCTTTGTTTTCCTTACACGATTCATTCAAAACATTCAACCATTCTCACAACCGTAATGATATTTAGTCTGTTGGAAATCACGTACTTTTGATGATTTTATTGTCTGTTTTTTTTTTTCCTCCGAGAGTTTTAGTAACACAGTACGCTATTGGGTGACCCAAAACTTGAAAAATAAATGTTCCGTAAATATTTTTTCTCGAAACTTTGCAGTTTTTCTGAAATGTCTGGAACACCGTTTCTTCTCGCGTGTAAACTGAATCCATTGAACTTTAACATCTCGTTTTCCGACACCATCGAAAACGACCGCCTGATTTTTACCGTCACTTTGGGTGCAAAATTGTCTGAACAACTTAGTTTTTCCGATTTGTAGAACTTCACCACCTCTGGGGACAAACGTTTTAAAAGTTCGGGATTAACGCCTTCGTAAATATCCCCAACTGCGTGTCGTCTGCGGGACACGTATTTATCATCTTCTTCTGTAATTATAACGATGTCGTCATCACTTTCATTGTCTTCTGACACCACGAATTTTGGTCGTCTGCATTGACACTTCAACTTTTCAACAATGTCCATCCCAGCCGTCTGCTCCAGCCGCTTTTGCAAAGCAGGGTCTACTCCATCGAAAATGTCTGCGAGGGCATCCCTCCGGTGTGAATTGTATCTGTCAAACATCCCTCCTCCTTGCACAGTCATCGCTTGGCAAAAAGTGAATATAAAGTATGAACAAAGTCGCTCAATGATTTTCTCTAACACTGACGCTCGTCGATAGCTCTATGTAGTAAGACTAATGATTCGCTATTCACCGCGTGCTTTTATACTCGCTGAATATTTTAACGCATGATCTCAGCATTGCAAAAGGTAGAGGCTTCCTGTTCTGACGTCACACGGCGATCGTACACATAGATATATAATCTGTTTCACCTGACTAGAGATGGCAGGCGCCGATTAACCTTTGTATATATACGATCTCTAACATAACTATGGAGAACACAAGGGAGTTCATTAAATGGCCATAATTGATAAAAAGTATAATGATAATGGTGCACGCGTTCATAAATGCTTATCATATGTCTGTACGTTTACACAAACATGCATTTTATTACGGTTATAAACGTTGTTATATCTATTTTATGAAAGAGAATACATAGAGTGCAGGCAATTCAAGGACATAGTTTGTAACCACTTTATCAGTGGTTGCTCATCAAAGCAAAGGCCAGAAAATATTTTACGAATTTCTTGTCACGTTAAAAAAATCGTTTAAAAAAAAAGAACAACGATTTGAAGATAAGGGGAAAACCCGAGAAATAATCAAATAAAGACTGTCATTCCTATATCTGTCCGCAAACATTTACTACCAAAACCAAGCCCTAAGGAGATAAACAAAACATCTGTTTCATTTAAAATATATTTAATTTGAATTTTTTTTTTTTTGGAACGTTGTGTATTTTCCACTTGTTGTCTGACAAGGGAATTTATTACACTCCCCCGCTTTTGGATTACTAAGTGAAGGGCACCTTCTTTTTGATATTAATCAAATATTACGTAGATATAAACACCTGCACGTGCCCATATCTCTTGGATTTAAATAGAAAAGGGGGATTTCCAGCGTGTGTTGATACTGTTGCCACTAAATATAAAACCAGCTTGGTTCCTCATAGCAATATCCAAACAACGCATATACTATTAGTTCAGTTTCATAAAGAAAAATGGGTTCAGAATGACGATGTAATATCCTGCATCAAGTTTTTGTACAGTAGTGTCACTGACTGTTTAAACTTTACATATCAAATTACGTTTCTTGAAGGTGACTTAAAAAACATTCTCCGTAAAAAAAAAAAAACATTTGCGGAAGGGCATAGAGGACACCCGTAAGCGAAAAATGAAAGAATGCATTGGTAACAGTCCGACACTGGAAACAGTCCGACATTGGAAACAGTCCGACATTCTGGTCATTAAGGTCAGAATGGGTTGCACGTGGTAGGTGTACCATGAGTATCATCTTCTTTCTTTTTTAAATCAGTTAAGAAAATGCAAGGATTGGAAAGTCGTTCGAACTTAAACGATGGCTCTATACCCCACCCCCTTTTTTCGCAAATCCATTACCACACTCAAACATTGAATTTGCTTCTGACGCCAAAACCCATTGTTATCAACATTCAGTTGTTCTGAATTGTTAAAATTAATTATTGCATGCTACTTCGCGTAGCCAATTGTCTCTACGATATAGGCAATCGGTTACATGTGAACGAGACTGGAGATGGCCTACACCTCACAAGCATCTGACGGTATATATTATTCTCGTAAACAATTATATTAATTAATTGGAATGAATTTTTATGAGGCTACGAGAAAAATATATAATGTCAAGTACGTCTGTTACACCTTCATTGAGTGACGTACATGCGCACTTGCTTTGGAATGCCATAACTTTATATTTTATTTATTTTCCACAATTATTCACAATTATGTTAAGGTTAAAGCGTCAGCTCGTGATATACAATTTGAATTTTACAATCTTTTTCTTTAAATATTGAAATTAATAATAGAAATACATTAAATGGTTAAACATTGTAAATTTTGAATATTTGAATACTGAAAACAATGCTTACATTTACATACATGAAAATGTTTTGAATGTGGTCTGCGTTCACCCATGTTAATAATATAATATATCAATGTGTCCTTTTTCACTTTAATTTACATGTAGACTACTAAAGGATTCATTTGGTAATACATAATCTACCCGAGTAGACAGAAAGAAATTCCTCCCTTAAAATGTTTAAACATAAATTAAATGTCATTTGACATCTTTCATTTCATGCATTGTTTACGTCACAAATGTTTACATCCCAAAAACAGCCTTAGTCCAGTTAGCAACCTTAACTTAATTAGTATTGATGTACACGTATTCTTACAGACGTCATCTTTATAAGTCCGAACTATACACTGTCATCAGCAACTGCTGTCTCTAAAGCACCAATTAAAACAGAGATCAATTTCTGTCGCTTTAATAACATAAACACTAGCTTCCTGATATTAACAGCATTTCCTTGTAAACAAAGTTTGCTGCATCATTTAGGAAATTCTAGGAGTCCATGAATTGGTTAAAAGCAGTCTGAAGTAATAAAGGATTTACGCTAGAACGATTTCTAGATTACATTGTACATTTTCCCAACCTACTTTACATCCATCTTCCATGTTTTGTCAATCATATATTTCAGATTGTCCGTACATGTATGTGCAATGTACTTGGTATCCATATTATAAAATATTACATAATAAATTCAAATCTACCCATTAATTTATAGAAAAGGTCTCACCACCCTCACTTCGATTTTCCCCTGATTATTAGGCAATTTAAATTAACAGTCAATATAACCTTGAACTTCGTATTTGACCTTGACCTTGACTAGCTTAAGTTCGGCATTACGGCAATAGATGTTTTGTATAGATCAAAAGTTAGACGAAAGAATGAGATTGTCAACAGAAGAACATAATTTTAAAATCAACTTTCACCCCCATCTCACACATTTGATTTTGCACAGATCTCCAATACGCGTACCGCAATGCATTCTTTTTTCATGACATATTGTATTCTGACTCAACTTCTGCAATACACCCAAAGACTGATGCATTGGTTAAATTTTCTGGTCTTATTTTTGTTCAGTTCTTCTTTTTCTCTATTTTTTTTTTAATTAAAACTAAGTACAACGTGCATTACAACTGTGTAATATATGAGCCTGGCGATACATGAGGTATCCAGAGAGAACCAGTTTACAGAAAATGGTTCTCAGTTTTCTCTGTAACAATTGATGGTGTCAGAGACACAACAACAGTGACGGAGACACGCGCATTTTATTGTGCGTAACAAACTCTCTAGATTATTTGTCAATTGCTAATAATCAGATCCTAATACCGTATCTCTCATTTTAAATTGACATCACTAAGAAGTCAGTGCTGGAGACTGCCAGTGACTTTCCCTGTGATGAACTCATGATGGGGTAATTGCCTGAGGAGAACGCAGTTATCATTTGATACATCTGTTAACTGGTGGATTTTACAGTAATTGTTTTTATTATAGTAAATGTCAAGTAAAGATAATTACATCAACCAGATAATGAATTCTGATATTAATATTCAAACAAAAGTCACAGCATCAAACAAATGTCACAGCAACAAATACATGTAGTTTTAATAATGGACATATTTTGCATAACTTGATATAATATCTTTTATACTCTATTTTACGTAATCTTTTATACTTTTATACTCTCTCTCTCTCTCTCTCTCTCTCTCTCTCTCTCTCTCTCTCTCTCATCAAGGTTTCAAACAACATGACAATCTAAGAAGAATTAATTCAGCATTATGTATACATGTACATGTATCTAGGTACATGCATACTAATAATTATAATTATGTATTTAGAATAAAGTCTCATGGCCACTTGCATACCTAAAGCTCAGGTAACCTGGATTCAATATGTGATCTGGAGATCAGGTATATCCATATCTTAACCTTGGTTTAAGCTAGTACATGTATACTCAGGTGAGAAGTACATGTACTGGTAGTTGGAATGCTGACGTGAGACTCAAGCTTTTCTTACCTGATCACAGCTTAAACTTATCCCATTCCTTAGAAATAATGGCAACGAAACAGAAACCTGCAGTTTTTTCCGAACTAGAAAAGGGGGTTTCACTTGAATTTATTTATGTTAGAAAAATGTGGTACAAAATAAGCAGAATACGTATTGGATTAATATCACCTATAAAAACTCCATACATGAGTATTCTTTTCTTTCAAAAAGAACACAAACGTTACTGTTTTCAAACATTTTACTATTATGTGTACTCCTCTACCACCTCGCAACAACACGTGTTGTCACAAATTCCATGGACATTGATGGGAAAAATTCATTTACTTTTTTAATAGTTGGGAACGTGTACAATCTGTTGCACCTACTATTTTCTGAATACAGCTATGATTTAGAAATTCTCTTACAATTTCTTGTATTTTATTTTCTTACGGAATACAACATATTTTTTTGTACAGTGATGCAAGTGCACAAGATACCGGCTTTACAATGCAAGAAGCAAAACTTCAAAAAAAAAAATCATCAGGAACTCTGAGAAAACTCCGAGTTCCATAAAACCGTTAAGCAAACAGTAATTGGTTTTGAATAGATGTTGACGAAGCTTCTTCGATAGCTTCTTTTGTTTTGGTTCATGATAATCCCCACGTTTATTTAATAATGCAATTACATATTCTTTTTATTAACGAAATGTATCAATAAAATTCTCCTCAGTATAATATTAAAGGGTTTTTTTCAATCTCTTACCACTTTCTCTCGTCTAATACTTTGGATTCATCAGTACATGTATTCGTTGATTACCAATTTTCGTGTATTTTTTGTTGAATTGATCCACAAAATTAAATGTTTATTAAAGTGCAATTTCTTAAAGCATATTGTATTGATGGAATCAATTGCCATGTGTATCCTAACAACTTGGATTTTTTTTTCTAAAACCACGAAAATTGATCCCCATGAATATTAAGGCCAATACCTGGTTCAGAGAAAACCTTACTTCTGAGCCTTACTCACATAAATCAGAAAGGTATGGAAGTGAGATTTGATATATTTGAAATTTACTTAAGCCTAGATCATCTTGATCCAGGCTTAAGCCAAACATATGCAAGTGGCCATTGTCTCTGCATGTTAAACCAGACTTGTTTATAAGAAGATTGTTTATATTTGACATATGTCACGAAATCTAGTATTAACACAGGGAAACTGAACGTGTAAAAAGAGAATTCTGATATAAGATTAGTGTTTTCTGTAATGCATGCAAATAGGGTATTCAAATTAATAATATGGTGTTTTATTTTGGTCTAACATAAAGAAGTATTTAAGACTGGTTCATTTTACATCAAAGGACATTCCGACTGCATGTACACTAAAAGAAAGTGGAACTTTTCTGTGTGATTAATTCATTCAATTTCAGTGCTACATGTATATAAATTACAATTTATATAATTTATACGTATAAGTAATTGTCAATGTATGGGGAAACCCAAAATTTAGGGTATCATTGTATAAAAAAGAGCAGAAGAATTATAACTTTACACCAATCTGCTTTATCAAAACCTTGTAATGGTATTCATTACAAGATAAAGCTTTTATAATCATTATTTAATGCTTAAAATACATGCATTACAGTGAGTGATGGTGCATTTTGATAAAAAAAATTGTATATGCTTGCAAAAAAGTTATGCACAGCATTAAAACTTAACATTAAATATGCAAAACCCTGACAGTGTTAACGTTTAAAATCAAAGCAGAAAGTCAAGAGTTCTCCATTTAATCACCCTCGTGTCCTTTTGTGACTGACAGCTGGTCATCTGTAGCTGATGTTTACCAAGGACACTGACCAGTTCCTGCAGTGTTCGCGACATTTCGTCAAGTTCAGACAAGTCAGAAATCGGTTATTTCACACTGAAACTTGACCATATTGTAAACATGTCCCGTATTAAGGTAATTTCTTTGGTGCTCTCTCTCTCCCTCTCTCTCTCTCTCTCATTTTTGTACAACTCAAAAGAATACTTCTAATAATTATGACTTTTAATTTTTATGGTATAATGGCAAACTTGAACATATTGTAAACGTGTCCTGTATTAAGTTTATTTTTTGGTGCTTCCATGTATATCAAATTTTTATGGTGTATATAATGGTATACGATTGTAATGTCACTTACTTGGTGCATGTTTCACTTGATAAACAGTAAAACTTTTTGGGGGTAAAAGATTGCCTGTCATAAGTTCTACATGTTGTTCATGAATATGATATCGGTAAAATCAAATTCATTCCTATGAATTAAATATCCCACTTATAAGTTAAATCTATCAGAGTAAAATATAAGCATAACTTTTTCCTTCTTTTTCTTTTTAAATCACTTGAAACCAGAATATCCAAGGTCGACAAAATTAAAGGTCAAAGCCATATTTTTACAATCAATATATGACGCATGTTTATTGTTTGTTTCAGAAAAAAACTTCCTCAAATTAAGTCACCTGAAAATATTCAAGGAAATTAAGAACAAAAATACCTAGTATTAACTTTTTTTAAAAACACTGTTCAGATTAACCTAGAAGGCATAAATCCCGAGGAAAAAAAAAACAGTTTTGTCCTGTATTATGAAAAAGTTTTCTGAATCAAGTTCTCAGTAAAACCTTAAGCAAGTTATTTCTCCATACACATGTACCATTTATCTGTTGGTAAATAGTTTTATGACATATTATGCAATTAGTAATTTTACTATTCAACTGAAGGACAATGATAAAAAAGAGAGAGAGAAAACTAATCAATTAACAGCAGCTGATTTAAAAGATAATTTACACCTTCATTATGTAAAAATGCATGACCATTGCATTTACATATGTTTTTTTGATGTACATGTATTTTCATTACTTTTTTTTTATTTCATGCACTCATTATCTATGTAAATTTAATAAATGACACAAGAAGATATTCAACATATTTATCATAATCAGCTTTAAAAATCAATGTGTTGGTGCAAACAAGTGCTTGAGATCACGATTACAGTTTAGATCATTGACTTCTGTGGCCTTGAAGAACTCTCAGGAAAAACAACTTCTCTGAAATCTGCAGCAATACAGGCCTACTGATTAATATGTTGAGTAACTGTGACAAGACTCAGGTACCTAATTCAGGTGTACATGTGCCTGTATCAATGATCTGCAGATGAAAATATTGATTTCAAGATGACAAGCAAAGTGTTTATATATTAACCATGCATGACTGTATAAATGGCTTATTGATATTGATGTAAAATACTGCACTTGCAATTTTAACCTAGCAGTAATAATGTTCCTGACATAATTTTCTGATCATGATATGAGATAGAGGTGGGATGGTCATGTAATTTATAATTTACATGTTAATAATATACCTCAGTCAGGACTTCGTTCAAGGTTCTCATCATTTAAATCTACACTGTGGGTGAACAAGTGACCGAACAGCATTTACAGATAAGGGTGGCATTTTGTACAGATAGTACTGAAGCATTGTATTACAAAGTTTTAAAAATTGTTCACTTCCTCCTCATTTTGTTTCAGAGTTCCATGTAGACCCTTGCTTTACATGTAACAGCTTAGAACTTATTAAGATTGAGAATTTCACAGGTATGCAATTGAAATTAAAGCAAAATAAATTTATTGACAGTGGCTCTTGTACACTAATAAATAAGCTCTTAGAGAATCATGCTAAAATTTTGCTAACCACGTTTCTGCCAATGTTTTAGACTGATAAAATGTGGACACGTGGCTTACACACACACTTTCAGTTGTCAGTATTGGTACTTCAAATGTCAAGATCTAATTGTCACTTCAGAAGTCCACGAGATGACTTGTTGTTTTCAGTGCTTCTCTCCACAAAGCAAACTCAGCAACAGGTTTTTCTGAACAACGGATAAACCTCAGCAGGGGATGATAGTATGGTGAAACCTAGCTGAGACTCTGTTTTCACAGGAATCTTGGTTCATTTTGACTTCCATTTTGATCTTATACAGAACCTGGTATTGACTAACATTTTCAGGTAAATCAATAGGCCACAGAATAACAACTAGTAGCTGCAATTATGCAGCCATTTCCGTTTTCTAATCTGATGTTTTCAGTATCTTCCACCCACTCAATATTAGCTGGGTTTTTTTAAAGTGAAAAAGTATAACAAATAAGTAAGAACAAGAATTTGTCACCTCCATCTCATTCAGAAACTGGCTCTTCAGATTTCTGACCATTTTTATATGTGTATGCGTCTGTCTGTGAGTCTTAAAATTCAAAGAAACAAGAAGAAGAACATGTACAGACAGTATGAGTACTTAATTACCGCTTCCATTCAGCCTGACCAGGAGTTTGGAGAATTTAGAGGGCTGGATAGCTGTGTGACCATTTTTAGACTAAACAAATCTCCTTATTAAGAAGAATAACTGTATAAAGTAGAAAAACATTCGAATCTTAAAATTTATGAGAATTTTCTTTAATAGATAAACAAATCATTTTTTTTTTTTGTTAATTTAAGGTAGATCTGATGGCCAATTTTTTGACAACCCAACCTCCTTAAGACCCCTTTGTGAGATTTGCCATTAGGGTGCGTCCCCAAACAATCAGGCAGGCATACGGACAGTATGAACACTTACCACTTTCTTTCAGTCTGGCCAGGAGTTTAGAGAAGAGCCCTTTGTGAGATTTGCCATCAGGGTGGGTCACCAGAACATCCACATCCCCACAGGTCGGCTTACCCCGGCGGTAAGACCCACAGCACTGGGCGATGACCCCAGGGGCTAGGAACTCGGCAGCTTCTCTCACCTGAAACAGGTAATGAAGGGAGGAAGGTCATCATTTTGAATAACGGTAGATGAGGTTTTCATTGATAAAACCTTTAATTAGTGATTAACTAAATTAAATGATTAACTATTACTTAGAGCAAGTAATTTTATTTTGCAAAATAGGCTTAAATAGCCATTAATTTTGGTGATCTCTCCTAGTAAAAAAACTTATGAGATATCAAGTAATAAAGGGCTGGCTCACAGAGAAAAAAAGAACAAATTGCAGGTTCTCATAATTCGAACCTAATGAAATTCTCTCCCACAAGAACAACGGTTAGGTTACAGTACACATGACATGTACGTATTGATCTTAGATATATAATCTGAAAAAAATAACAAGTACGTGATACATACACAGTTATTCCAGGTACAATATGAAAGAATTGGTTAAAACAATGGGGGGTTTTTAAAAGAAGCTACCAAAAGTTATACCCCCAATCTGATATGAACATACTCCCTAATGTCAATAAATACAATTTCAGTTAAAGAAATATGACATGTCAAAACAATAAGTGTGTTCAAAGTTTCAAGCACCTGCCATAAGTAGTTGCTGAGAAACTGCAATGGAAATTTGGTACGGACAGATGCATGAATAAACAGGAAGTTAATGTCAGATTCGTACAAAAATAAATGCCATCATATGGCATGCTAAATTAAAGAGCGTGCTAAAATTTAGTAGTTGCTGAGAAAACTGTGATGAAATATTTTTTACGGTCAGACACACAAGGGTAAAACTTAAAGACTTAACAGTATACCCCCTTCTCCTTAAGAGCGGGAGTATAATTATTATACAAATAAAAGAGTATGTTCTGATACATTGGATAAGTGTACCTATCATTTACTTTTTAGTTAAGGCAGCAAAACACAGCATACATGTAAAATATCAGAGATTTTTAAATGTTACATGAGTTTGTTACAATTATTGATCATACTCTTATACCCATCACCTACATCGTAAATGCACTTTTGCAATAATGCAGCTCATAATTTTCTTTTTAAAGATGCAATAAAATGTTAACATTCATTTATTCTTTAATTGTACATTTACATAAAGTAGTAGATAAATGACATTTATGTACATGAAACTGTGGAGCTCATGACATGACACTCACCATTTATGTACGTCATCATACCCACCAATTGTTTTTTAATTTTTTGTGTAAATGGTAAATATAACCACTTTACAAAGCTGCCGTCAATGGTTCATGATGAACCTACCACTTGTTCTATGGCCGCTGCCTCCGTTCTTGGCATCCGATCCAAAATGTCCTCATAATGCTTCAACCCAATCTTCTGCTGGTGCGTTAACTTGGCTTTGGTGCGAAGGTCATCAAGTGTTCTGAATCCCTGAAATCAATAGACTCTGAATTTTAAAGCTTTCCCTCTCAATTAGTCTACCAAATTGAATGCCACATTCTCAGATTACTGTATTATATATGAGTCTACCAAATTGAATACCAAATTCTCAGATTACTGTATTATATAAACATTTTTCACCAGCAATTGTATAGTTGTTAGATGTATCAATTAGCACTGTTTCATGTGTATTTTATACTCCTATTCTCCAGATGCTGACTGACATATTTCATACTAATTGTTAGACCATAATTAATCACCTAATTGTCTACGGACTTTTCCGTTTTTCCCGATTACGACAAACAGCACACGGCAGGTGCGACCGGTCAGCAGAGGATGCTCACTCCTCCCTGGCACCTGGTCCTACCTCTATCTTTTTAGAGGTCCTTGTTGCTCTGCTTTGAATTTGTATTTTGTTTTATGGATTTTTGAGATGGTTGACAGTTTGTTATTGTCATTTTTCATGGATATGAGAAATTCATTTCGATGATATGCTGTATTCACAAATTAACACTACCTTTTTTCAAACATTGACCAGGACACTTATGCAACCTTAATGTGACAAAGTGAGAACTTTTTTGCCATAAGAGTACAAGAAACTTACGCTAAGCATTACTTGTAAAAGCGCATGTATTCCATTACATGTATCAATATCTAAAATCCTACCCACAATAACAAAGTGGTTTGAGATTAAAATTGGAAGTATAACAAAACATATTAACACTGACTATTCTTTGGTTTTTTAGACCTTCAAGCATTTGCCAGGTGGGAAGTTTCAAATTTTATAATAAATGTTTGCAAGAATTGTCATCCTACAAACACTTAAAACATTGCCATTGAGTAGAACATCATACATGTTTCAAAAATTAATGTTTTACTAATTAAAAAAACATGTAAGATTGTTTCACAAATAGAAATTTTACTTGCTGTGTATAAATTAACCCCTAAATCCCTTGAATTTCCCATCTCTGTCAAGCAATGCAATATGAATTTTTCAAAATTTCATCCCCTAAAATTATCTGTTTTTACAGAATAAAATATAACCTTCTAAAATTTCATTTCTTCATGTTATCTGTTTAAAACATGTAATACTACACAGAATACAATATTACATTCTAACAATGTCAATCCTTAAAATTGTCTGGTTTTTTTGTTTTTTTTTCATAGCATGCTGTTTTTGCGGAAACATTTGTCACTGCTCAAATCATCAAATGAATGCCATAGGATGACTCCATTCGTTAACTTTACATTGTTTACATACCTGCTGAAACCACTGCCTGGCAGTATGGGCCCCAGCTCCCCATACGTTGGTAAACAGCTCAATCACCTTGATATCTTCGTCCGCATTAAATTCGTTGAGTTTCCGAAGCTCTCCACTTTCTGCAATCTCCCATATCTTGTCCGCAAGTCTGGTCCCAACTCCTGGCAATGCCCTGGCCTCCTGTATGTATAATTGAATTTAGTGGAAAAGAAATTACAAAATGGAAAAATTCTAGTAAGACTGGTTGTAAGTAGAACTCAGAGAAAGTCTGCTGGTGGATTGCAAAGAGTAGAGAAAGTGTTGACGCTCCTGACCGACAGAATTTATAGAGAGAAAAAAATGAACTTTGCTAAAAGTATACTTAAGGTACCTCACTACACCTAGACTTATACTTTTTTAGACACTACGTCACACGATGGCGATTTAAATGTTTTGTTAAACTGTTTTATCATTCGACTGGGTTGTAATTGTCATAGCTCAGTGGTTAAAGTATTGGGCTTCTGAACCGCAGATCATGAGTTCGAATCCGCCATGGAGCTTTTGTTAATGTTTACTGAATTAAATTTACGAAAATGTAATTTTTCATCCAACACTACACATTTTTTTGCCTATTTGACTTAAATACTTCTTATCCATTATGATATCTATCATAATCAAGTAATTTTCTGCTGATTTGAGAAAATATTTCAAGGTGAAGTGAGCCACCTTAAGTAGGATTAAATTATGCAGTATAAGTAAAAATTTATTCTTCACCTCCCATGAAGATATCTGTTTAGGGTGTTTTCGAAGCACCTGGATCGCTTTCTGATAACCAAACGCTCGCCATTGGTCACTCGTGGACTTGTATTTTTTCACCATTTCCTAAAATAAATGTAAAAGAAAAATCTTTTATCAAACAAAAATTGTAAATATTGAAGAATACTGGGACTCATTTTGTTGAATGATAATTAAGTATATGTACAATGTACTAGCTAATTTTAAATTCTTAAAATCTACCATATAATCCTCATTATTTTTTATCTGATAATGATTTCAGATAATAATAAATATTTATAATACATGTACTATGCTGCAAAACTATGAAAATGAAATCAAATGTTAAAGCTATAAATTTGGATTTTTCTATTAAGCAATTAGTTTATGTGTCTGAAAAGTATAAATCATTTTGATTTTTTTGATTTTTAGGTTTTTTATCCATGAGTAATGAACCACCCTGGTGTTAGAGAAAAGATTTTGAACGAAAATAAAATGTAATAGACATTAGCTGAATTTCTGGTCTACCTGTTACCGGTATTTAAAAAGAAAACAAAGTCATCATAAAATGAGGTTTACCATAAAGCTGAGATGGAGGGGCATATTTACAGTCAATGTGGTTTTAATTAAAAACTGTGGTAGTTTGAAATCATTATAACATTAAGACTATAACTTCTTCATGAGTCCGTAAAAATATTATTTATTGATGTGGAAATCAATGTACAAGTATCAAAAACTTGGATATGTGCCAAAATGGTGCTTCATATGTACATGTAAGTACCGGTATATTGAAATGTGCATTTTTAATAACAAGAACTTCTATAAAACAAGACTTCTGTTTATTAAACACAGAAATAAATGACATGTTCAGTGCATCACATCCAGATAGTGGGCTGTCAGCTAGCTTTGACAGGTTTATTTTTTTTTCTCTAGGTCTCCTTCAAAATGTATGCATTGTCTATTAGTTTGTTATGCATGGTCAAAGAAAAAACCAGACCAAATTTTTTCTAGTGTATATTAGTTACAACAACCATGGAAGTTTTTATGTAACTGGAAGTATAGGCTAAGCAAATTTGAGCATGTAAACTACATGAACTACCTGTATATTATTCCTCAGTACTGTAAACTAACGTGTGTGAGATATATTCGCGAGGTTCGCGAGAGCCTCACCATCGTGAATATTTCTTGCCGCAAACCAGTCCTTGCTGTATATAGGTGTAAAGAATGTAATGAATAAAATTTGTTTTACAGTATTCAAGTGCAATCAATACCTGTTGAAAAAAAAGGTCAAAATCACAGAAAAATGCTCAGTGGTTGTTGAAATTTGCATGTAAAGATTCAGAATTGGGGGGGGGGGGGGGTTATGGGGAAGACAAAATACGTTTGAAGGAGAATTTAGTCTCCCGCGCGGGAGATTGGTTGGATGCGGTAGATTTAAGATTTTTAGGCCATTTTGCGGTCCCGAGTCTCCTGCGCAATGAGGGAGGGTTAACAGGTATGCCAATCAATGATGGAGTATACCCATTTGTCAATCTATTTGTAGGATAGTGAAAGATAATAAATTTTCTATATAGTATGAGAACCCACATGTGCTACATATATATTAGACTCCAATGAAGAAAAATTGACAAATTTTATTAACTTTTATAGATAAAAATTTCCATTGTGTGCAACTTAAACAATCAACCTTAACTGCATTAAACAGCTACAAGTCATATAACTAAATGACCAAACAGCAACCAAAATGCAACCGTGGTTTTGGGTTTTTTTTAAAAGCTATGTGCATTTCCAGTCTAAAGAATTCTTATACTTATTGTTTGATGTTGAGCTGAATCATGGATATGCCCCATACCTCAATACATTCTGTACCAAAAAGATCTGCATGTAAATCTATTGAAAAACTTCTGGGTTATATTTCATAAATACATGCCTCAAGTTTGCAGGTGATGTGCTCATTCAGGTTTTCTGACATCATTTTTGAAGACTGGGTACATACCCATTGTCCTTTCTGGAAATAAAAAAAAACACTTTGTCTAAATGATGACATTTTTTGAAATCATATTTAATATGTTGAGTCATAAAAACCTCTAACACAATAATCTAAATTAAAGGAATTTAAGTTCAAATTAGCCTAATGTCTCTTTAATAGATATACAGAGTAAATTTTCAACATGTAATATGTAAAATGTACAAGCTTTTCATTTTTGTTTTTACCATTTTTCTTAAAACTGTTAATTCTTAAAATACTGTGGTATCATCAATATTCTAATTGATATTTCAGTCATTGAATACCTATAAGTTTTGTAAAGTTTGTTTTCCAGTCCCCTTCTCTGAATTAATTGCATTTTATCCAATGATGGATTGTCTACCAACTCATACATGTAAAAACTTAATTGGATTGTCAGTTTACTTTATAGTTATACAGACTTTCAAATGCAACATCTCTGATCAAAAGAAAGATAACTCTAGGATATTCTGATAAACTACACTGTACAATTGTTTGCCATGCAAGGTGAGGTGAAAATTTCGGAATGGTGTACATTTTAATGAAATAAGATTTCATTTGACAGAAAAATAATTTAAAACTAAAAACATAGGTAATCACAGATTACAAAGCTCACCGAGACGAGGCATCAACTTTATAAGGCATCACTTTTATGAGACCACCTTTATCATATTATATGAAAATCATAGTTAATGATCTTGGATATTCATGGATACTGTTTTGACACAATATTGTATATCATATGTAAAAAAATTGTATGATAATCATATGTTTCATACAATATTATAAGATACAATGTTTATCAATACAATAATATAAATATGATATTGCATACAATGATACTTACAATATATATCATTTAATACACTATAACACTGTAATAATTATTGATGCAATATGATATTGTAACATATAATATGACATTGTATCGTGTTATACATTATTGTATTTAATCACATTATACAATATCATAATACCTTATATAAATACAATATAGCATTATTTGATACTATATCATATCACATAATACATCACAAAATTGTAACATATGATATTATATTGTATAATATAGTATAATATTGTATTGCATGATATTGTATCATATTTGATACACAATATTGTATCATATGATACAATATAATTTCAAATTGATAAAACATTGTATCATATCATATGATACAATATCATCTGATATAGTAATATATTATAAAATACAATATTTTATCATTTTATACAATATTATATCATATGATACAATATCATATGATACAATATCATATTATATAATATCTTATTATATCATATAAATAATACAATTTCATGTATTATATAATAGGCTTGAGTATCGCCAGTGACCTCACAATACGATATGTATCACGATATAATAATGCGATACATCTTGTATCACGATATAGTTGTCAACTAGTTATTAACTGTTACCTATGTTGCCTACCTCTATGAAAAATAGTATCGCATAAAGAAAATATGTCAACTGCTTATAAAACAATAAACTGTAGAGATATAAAATTTAATTGATTAGAAAAAAATTTACAAATTATTACTAACTTAAATTAAAATTTCTTGATGTCTTCATGTTATGTACATCATGTGATAATTCTAGAGATCTAGAGTCAATGAAATTAAACTAATACTGTGTATCACAATACACATGTGACGATACGATACGCGTATCGTGGGCCCTCGCGATCAATATGATCGATGTATTGCCGTATCGTTACACCTCTACTATATAACAATATATTTAATATAAACCAATATCATTTTATACAATATTGTATCATATGATACAATATAATTATAATATACAATATTGTTCCATATGATACAATATCATATATTGCAATATAATATGAAACAATATCATTCGATAAAATAATATATTATACAATATCATATTCTACAATATTGTATAATAATATACAAAACTATACATAACAATATCATAATACAATATTATATAATCATGTTCAAAAAAATTGATACAATATCATATCGTATCATATAACTTTTTACAATAAAATGTATGATATTACATTGTATCATATAAAACAATAGTGTATCATATCATAGAATACTATATCATAGGAATCATGTTATATCATTTAACAACAAACACATCTATCAAGCAGGTTTGAGTGAGGTATAGTGATGAGAAATTGGAAAATTTTCATAATCGATTATCGGAAATAATCGAAAGTGTACAATCGATTAAATAGTCGAAAGTTTTCAAATTATGTTTAATTGAATAAAACAATTCTCTGAACAAAAACTTGCGTCTTGCGTGGTATATACAGTAATATACTTGTTTCAGTTGTTTTGAAATTATTAAATATATGTTCAAATAAATCAAATATGTTAATAAAATTTAAATATTATTCTGCACATACAATCTTATTCCTGAGTCGTGTTATTGTTGGGATCTTGATTTGCGGCATTTGCCTCGTCCGTGAGGCTTGCACATGGCGCCGCCATTTTGTTTAAACCTGTTTGAAAATAAAGTCAAGTCGTATGAAGAATTTTCGTAAATTACGTTTTTTTAAATAATCAATTATGAAAATCTTAATCGATCATCGACATCGGAAGACATTTAGCGACCAACTTTCGATTGTCGGCGATAATCGGCCCATCACTAGTGAGGTAGGAGAATTTTTAGCATCCTTGATAATGGAGATCAGGCTGACTGCATCTGAAGCTTCCTCTGCAATTCATTTATATTACAGTTAAATCAATTATGCTAGCTATTACCTATAAAACATGTAACCTGTTTCAAAAAACTAAACCTCATCCAGCATCCGAAACCTATGGCTCAGATTCAGCATTCAAGCCTGTCAGATGCATCAGTATCATGAGAGGCATCATCCATGCAAGTTTGGTGATGCAAGGACCAGGAATAACTAAGATATTATCATCAGAGGGCACCTGCTCTAAAAACTTTAACCAGCTCTAAAAACCTTAACCTCATCCAGCATCCGAAACCTATGGCTCAGATTCAGCATTCATGCCTGTCAGGTGCATCAGTATAGTAAGACGCATCATCCATGCAAGTTTCGTGAAGTTAGGACCAGTAATAACTAAGATATATTTTTTAGCATCCTCGAAAATGGAGATCAGGCTCTGTATCTGAAGCTACCTCTGCCATTCATTTATATTATAATTAGATCATATATGCAAGTTTGAAATAGTGCTATTACCTACATGTATTAAACATGTGACCTGTTCCAAAAAAACTAAACCTCATCTAGCATCCAAAACCTATGGCTCAGATTCAGCATTCAAGTCTGTCAGGTGCATCAGTATAATAAGATGCATCATCCATGGAAGTTTGGTGAAGTTAGGACCAGTAATAACTAAGATATGATCATCAGAGGGCACCTGCTCCAAAAACTTTAACCAGCTCTTAAAATGTTTAAAACCTTAACCTCATCCAGCATCCGAAACCTATGGCTCATATTCAGCATTCAAGCCTGTCAGGTGCATCAGTATCATAAGACGCACCATCTATGCAAGTTTAGTGAAGTTGGGACCAGTAATAACTAAGATATAATCATCAGAGGGCACCTGCTCCAAAAACTTTAACCAGCTCTAAAAATCTTAACCTCACCCAGCATCCGAAACCTATGGCTCAGATTCAGCATTCAAGCCTGTCAGGTGCATCAGTATCATAAGACACACCATCTATGCAAGTTTGGTAAAGTTAGGACCAGTAGTAACTTAGAAATGGCTATCAAAGGGCACCTGCAACAAAAACTTTAACCTGCTCCAAAAACCTTAACCTCCTCCAGCATCTGAAATTCATGGCCCAGATTCAGCATCCAAGTCTCTCAAGTCTATTAGTAGGTCCAGATGCATCATTCATGCAAGTTTGGTGAAGATAGGACAAGTAATAAGTTAGATACAGGACCTGCAACAAAAACTTTAACCAGGTCCGGACGCCGACGCTGACGCCGAGGGTATAGCATAAGCTCCCCCCGACTTCGTCCGGGTGAGCTAAAATGTAAATTTTTGTTAAGATGTATAGTGCCGTCATGTGTTTCAGATAGACAAGTCATGTGTTTCCAATAGTCTTTTTTGGTCGCGGGAGTTTTCTCCAAAATGACATCATTTTCCTAATTACTTTGGACACTGGACGTACGAAATCTCCTTTCGTCTTTATATACATATATATCAAAGTTATGCAATGTGAAATGGTTAAAATCACACAATTAATCAAGAAACTCATAAAAAACTAATTTTTACTATTACTTTAATTAAAGTCACTAAAGTTGTCCAAAATCCTAACTATAATATCACCGAATCTAAAATTACTTATCGTCCGGTCAAATAGACCTCTGATGACGTATTTACATGCTAAAATTATCTTAGGCTTTGTAAAGTTTTTCTTAGTTTGCAATCCTAGGAGCGCTATAAATTAAGCTTCTTCTAAAATAAACACGTTATTAATAATCCTACAAATGACGGTATAATTGTAATAATCATAATTGATGTTATGAAGTTATGGGGAAAATTAAATATTGGACGATTTACGTTGAAATAAAAGGCTTAGAAAACAATTGAAGATAATATAGAATATATTAAAAAGGTTATGTCACATTTATGTTAAGTATTATTGAAAAAAAACGTTGATGAAACACACTATCAGAAACACATGACGCACATTTTCCTTGGTCAAATGTGGCATCCAGTTTATTTATAGCTAGAAATTGCATATGATGTCGACTAACTTTGATTTTGTATCGGCGATTTTCGATGCTATGTATGAGGTTAAAAATGATTTAATTTCAAAATTGTTAACTAAAGAGACAGTCATTAGAGGCAGCGTTTAGTGTTAGACTATCGGAAACCCATGACGCCAGGATACTTATAGGCCTACATAAACACATTAAATTTTACTGATAGATATTTAACTTTAGATCAATTTGTCAGAGTCAATTAAGGAACCAATATTTCAAACTAATTTTAACAGGAGAAGCCAACTCACAGCAACTAACTTCTCTGGTGATGTTGATGATGTGGCGCTGACACTAGGCCCCTGTACTTCATCTGGTCCCTCCCCATCACTGGGGGCGTAATCACTGTCTGGATCCTCCCCCTCAATTTCTTGGGTCTTGGGTTTCTTGTAACTATGCCACATTGTGGCCGGCTTAACTTCCTTCTTTTCCTCTGAAACTTTACCCTCTGCACTCTCTGCATCACTTTTATTTTCATGTTTTCTCTTTCGACCCAATCCAGATAAATCTAATTCATACGAGGCACTGTCTACCAGTTGCTTTTGTTTAATGCACGCGCTTAACCAAGACGATTTTACAACCTTCACATATGGAGGAGGGTGATCTATTTTCAGAAGCCTACACATTCTGTCTGCTTCCATTTTGTCGTCGACGACAACATACCCCGATCCTGCCCCTAAATCTTCTATCCCAGACACGACTGTGCCACCAAATCTCTCCGTCTGTCTCCGAAATATATCACAGCGAGCTTTTTCAATACCTGCATTTAAAATAAATATGTTAACATTTGTAAAGAACTTCTGTGATTTGTCAATCACGTCGCTGAAAGTTTGAGGTAGTTTTCGCGATTTTTTCGCCATTTTAACAGGAAGTAAATAAAAGCAAGCTAAATGTAGAAACAAATGTGAATATACATGACTCCCGGAGAATTTATTTCTTGACTACATGCGCGGATCCAGATGGGACGTACTAAAGACCTGAAATACTAATGACCTGAAAGACCTGAAATTTTTTATAAATGATACTTTTCGAAGATTTGGGTGAAATAAAATGACTTTTGTGGGTTTTTTTAATTATATTTGTAGGTATATATGTGTTGAAATATATCATACTGATCAGTTATTCACGCAGGAATACAAAAGACCTGAAAATTTGAATTGACCTGAAAATTT
>WFKH01010211.1:45639234-45654683 GCA_016163765.1 Magallana hongkongensis
CAGGAATACAAAAGACCTGAAAATTTGAATTGACCTGAAAATTTGAGCTGACCTGAAATTTTGTGCTGGTGTAGTTGTGTTTTTTATTTTATCAGTTTTTATTATAATAATAATTTTTTTTTTCGAGTAAGAACTCTCAGCCAAACTTGAATTTTGATACACAAGTTTAATATTACATGTATATCAAAGTTCAAGTTTGTTTCCAGACCCCACGACGTGGACGTGGTTCTTATCGGGAGAAATGTGATCAGTCCATTCCCCGATGCCCTTAAAAGGTCATCTACCAGCCCATGTTTAAAACACCCGAAGTTAGGCCTTTCCAGGGTAGTTTACCTTCTAACACTAAACATTTTTTACAAATAAATTTTCCTTAATTTAAAGGGGCCTACTCTATACATCAAGTGCATCAATGCATTGTGATCTGTCTTTGGTTGCACACAGTGCATGATGTCCTATACTATACCAACATGTGCATGTACGAGCGTTCTGTCTTAGGTTGTACGCTTGAGCACAAGTGGTTTTAACCCTCCCAAAGGACGGGGCTATACTTACCTTACCTTATCTATAGTACACTATGTACAGTCAATTGAATTTACAGTCTTTCATATTCAAAATGCAATATACCCTATGTAAAAAAAACCATAACTTCAATATTTGTGGGTCCAATATTTATTTAATACATTGAAAAATATATTAGAAAGTTCTATAAGAAACCATCGATGTGCAAACAGCTGCAATACTTTATTATGAAATTAACAACCAGTAATTTGTAGTTGACTTTTTTTGTTATAAGCTTTGATAAGCTGCAGGCCTTTTAATAATAATTAAAGAATGAATAAATATATAATTATCTTTCTTTTAACAACTTAAAATATTCCAGATGGAATTACATTTATTTTTTAATTATTTGGGTAATAACAATAAACTTTATTGATTCATTACAACTTTCTTGACTCTATTTGTGATTTCAGTCTAGTAGTGTTTATTTAGAACACACATTGGCTAGTCCCGTTAGGTGGCAAACAAAGGGGTTAATATGTAATTGATGAGAGCTAGGGGGTATTATACCCCATTCATTTTTACCTGTATAGTGTATACACAAATTTAATGAACCGAAACAGTGTACAATTACACATGACTTAATCAAAATTAAACAGCATATATTCCATACATCTTTAATTCTTTCGCTTTGATAATTATAACGGTTTGTTAAGTAAGTGCAGTTTGAATTTAAAAGAAACTTGCAAAATTCAAGTGACTGTACATATTCATCGTTCAGCGATGTACAGGCTTTGCATTGAATATACATGTAAACGATGCTCACTTTCATAGTATTATTTTCTTACCTGGCACGTTCTCCGTTCAACTTACTTCACGATTACATCATTTTAGAATAACTTAAATAACACATCATACAGTCGCTTGCCAAAAAGTAGTAGTTAGGTCTTTATACGATGTATTGCTTTTCAGGTAAAAAGTGAAAAGCTTTTTTTTTTTTTTTTTTTTTTTTTTTTTAACATTGTTTTATATAGTTTTCTTGTGTTCCTCAAGTTTTAACTCATATTTTTGTTATAATTTAAAATTAAAGAAAGTATTCTTTTGAGATGTTATTCCCCGTCTATATATTAAGTTCTTTGGACCTGAGTTTTAATTTACATCTTTTGCATTCTGTGTAATTGATCGAATGGCCCACTATCTTTTTAAAAGATGATTGTATATTCGGTTGCACTCTGATAAAATGTAAACTGCTCGATTTTTGTCTAAAATATCACAAATGCTATATCTTTGAATTATTCAAACCGTACCATTTGCACAATTTATATTTTTGCATCCAAACCGGAATAATTTATTTATCCAAACCGTACTACTTATTTAGGAGGTGCATGAAGTTATTGCTATTTTTATACATATTAATGTATTAAAAAGATATTGAAATGATTTCGTTTGGTAAGTGTAATGTTTAAAATTAATTTTGGCTGCTTCAGATTTTTAGTATGTGTTATATAATCTACGTTATCTCGAAATAGATCTTGTTTTTTGCGTTTAAATGACACGTTAACGATTGATATTCCTACAAATAAGTCATTTTTATTTACGATGAACAAAAATAACACACACTTTTTTCATCTGCAAAACCTTAAGAAAAATACGAATGACTATTACGATATTTTAATTAATATTTACCTCATTGTCGATAGAAAAAAGAACACAACACTCGTTGTTTTTGCAATGGATGCGCCATTTTCACGTTATCCAAACATGTCGCTACCGGCGCGGATACACGACAGTGATATTGTAACATTACAATCAATGCATTATAATGGTGTTAGCTCCCCGGGGGCCTATCGTGTTAGTCTCCTTTCTTTGTAATACCTGGCTGGGAGTTAGGACATATGTGCAATGGGTGAATACGAATCATATAACATATACAGTTATATTGCAGTCTTCCCCGAATGTCCAGCATTATCTCCTCCCAGAAGCCCCCGAAGGAACTCAGACACAGACACATTAACCGAAATATGTCAAATATGACCCCAAACAGATTTTATTTGGGGGAGGGGCTCGGGATAAATACAGTGTACGCTTAAGCTTGCCTGAGGCATGCCGGGGGGGGGGGGGGGGGTGGGGGGCTTATTCAAAGTTCTACATGTACTAAAACCCTAGCATTGTAATATCATTGCTTTGCATAAGCAAAAAACAAAATAGTTGCAGGTCTGTACAATGTAGCTCCCGGTCTGAAAAAATTCGGATGGACGACCTTCCGATTTTTTTCAGACCGAGAGCTACATGTATAGACCTGCAGCTAAAAAAAAAAATCAAAGTACTGAAAGTACTGAGAAGCGCTAAGCTGTCCCTACATGAGCAAAAAATTAATTGCATTATACATGTATCATGATGAATGAGTTTAAAAGTTTATATACGTCATATATAAAGCCAAGATTTTTCATTTTTGTATAAACTGAACTACAAACAATATCCAGAACTGCGTTCAATAACCGAAATGTGTGCATAGCCGCTAGGTTAATGATATCTAGATCTATTGAATGATAAGCTAGCCCAGCCTCTAGTTAATTGATTTGAAGTTTAAATTATCAACAGATGAATAACTTTACCGTCATGGTTTGGTAATTTCATGCAGAAATATATGTGTTAAAATTCTTAATAACTCATCAAACGAATGAAATATCATTAAATAATATAAATTTTGTGTTTATTGCAACTTGGTTACTAAGGCAGCCATCTTGAATTTGATGCTTAGTCATAAAATTTGAACAACCTAGTTGCTACCTATAGCCACTACAATAACGAACGCAGAATAAAGCGAGAACTCTAGGATCTGTGTTTCACAATCTTATAGCCACTCGACTAAAGCGTTAATTGAAGAAGGTGGTTCAAAAGATGATTTTAACAGATTTAAATGACATATTGATCCGATCCATACAAATGTGTTATAAATGGGAACTGACTATTATTGAAATGTACTTTATAATATGCCATTTTTCTAAAAGTGTCAAAATATAGATGATCATTAAAGTATTCATTTATCTTTAAATAGTCAATAGATTGGAAACTGTTGATTACCTATGTACCGGTAATATATATATTTTCTAATTTTATTGGAGAGAAAACAAAACATGCCTTCCAAAATGAGAAATTAATGACTATAAGGGGTTTGTTATGAGATAAAAGTACATTTACACAGTGACCATGCAGTGAAGGGAATGTGAAGAATATTTTTACAAAAAAGCATTACGTGTACTATTACTACTACTGCAATAACATACAAAAGTATACTAGCGGAAAAAAGAAACTGTGCATTATAAAATTAAGTATAATTTTTCTATATCTATTTTTTGTATTTATAAAAATTAAACAATCGATAATGGTTTTGTTTTTGACAATATCAGATGGTAACCGTCCGGGTGCACGGACTTTTTCATGGTTAGTGAGCACCTGTTGTTTATTGAAGATTTTGTACGCACGAGTTTTACGGGCCAATACTGTTTGGAATAAGAACTGTAAAGGATTTGTTTAAACTTTTTTTGTTAAGGAAATCACTTTAGTTTCAACAAAATTTACCCCTATGTCATGCCACGACTCAACGAAAACCAACGTAATCGTGCTGTTGGGATGCTGCAAGCTGGAATGGCACAAAAAACTGTAGCAAGACACTTTGGAGTTCATCGGAACACCATCCAGTCATTATGGAGACGTTTTCAACAATCTGGCAACACGTCAACAGGACAACCACATTAGAATTGTTCATCTGAGAAATCGTTTCCAGATAGCAAGTTTGACTGCCCGTAGCATTCCAGGGCTTCGACCAGTTAGTCCAAGAACTGCAAGATCGTCTGCGCGAGCAAAACACCAGACCAAGACGTCCAGCGGTGCGCCCAGTACTGCTTCAAAGTCATCGTATCGCCAGACTAGCGTGGTGCACACGACATCTGCGATTCAGAATACAGGACTGGGCCAATATTCTGTTCACTGATGAATCCAGATTTCATTTGGATAGCAGTGACGGCCGTTGTAGGGTGTATCGTCGCGTTGGGGAGCGTTACCAGGACGCTTGTGTTGTGCAACGTCGACAATTTGGTGGAGGTAGCGTTATGGTGTGGGGTGGAATATCAGCACGTGGAAGGACCCCTCTACAAATTGTCAATGGAAATTTCACCGGCGTACGCTATCGAGATGAAATTATTCAGCGTCATGTGATACCCTTCATACAGAGACATCAAAACACATCACTCTGCAGCAAGACAACGCAAGGCCACACGTTGCACGTGTAGTCAGGGACTTGTTTGTTCAACAGAATGTCGATGTATTGCCTTGGCCAGCTGTTTCCCCCGATTTGTCGCCGATCGAGTACGTCTGGGATGAAATGGAAAGACGTTTACGCCGTTTACCAAATCAGCCAGTGACATTAGCTGATTTAGGCCAGGCTTTAACCAACATCTGGAACAACATCCCTCAAGCATTTCTGAACACTTTAGTGGCATCAATGAGGCGTCGCTGTCAAGCATGCGTGAACGCAAATGGTGGTCACACGCGTTATTAATTTTGTTAATTCAATTTCAAATGACAGTGACTTTCGAGTGTGCTGAAATTGACGATATTCGACGTTGACATTAATGTGTTATGAGATGTTGTTACGAATACATGTGTTAACAGTATTACAAAAAATAAAATTTGTTCATTGTAATTTTTAAAAGTTTTTTCATATATTAAATAATGCACATTTTCTTTTTTCCGCTAGTATACAACAGTTCTAATGCTAGCTTTATAAAAACAGAAAACACTTTTACTAAAGCAGTACTACTACTGCAATAACCTACAAAAGTTCAAACTTTACAAATGCACTGCTACTTCTGTAGTAACCTATAAAAGTTCTAATACTAGTTTTTTTTTTAAACAGAAAACAGTTAGCTACTAGTGCAATAACAGAAGAAAACAATCCAACTTTATATGAAATAAAAGACTGACTAGTGTAAAATTGCATGCAACAGAATTTGTCATTGTCATATGCTAGAAGTAGCTTCAGAATTTGCGTTAAATCATAACACCAAAATCTATCCACATGTGCAATGTAAACTAATAATAGAAAAGTTTTTATGTCTATACCATACACTTAAAACAAATCTTTTTTCTTCCGACACTAAGTTGCAGTTTATTTCCTTATGAAATGCTTTACTGTTGATCGACTTTATATTCTAAAAATTTGAAAGTCTGGAATTCTGTTCATATTTCCCAATACTAGTAGTACTTGTACTTGAAATGCATAAAACATTATGCTATTTATCTTGTATTGTCAGTTCCGATCTAGGAATTATTTTGCCTTTTTAACTACATCACAGCCCGTATACTTGTGTATGAAACCCCATTGCAACATGCTGTTTACAAAACTACGTATGCTGTTTGACCTTTTAATGCACTGAAAAATATTCTTTTATTTCAAATCTTTGATGTTTAAGAAAAAAAATTATTGTGATAATTTGTGTACTGCTGCAAATAATTAGAATTATTTTGCCTTTACACCGATACCGCAGCCGAGTACTTCTCTGCATTCTATTATTAGACATCGCGTCATCAAATTATTTTAGATGATTATAGGTGGCACTTATTCGGAAGTGACATCCCCGAAAAGCAATGCCAATAAGCGCTTTGCGTACTGCGTACGCTTAGCGCTTAAAAACAATTTAACGAAAAATATTCAACATGTATACGCGCGGTTATTGCGTACAAACCCCAAAATGAAGGGGGTGGAAAATGCAGCAATATTTAGTGTACATTTAAAGTTTTTTGTCAGTTTTTTTAAAAGTAGTTTCTGAAAGCTTTGGAGAAGCGTTTTTGTATCAGCAACGACGTACCTTATCGATATCCCAGCAACATATCTTACTTTAACACCAGGTGATAATAGGACAAGGGGCAGCAAATACCGTCAGCCCCCAACATATCGAGACGCGTACAAGTTTTCCTTCTTCCCAAGAACCATTGGGGACTTGAACAGTCTTCAAGATCAGGTCAAAGAAGCAGTACCATTGAGGGCTTCAAGTTGTAAATAAGAGGCTTTGAAGCTGTTTTCGGCGTGCTACTTACATGTACATTCGAGATACCGAGGTCAGCACAGCTAGGATAGAAAGATTCCCATTTCTCAATATAGTTTGTTTTTAACTTTTCTTTGTCGTCTATTATTACTGTTACAGCATTATAAATGAAAAATATTGAATAGTGTTTTAAATTCACTTTTCACAAATGAAATTTTCTCCATACACAATATAGCGAGTACATTAAATCACAAATCATTTTATAAACACTGGATGAAATATTTGGTTTCTGCGCTGCGAAAACCCTTCGGAAACTTTGCGGAAACTGGCGGCCTAGGGTTACTTTTTTAAAAGTTTCTGACAGTGTAAGCACGGAAACTTCAAGTTTCATTAAGTTTCTGCAGTGCGGAAACTTAATGTTAGGCTGTCCACGAATCAAAATGGTTTCCGCAACGGAAATTTAATGAAACTTGAAGTTTTTGCAAATCACAAACTATTTTTAAATGTATAATATTTCCTCTTAAAATATGGTATATAGATAACTTAATATATTGCTGAAGATGACAGTTTGGTAACTTCATTTTGTTAATGTTTTGTTGATGTTTCGTATGTGTGTATTGCATATATAGCGATACCTCAAACTAACCATTATTATGATTATATATATAACCAAGTCCCAATTTAAAAACAGAAAATCAAAGCAAATTCTCTATTCGGATTATATGTACATGTACAAGTTGCAGGAAACTACAAACGCGCTTAAGCAAACAAAAGTACATCGCTAAAATATACTAGTACTATGTATTCTAAAACGGTAGAAGATTTAGACAACGAACGTCAATATTAGAAGAAAAAGGAGGTCATAACAAGACATCTACAGCGCACAGGTGCTTGTTGTCTGGACCCCCCACCCCGACCGAATTTTACAGAATAACCCCAAGGGATTTACTCCCATATTAATAAATAATCTTTAAAAACTGTTACAAAATATATATCCAAGTGAATAAATGAGAAGAAAAACTGCCAAAAACATCGTTTTAAAAACACCCCTCCCCCCTCTGCACAGAAACATTTATGTGCAGAGGGTGAATGGGCTGTGCTACAGCGTTAATGTTTGTTGTCAGAGTTACGTTTTGTCCGCCGTCGCATTATACCCGCCTTCACGAAATGCCCGGTTTTTTTTCTTCGGAATTAAATTTAGTTGTTTTCGATTAAATGATATTTAAAATAGCGGGACATAGAAATTAAGGGCTAGCAAACAGATGATGCAGCAAAACTTCGTAAAGAATAGATAAATTCTGTGATCTATAAATGCCTCTAAATGTAACGCGGGAATGTCAATGCTTCCCAATTGATTTACATGTAACAGCCATTACTTCATAATAATCACAACTTAAATTAAATTTGGCCATCAAAGAGCACCTACTCCAAAAACTGTAACCTGCTCCGAAAGCCTTAACCTTCCAGGGTGGGGGAGGGGGGTGGTCTTGACGCCCGACTTCCCTACCCCTCTCTAGATCCGCTCATGAAAGTATTTATGATAAGATTGGCTATTATTTTCAGGGGGAAAGTTAAAATTTTGTTCACAGTAATGACCTTTAATAATTATTTAGTGATAAGGTCACATTTGCTTTTTTTTTCTTCATATAAACATACACATGTCACAGCATGTACATACATTAATATTTCTCTACATGTTTATTCTGATGATGGGATTTGAACCCACTCTTCATTCTCAATAGAATGTGTGCACCATTACACCACATCAGCTTTTGTAGAGAAATGTATAGGAGAATTTCAAGTATAAAACAACATCTATTCTTTTAAAAACAAAAAATAACCTACATTTTAATTAAAGGGGCATGGTCACATTTTTGGTCAATTAAATTTTATTTTTCTATTTTTATTGTTTACAATGCATTAGAAATGCATTTCTAATGATCAGCTTTTATAGAGAAATTCGACTGAATAGGAGTCTCAAGTCAAAAACAATGTCTATTCTTTTAAAAACAAAATAAATAACCTACAATTTAAAGTTGAATATATGTTCAGCAGTGATAAAGAAAGTCAGATCTATTTAAACCTCCCAACGATGGGTGACCTCGATTCTGGACCAACACATATACAAGCACAAGTTTGTACCTTGCATTTAATTTGATCACGTGATTTGCACAGGTAGCAACTGACCAGGAAGAATAAACACCTGAAGCCTGCCATGTTGGATCGTAAAGATTTGTAGTTTACTAATGGGGTAGCGTTAGGTAAGATTTATAATCCACTTTCTTATTGTGTTTTCTTAATAATCAAAAATCATTTGGACTATTAATTTTTCTGCCTTATTGGTTAAATTCATAATTTTTTTTATAAATAGTAAAGGAAAAAAATAATAAATGTACTAGTAATTAACATGTATGACCACAAATGAAAGATTAATGAATGAAATGGAATCTCTGAATCCTACATATATAGAGATATTACTCAACCCAAGATAATACATGCATGTATACATCATGAATACATGTAAATAGTTCTGATTTTTTCTTTCCAGGTTTAGTTCCCCTATAGTTACAAGGGTACCCTTACCATGGACCCCTGGAACAGCGCCCAGGATGTTGTACGCTGCACCCTGTGTAAGACTTCTGTAGCCCCCATGTACTGTGAAGTTTGTCATATACATCTGTGTAAAGACTGTGTAGAGAAACATTTCTCTGATTCCTCTAAAGTTCACAATGTGGTGCCACTTAAACAATATCTAACCACTTTGAACAATCCCAAGTGTAGGAAACACCCCACCAAGCAATGTGAACTCCACTGTGAACAATGTGACATTCCTATTTGTGCAAAGTGTGTATCATCTGGAAAACATTCAGGACATAAAAAAATTGACATTTTCCAAAGCTTTGAAAACAAAACAGAAATTTTACAAAAAGATTTGCAAGAATTAGAAAAATCCATTTATCCTAAATACAAAGAGATTGCATCCAACATCCCAGTACAGAAAGTTGATCTGAGTAAAAACTCTAAGAAACTGACAACAGCAATTGACAAACAAGGAGAAGTCTGGCACAGAGAAATAGACACCATCATCACAAACCTGAAATCTAACGTGAAGGAAATTGACACCAAACACCTGGTCGTCCTGAATAAACAGGAAGATGAAATCACACGCACCATTTCTGAAATCACACAGAGCATTGCTGAACTGAAGAAGTTACTGAACTCCAAAGATGTCTGCCTTGTCTCTGAGTACAAATCCAGGAATGCTGAATTCAGAAGATTGCCTCCTAAACTCAAAGTGTCCTTACCAAACTTTAGGCCTCAGGAAATCCACACAGATCAGCTGATTAAACAGTTTGGTTCTCTGTCAGCATTATCTTTTACAACAGAGGAACAAGACTACAGCATGCCGACCCAGGGAGCCGAGTCCTCTCCCCCAGACCGGTCACTGATGGATGTACCCCAGGTCATCACAGCTATAGACACAGGGTATGGATCTTTTTTTATTTTTTTTATTTCACTCTCCAAGAAACATATTAACTAAATACAGTTGGGTTTTTTAAAATATCCTTTCATTACTACATGCTTGCTCACTCACATTCAAATACATGTATATTGTAAGAGGCTCAGCTTAAATTGAAAAAATAACCAAACAAACCAAAAAAAAAATTAAATAAAAAAATGAAAAAATAAAAACAAAAAAATAAAAAAACAAAAAAACAAAAAAAATGAGGTAAGTATAAAAGAGGAAAAAATATTAAGACAGATGAAAGCAAATAAATCAATAACTGTAACACGATTATGATTGAATAATATAGTGTCAAAGAAAGATAACCAGTGTTGCCAGGTATTGACAAATTTATTTATGCATTTCAAAATTTTTACAAGGTATGGACCTTTATTGGGTGTGACGTGTCTAAATGATACAGAGATCTGGACGTGTGGTGATGACAAAATGATGAAACTCTACAACCTTCAGGGGGAACTAGTGGAGTCCATCCAAACCAAGTCAGGGAACTGTCCATCAGACATAGCAGTGACAAGGAGTGGGGATCTAGTTTATACTGATGAAGATGATAGAACTGTGAACATAGTGAAGAATACACAGATACAGACAGTGATCAGACTACGGGGGTGGAGACCTCGCGGTGTCTGTAGTACCTCCTCTGGTGACCTCCTGGTTGTCATGGACAGTGATGATGATAAACCAACAAAAGTTGTGTGTTACTCTGGCTCCACAGAGAAACAAAGTATTCAGTACGATGACAAAGGACAACCTCTCTATTCATCTGGTGGATATTACAACACTAAATACATCAGTGAGAACAGGAACTTAGATATCTGTGTGTCAGACTATGGTGCCGGTGCAGTAGTGGTGGTCAATCAGGCCGGGAAACTCCGGTTTACCTACACTGGTCGTCCCTCTACTACCAAGGGATCATTCTATCCAGTAGGCATCACAACAGACAGCCAGGGTCGGATCCTGACAGCAGACTGTGACAACGACTGTATCCACATCCTGGATCAGGACGGACAGTTCCTCCGCTACATTGACAACTGTGATTTATACCGTCCATGGGGTTTATGTGTGGACACCAGAGACAACCTCTTTGTGGCTGAGTGTAACACAGGTAAAGTGAAGAAAATACAATATTACATGTAAATAAATGAACTGTATCAATTAGATGTAAACAAAGCATATCAAGTATAAATTACATACCGTGTGTAGATATAATGTAAACAAACTATCAACATTACATGTCATCATATGGTGTGTATCAGATGTAAACACGCTGTGTGTGGATAATTTAATGTATCACACATAAACTGACCGTGTCTACAAGATGGAAACAGACTGTTTAACTGTATCTGTGTTAGGTTTACATGAATTTAATCATTCATTTTCTTCAGTCTTTATATGTTTATATATCATATGTTTGTATGTAAACAAATTGTTCTTTAATATTTAAAATAAAAACAGACCATGTATATATATTGTATGTGAACAAACTGTCTGTGTTTATGTATCACATGTATATCAAGTGACTCTATATGTACATGTATATCACATATAAACAAACTCCTTTTTCTATCAGATGTAGTATATAAAGTGACTGTTTTTACTGTGTCTATAATCTGTGTTTATTACATTAGAATCAATGGACTGTATTTGTTACATGTGGTTATCAACAAACTCTATGTGACATGTTTTAATTACACATAATGGATTAACAGACAGGTAGCACTCAATTCTTTACCAGCAATGGAGCGAGGCCACAGAGGGACTGAGGCCCATTACTTATATAGAGGAGTGGTACCAGCATATTAACCCAATCAGATTTCACACTGAATGAGGCAACTGTTTTGACTTACCTTTAAACCTTTAGAATTAGGGTAGATGTTTGATTTTCTGCTCATCTTGTATCTTTTGTTCTTACTTTATGAAATCCTTGGGTGGAATATTCCTTCAGTTGGTGTTTTTATCTAGCAGTTTTTGCAGAACTGATCAAAGGATTCTGAAAATGTATTTAGATAATGAGTATGTTGACATATAGATAAAATGTTACAGCTTATTAATGCTTGATGATTATTTTGTCAATAAAACGTATAACAAAAAAAATATCAATGGATTCTTTAATATCAGCAAGTAGTCTTTTAAATTTGAAGTCAACCATACAATGGCACATCGGAACTGTGGTGCGGCGCAGCAACTGTCCAATTGCCATGCTAACATATAATTTCATTTATTTATAAAAGAGGGGGAGGAATATTACATTTTATTAAATAAACAAGAGGCCCATGGGCCACATCGCTCACCTGAGCAACAATAGGCATATTAAAATCAGCTTTACTGAATCATACACATGTACAAAATATCTGAACAATGTCGTATAATAGATCCTGTATAAAAATTCCCCTGCATTCTTATCTTTATCATTGAGCCTTTGTAACGGGATGATTTTACAGTCATATCACATATTGAGCATTGCAGTTCTTTAAAAGATGATCAGACTTAAACTTATCAGACTTCTGGATTAAAAACCTACATCAAACTTTGAACCCCTTAAAAGGCTGAAGAATTGTCAAGAGGCCAAAGTCTAAACAATTTTAAAGAATCAACAATATGCCAAAATGCTTGCATATAAGTAAAACCATATACTGTATAACATTAGAGTTTTTAACTGAGTGAATAATTTAAATCTTTTTCCTTTGTAAAATTAGATTTTTAAAGATTTGCTTTATATATTCCTATGTAAAATTGGATGCCCCATTGTGGGCCCCATCCTACCCCTGGGGATCATGATTTGAACAAACTTGAATCTACACTACTTGAGGATGCTTCCACACAAGTTGCAGCTTTTCTGGCTGATAAGTTTCAGAGAAGATTTTTAAAGATTTGCTCTATATTTTCCTATGTAAAAAATTCGACACCCCCCCCCCCCCATTGTGGCCCAACCTACCCCCGGGGATCATGATTTGAACAAACTTGAATCTACACTACCTGAGGATGCTTCCACACAATTTTCAGCTTTTCTGGCCAAATGGTTTTTAAGAAGAAGATTTTTGAAAAAACACCAACCAATTTTCAATGAAATTTTAATTATCTCCCCACTTGAAAGAAGGCTGGCCCTTTATTTTAACAAACTTGAATCCCCTTTACCTAAGGATGCTATATGCCAAGTTTGGTTGAAATCGGCTCAGTGGTTCTGGAGAAGTCAAAAATTTATGGACAGACGGAAGGACAGACAGACAGACAAACAGAGACAGACAGACGCCAGACAAAAAAGTGATCAGAAAAGCTCACTTGAGCTTTCAGCTCAGGTGAGCTAAAAAGTACAAATTTTGTACATATAAGCACCGGCCATTTTGTCTTCATTGATGCAGCAATTATAACGGCCATCTGTGGTCTGTGGAGCAGTGAGGTCGAGGCTCTCTCTAAATTGACTGCTATTTGATGACTGTAACAAGTAAAATACAAATCTGAATGAGAGTGGTGGTATCATGAACAAATTGAATAATATAGACAAGTAACAAAGTTTTGGGTTATATTTAGACCCTAAATACATGTTGCCAACTGGTTGACATCAATGCCATTAGGGGACAAGAGTCTCCACAGTCTATTAGACGTGCAGTGTGATGGCATAATACCTTTTACTCTGGGGTGGGCGAGACGCCATCCCAGCCGGCCACACAGTCTGTGTACTCTATCGCCGAAATCAAAGCCTCAAATTAGCAAACAGTTGACAAAAAATAATATCTGCTCTAAGCATGGCCACTTATGAGACGAGGGATCTGCTAACCAATTTTATGAGAGGCAAACCTTCCGAGGCAGCATACTAAAGGGGACGAGTTCCACCGTGCTAGGGTGGGGATGGCTGAACTTCTCTGTGATGATGGTCTTGAAGTTGAGGTTGCTCGGTACACTAATATATTACATATTTGATGGTCCCATTAAATATTTATTTTAAAATGAGATTTTGATAGAAATAAGATTCTGATATTAGCTCTTAATCATTTGTAGTAGGTCAGTGCCATAGCTGTTTTTTTAAAAAGTACTATAGCTAATCTCATTGTTTTTGTTTTAAGGAATGAATTTGAACTCTGCATTAAGAGTTGAACTTTACTAGTTTCTGAATATGATATGAAAATGATATTTAGTCATGATATAAATGAGTTAGATATAATAAACCAAACTCAAATTAAATAAAAATCAAGATTAATGAACCTTTATAATTTTATTACCACAAGATATGAACAAACAGGTTGAATGGCAAGACTTTACTATCTAGATAAGATCCCCGAAACACTAAAATCTAACTTAACAGGGACCTCACACAAAAATACAAAATGGGGACTCAGGAGAAAAGTAGCCAGAAACCAACATTCTCCCCTGTCAAATAAGATGATACATGACTTTATATAAGAAAGAGAACAATAGAATACTTTCATTCATTATTGGCTTTTGAATAATACACGACATCGGGATCAAAATACAAAAAATAATAAAATGAAAACAAAATCCTGGGCTGCGTTCAAGATCGTAGCAGTTAGCTTAGCCACTAGGTCGTAGATATTTAGGTCTATTGAACAGACCGCTAGGTAAGCCACTAGGTCTCTTATTTGAAGTTGGAAATATTTAACTAAGACTAATTACATCGACACAATTTGTTAATTTCAAGCGGAAATATAAATTCATTATAACTTATAGGATGAACAAAATATCACTAAATAAATAGATTATCATTTCATGTTTGTTATAAAGTGGTAACTAAGGTGGTCATCTTGAATTTGATGCTTAGGATAAAATATTTAGTCTACGAATATCTAAGTAGTGGCTAGGTTAGCTTACCATTCAAAAGCGTAGCTGCTACGTAGCCCTACGTAGCAGCTACGATCTTGAACGCAGCCCTGTTCTACTAGCTACCACACACTTTTTATGAATTTTCTGGAGGATTTTTTTCTGAGAAACTTGAAAATTGTTTTGCTTGCAAACAAGATATTTAACAGCTTTTATTTACAGTTTATGCATGATATAATTACCTTTAAAAAATAACATCTGTCAAGAAGGGTCAGGCAAGTTTTTAATTTCTAATTTAAAGAAATTATAAATAGACTGTGATATATCTATAATTTTGTATTTGTATACTATATATTGTTTGATTCCGGAAATTTGTAGTCCGTTTTTATTTTTATGACCATTAATTCCCTGTCTATTGTTAATAAAATTCTATTGTCTGTAAGCGTATAAATACGACCGCCATCAGTTAAAAAAGAGATTTTTCATATTGGTCTATGGACAAGCTCTCCCCTTTTTCGGCATTTATAAGGTAAAATTTCATTTCTCCTTCTTTAAAAGTTTTAAACGGAATCAAGCAATGTTATTTATGTTCAAGATTTCATTTTGCT
>WFKH01010211.1:45739669-45755980 GCA_016163765.1 Magallana hongkongensis
CCCCCCCCCCCCCCCCCAACATATTACTTGGATAGGGGCAAAAGAAGGGATCGACGACGCTACCCCCTGACTATAATATGATGGAAATTGACCGTTTGCAAAATGAGTTTTCTATTCTTTCTTCTTATTTTGAAAATTTAATGATTTCTGCTCTTTGTGTATATGTTTCTATCCTTTAAAAAGACGGGTCTAAAGTTTGTGTCTGGCGATAGAGCTGGACCCCCCCCCCCAAAAAAAAATGAATAAAGAAGAAGCGAAAAAAGAAAAAAAAGAAAATCTGCTGCGATTCATAAGGTTTACAGAAAAATAAAAACGAATCTTTTAAAAGGACAGAAAACCGAAAAAATCATTTAAACCAGTTAAATCTCACTTTGTGAAATTATGTTACGAACTTGAAAAGATTTTTTTCAACAAATGTCGGCAAGAGTTGAAAGCAAAATAATGTAGATAGATTATGCGAATAATCGATAATACTTTTACACTCCAACTGTATTATATAAATGTTTTGTTTTAGGTAATCCTTCTTCAAATGGGAAGGGGGGGGGGGTGCTCTGCATTTCAAGCCGGGTTCGGAATACAAAGACCAGTCGTCTGTGATGCAGATGGTACTACTAAGTTACTAGTTTTTTTATGCAAAAAACTGGTTACGTTTTATCTAAGAATTATATTTACATGGTGTATTTTATTTTTCAAATCAACACTGTAAAATGTAACTTATTTAAAACTCGTGTGTTGTTGAAGGATGAAGATTTATGCAAAATTATGGAGAAGTTGAGTTTTCCCAGCTTTTGTTTCCTATTTGGCATTACCTTTTAAAGTTTTTATCTCTTTTTATAGATTTCCTGATCAATGCTTTCGGACAAATGCCGAGGATCGAGATAATGAGTTGGCTTGACTTTGTAACACCCATCCTTGAAGAGAAAGTCTGCATCCCTACCAATTGAGCTGTCTGATTCGCAGCTGGGTCAATGCATGGTTAATATATGAAACTTTAAGGTCTTGTAGTACTGGCGTGCAACCAGTTCTCGCCGAGTACCATATCTCGCCAGTGGATTGTGACGTCATTTTATCAACACATAAAATTATATACGAAAAATGACATCACAATGCACTGGCGAGAAATGGTACTCGGCGAGAACTGGTCGCACGCCAGTATAGTAACACAAGACGCAAACGTCTTTCAACACCAACTTAGGTTCACTCTTTTCAGTTTGCCTCTGAATTACAAAATAACAATTGAAAGCTAATGCAGATTTACGAATTTATTAAGCAAAATGAAATCTTGAACATAAATAACATTGCTTGATTCCGTTTAGAACTTACGAAGGAGAAATAAAATTTTACCTTATAAATGCCGAAAAGGGGAGAGCTTGTCCATAGACCAACATAAAAAGTCTCTTGATTAACTGATGACGGTCGTATTTATACGCTTACAGAAAATAGATTTAAATAACAATAGACAGGGAATTAATAGTCATAAAAATAAAAACGGACTACAAATTTCCGGAATCAAACAATATATACAAATACAAAATTATAGATATATTACAGTCTGTTTATAATTTTTTTAAATTAGAAATTAAAAACTTGCCTGACCCTTCTTGACAGTTGTTATTTTTTAAAGGTATATAATTATAACATGCATAAACTGTAGATTAAAGCTGTTAAATATCTTGTTTGCAAGCAAAACAATTTTCAAGTTTCTCAGAAAAAAATCCACCAGAAAATTCATAAAAAGTGTGTGGTAGCAAGTAGATCAGGGGTGCGTTCAAGATCGTAGCTGCTACATAGGGCTACGTAGAAGCTATGCTGTTAAACGGTAAGCTAACCTAGCCACTACATAGATATTCGAAGCCTAAATATTTTATGCTAAGCATCAAATTCAAGAAGGCCACCTAAGTTACCACTTTGTAACAAACATGAAATCTGTATTTATTTAGTGATATTTTGTTCATCCTATAACTTATAATGAATTTTAACATGTATATTTCCACTTGAAATCAACAAATTATGTCGATGTAATTAGTCTTTAGTTGAACATTTCCAACTTCAAATCGGAGACCTAGCGGTCCGTTCAATAGACCTAGATATCTACGACCTAGCGGCTAGGCTAGCTGCTACGATCTTGAACGCAGCCCAGGATTTTGTTTACATTTTATTATTTTTAGTATTTTGATCCCAATGTCATGCATTATTCAAAAGCCAAAAATTAATGATATTATTCTGTTGTTCTCTTTCTTATATAAAGTCATGTATCATTTTATTTGACAGGGGAGACTGCTGGTTTCTCTTGCTACTTTTCTCCGGAGTCCCCATTTTGTATTTTTGTGTGAGGTCCCTGTTTAGTTAGATTTTAGTGTTTGGGGGATCCTATCTAGATAGTAAATTCTTGCCATCTAAACTGTTCATATTTTGTTTGAATTTATAAAGGTTTATTAATCTTGATTTTCATTTAATTTGAGTTTGGTTTATTATATCTAACTTATTTATATCAAGAGTAAATATCATTTTCATATCATATTCAGAAATTAGTAAAGTTTAACTCTTAATGCAGAGGTCAAATTCAGTCCTCAAAACAAAAAAAATGCGATGTACTCAAAAACAGCTATGATGCTGACCTGCTACGAATGATTACGAGCCAGTGTCAGAATCTTATTTTTAAATTCTCATTTCAAAATAGATACTTAATGGAACAGTCAGATATGTACCTTAATAAATTGGTGTGCCGAGCAACCTCAACTTCAATACATGTACCATCATCACAGAAGTTCAGCAATCTCTAGGATGGTGGAACTCGTCCCCTTTAGTATGCTGCTTGGGGACATTTGCCCTGCATAACAGTGGTAAGCAGATTCCACATCCCGTAAGTGGCCATGCTTAGAGCAGATATTATTTTTAGCTCACCGAGACGAAGTCGGGGGGAGCTTATGCTATACCCCCGGCGTCGGCGTCGGCGTCCGGACCTGGTTGAAGTTTTTGTTGCAGGTCCTGTATCTAAGTTATTACTTGTCCTATCTTCACCAAACTTGCATGGCTGATGCATCTGGACCTACTTATGGACTTGAAAGACTTGGATGCTGAATCTGGGTCATGAGTTTCAGATGCTGGAGGAGGTTAAGGTTTTTGGAGCAGGTTAAAGTTTTTGGTGCAGGTGCCCTTTGATAGCAATTTCTAAGTTATTACTGGTCCTAAGTTCACCAAACTTGCATGGATGGTGCATCTTATGATATTGATGCAAATGACAGGCTTTAATGCTGAATCTGTACCATAGGTTTCGGATGCTGGAGGAGGTTAAGGTTTTTAGAGCTGGTTAAAGTTTTTGGAGCAGGTGCCCTTTGATGATTATATCTTAGTTATTACTAGTCCTAACTTCACCAAACTTGCATGGATGGTGCATCTTATGATACTGATGCACCTGACAGGTTTGAATGCTGAATCTGAGCCATAGGTTTCAGATGCTGGAGGAGGTTAAGGTTTTGGGACCAGGTGCCCTCTGATGATTATAGATTATATCTTAGTTATTACTAGTCCTAACTTCACCAAACTTGCATGGATGGTGCGTCTTATGATACTGATGCACCTGACAGGCATGAATGCTGAATCTGAGCCATAGGTTTCGGATGCTGAAGGAGGTTAAGGTTTTGGAGCTGGTTAAAGTTTTTAGAGCAGGTGCCCTCTGATGATTATATCTTAGTTATTACTGGTCCTAACTTCACCAAACTTGCATGGATGGTGCATCTTATGATACTGATGCACCTGATGCTGAATCTTAGCCATTGGTTTCGGATGCTGAATGAGGTTTAGTTTTTTGGAACAGGTCACATGTTTAATAGATAATAGTACTATTTCAAACTTGCATAGTTGATTTAACTTTAATATAAATGAATCGCAGAGGTAGCTTCAGATGCAGAGCCTGATCTCCATTATAAAGGATGCTAAAAAATATATCTTAGTTATTACTGGTCCTACCTTCACCAAACTTGCATGGATGGTGCGTCTTATGATACTGATGTACCTGACAGGCATTGATGCTGAATCTGAGCCATAGGTTTCGGATGCTGGAGGAGGTTAAGGTTTTTAGAGCTCAGGTTAAAGTTTTTGGAGCAGGTGCCCTCTGATGATTATATCTTAGTTATTATTGGTCCTAACTTCACAAAACTTGCATGGACGGTGCATCTTATGATACTAATGCACCTGATGCTGAATCTGAGCCATAGGTTTCGGATGCTGGATGAGGTTTAGTTTTTTGGAACAGGTCACATGTTTAATAGATAATAGTACTATTTCAAACTTGCATAGTTGATTCAACTTTAATATAAATGAATTGCAGAGGTAGCTTCAGATGCAGAGCCTGATCTCCATTATCAAGGATGCTAAGAAAATCTACCTCACTTAAACCTGCTTGATTGATGTGTTTGTTGTTAAATGATATAATGATTCCTATGATATAGTATTACATGTATATGATATGATACACTATTGTTTTATATGATACAATATTATATAATATTGTATAAAGTTATATGATATGATATGATATTGTATCAATTTTTTTGTACATTATGATATGATATTGTGTCATGTAATTGTTATGTATGGTGTTGTATACATATTATGATACAATATTGTAAAATATGATATTGTATTACATATTCAATATTTTATCACATGATATTGTTTCATATGATATTGCAATATGTAATATTGTATCATATGACACGATATCGTATATATATTATATCGTATAATATGATATTGTAGAATATGATATTTTGTTTATATAATATATTATTATATCACATGAATTGTATGATATGATATTGATATATATAATATTGTATCATATGATACGATATTGTATAATATGATATTGTATTATCTAATATATTACTATATCACATGATATTTAAACATATGATGCAATGTTGTATCAAATCATATGATACAATATCACATTATGTATCAAATATGATACAATATCATACAATACAATATCATACTATATTATACAATATAATATCATATGTTACAATATTGTGATGTTTTATGTGATATGATATTGTATCATGTAATACTGTATTGTATAATATATTGTATAATGATATTGTATTATGTGATCAAATACAATAATGTATGACACAATACAATGTCATATCATATGTTAAAATATTTTATTGCATAATTATTTATTACAGTATTATGTCGTATTATATGATACTATATTATAAGTATCATAGGATGCAATATCGTATTATATATTATTGTATTGATAAACATTGTATCTTATAATACCGTATGAAATGAGCATATGATTTTCATACAATTTTTTTAACATATGATATATGATATTGTGTCAAAACAGTTTCCATGAATATCCAAGATCATTAACTATGATTTTCATATCATATGATAAAGGTGGTCTCATAAAGGTGATGCCTCATAAAGGTGATGTCTCGTCTCGGTGAGCTTTGTAATCTGTGATTACCTATGTTTTGTCAACTGTTTGCTAATTTGATGCTTTGATTTTACATTTTCGATGATAGAGTTCACAGACTGTTGCTGGTTGGGATGGCGTCACATCCACCCCAGAGTATAGGGGGTTGTTAACCTAACATGCCATCACACTGCATGTCTTATAGACTGTGGAGACTCTTGTCCCCTAATGGCCTTGATGTCAACCAGTTGGCAAGATGTATTGAGGGTCTCAATGTAAGTCAAAACTTTGTTACTTGTCTTTTGCACGGACATTAATTACCAAAGGGTGTTTGACTCAACCCAACCAGAAGTGAATGCGTGTAATCGAGAGTTGCAGGTTTTTAATCAAGTCTTTACTTCCTTGCAGAGGTTGTATTTGTCTGAAGTTCACTGAAGTGAAGGGACATTCAGCACATTTCAGTCCCATACTTGTTGCAAGCCCCATCTTTCCTTGGTGGCTGAGTCCAAGGTCAGGGATCAAGTGCAGCCTGGATTCTGCTCCTGCATGATGACTTTGAAAGACCTTTGTTCCACATTTCCGCTGTTTTGTTCAAGTTAAGAAGTCTGATATTCTTCCTCTGAGTTTTATACTCTACACTAGTTGTGAGTACCAATCAAAGTCCATGTTGGAGGATGGTTAAAATTCATTTTAGAGTTACCCCCCTTGGACTAAATAAACATTTTGTAGATATTTATTAAAGAATGATTTAAGTTTACATATACCGGTACTAGCTTACCGGGATAATTACAATTATTTTAACACAAGTGAGGTGCATGATTTATAAATACATGTTTAATAAACCAAGATTATATGTACATATAGTTACATGTAAAACCTTACAATATTAAACTACTGTCTGAGAGCCCAATTAATTGTATTGGCAATACATGCAACATGTAAAGTGCTTTAATGTGTAACAAATGGTTCCGATCTATTTATTTTAGTTTACAAAAAAAAAAAAATTGCTACTTTAAGTTCTTGTCTTCCTGATTTTTCATTTTGCTTTTAGGTGCTTTGATCTCAAGGGATATGGTGCACCCTACCTTGGTTTCAGGAGATGGTGGTACCCTGGTCGCTAGACCATGTCTTCCTCTAGGATGCAGACGGTGGATTGTTGACCAGTTCCGTCATTTCAGGAGACAACCTTTTGAATGCACAAGGTAGTTCACTAAGCTTTCAGCCTTTTTCCCCTTCTTGTATGGCAGATTTGTTGGTTTAAATTATAGGAATGCCCTTTCTTAAATTTTAGCATGATTCAGATAGAGCCCTTTCTGAATGTAAGTTCAAATTTTCTAATAAATTACAGGAGCTGTTTGACACTAAGGAGACTATGGTATATCCAAATATTGGGCTATTGTTTATCTGTGTATGATGTATGCAGTGATAGATGGGGGCACCTGCTATTATTCTAAACTGTGCCATGTAGTGGGGAGGTAAAAGTTCTATTCCATATAACGGTGCGACTGCTGGGGCGAGTAAAGCATAAATTTGAATTAAATACAAGTTGGTACATATGTTTCATAATGATGAATGAAATAATAGCGTGGTTTAACAAATGGATGCATCAACGTGATAAAAAAAAGTAAAAAATAAAATATCTAACACTCCAGTTTAAAAATATTGATATATTATGGTGAAGAGTAAAGCCAATAATATGATCACAATTTCACTTTCTGATTCATTGGAAACAGCAGGGGTCAAAGATAGGGGTTGGTTTATTCATCAGCTTTCCAAACAGAAAACAATTCATAGAAATATGAATTACTAGGTATTGGTAATTTAATTAATTGCTTAATCTAAAATTAATAATTCTGCAATTAAAAAATTGAATTTTCAGTCATTTCAGCACCATTACTTGAAATCTGGGTAAAATCCACCAATTTATCAATTTGTTTATCAGATGCCCTTAATTATATTGAAACAAACACAATCATTCATATTTCACATATTTTTACTTGTTACAGTCATCGAATGCCAGTTAATTCATCTCTAATCTCACTGTCAGCCCACACTCATTAAAGCTGAACACCGCTCGTAAATAGGCACTGTCCGCCATATTTCTCTTTCATCACTGCTGTCCCTACAACCCTTATATAAGGGTCAGACCTCTAAACCATTCAAAGTACTTCGCTGTAGAGGTCTCACCTGTGTGGACGTACATCTTGTCTCGCCGTGTTACTCGGTCGCGATGAATTTATCAAATTTTTACGCACTTTTTTCAAGCCAGGAGAATACTAACATCAAATAAATTGGTCAATGCATTATTTACAAACAGAATATGCACATAGAATAAGAAATGAATGCATAAAATCCAAAGACCGCGAAAGGAATACTACATGTCGGCCACGAGTTTCAGGTGTGCAATCGGGTGTAACGAAATCGAAGGGTTTATATACCAGGTATCTGTGTGATGGTGCCTATTTACGAGCGGTGTTCAGCTTTAATGCACTAGCCGAGAGAGAGAGAGAGAGAGAGAGAGAGAGAGAGAGAGAGAGAGACTCATACCCCACTGCTCTACAGACTACAGATAGGCGTTATAATTTATAATTTTCAATGAAAAACTGGTGCTTATATGTACAAACTTTGTACCTTTATGTTATATAATATATGTAGTTCCTCCCCCTCTTTTAAATTAAATTATTTATGTTAGAATGACAGCTAAATAATTGTTGCCCCTGGCGCCACAGTTCCGATGCGCCATTATGTGGTTGACATCAAATTTAAAAAGCTACTATATATAGCTGATATTAAAAAATACATGGATATTTTTTGCTTTTTGAACTTTATTAATAAAATAATCATCAAGCTTTTATAAGCAGTATCATTTATATCTATGTCAATACATGTACAGGTGTATATACTTATTGTCTTAATACATTTTTAGAATCTTCTAAGATCTCCCAGATAAACACACCAAGGGACCAAATATTCCACACCTGGATTTTATAAAGTTAGAACAAAGATACAAGATCATCAAAAAAATCAAACATCTACTCTAATTCTAAAGGTTTAAAGGTAAGTCAAACAATAGCCTCATTCATTGTAAATTCTACTTGGGTTAATATACTGGTACCACTCCTCTATATAAGTAATGGGCCTCAGTCCCTTTGTGGCCTCGCTCCATTGCTGGTAAAGAATTGAGTGCTACCTGTCTGTTAATCCATTATGTGTAATAAATACATGTCACACAGAGTTTGTGATAACCACATGTAACAAATACAGTCTATTCATTCTAATGTAATAAACACAGATTATAGACACAGTCAAAACAGTCACTTATACTACATCTGATAGAAAAAGGAGTTTGTTTATATATAATATACATGTACATAGAATCACTTGATATACATGTGATACATAAACACAGTTTGTTCACATACAATGTATATACATGGTCTGTTTTTTTGAGATGTAATATCAATATGAAAGAACAATTTGTTTACATACAAACATATGATATATAAACAAATAAAGATTGAAGAAATGGAATGATTAAACTCATGTAAACCTAACACAGATACAGTTAGACAGTCTGTTTACATCTTGTAGACACGGTCAGTTTATGTGTGATACATTAAATTATCCACACACAACGTGTTTACATCTGATACACACCATATGATGACATGTAATGTTGATAGTTTGTTTACATTATATTTACACACAGTATGTAATATATATACATGTACTTGATATGCATTGTTTACACCTAATTGATACAGTTAATTGATTTACATGTAATATTGTATTTTCTTCACTTTACCTGTGTCGTACTCAGCCACAAAGAGGTTGTCTCTGGTGTCCACACATAAACCCTGTGGATACTGTAAATGACAGTTGTCAATGTAGCGGAGGAACTGTCCGTCCTGATCCAGGATGTGGATACGGTGGTTGATACAGTCTGCTGTCAGGATCCGACCCTGGCTGTCTGTTGTGATGCCGCGTGGATCAAATGATCCCTTGGTAGTAGAGGGAGGACCAGTGTAGGTAAACCGGAGTTTCCCGGCCTGATTGACCACCACTACTGCATCGGCTCCATTGTCTGACACACAGATATCTAGGTTCCTGTTCTCACTGATGTATTTAATGCCACCAGATGAATAGAGAGGTTGTCCTTTGTCATCGTACTGAATACTTTGTTTCTCTGTGGAGCCAGAGTAACACACAACTTTTGTTTGTGTATCATCATCTTCATCACTGTCACTATTACTGTCACTATCATCTTTATCAACACTGACCATGACAACCAGGAGGTCACCAGAGGAGGTACTACAGACACTGCGAGGTCTCCACCCCTGTAGTCTGATCACTGTCTGTATCTGTGTATTCTTCACTATGTTCACAGTTCTATCTCTGTAATCAGTATAAACTAGATCCCCACTCCTTGTCACTGCTATGTCCTGTGGACCGTTCCCTGACTTGGTTTTGATGGACTCCACTTGTTCCCCCCGCAGGTTGTAGAGGTTCATCTTGTAACCACAGGTCCATACTTCTGTATCATTCAGACATGTCACACCCCATGAAGATCCATACCTTGTAAAAATTTTGAAATGCATAAATTTGTCAATACCTGGCAACCCTGGTTATCTATCTTTGACACTATTATTCAGTCATAATCGTGTTACAGTTATTTATTTATGTGCTTTCATCTGTCTTAATATTTTTTCCTCTTTTATACTTACCTCATTTTGTTTTGTTTTTTTATTATTGTATTTTTTTGTTTTAATTGTTTCATTTTTTTTATTTAATTTTTTTTGGGGTTTGTTTGGTTATTTTTTCAATTTAAGCTGAGCCTCTTACAAATACATGTAGTTGAATGTGAGTGAGCAAGCATGTAGTAATGAAAGGATATTTTAAAAAACCCAACTGTATTTAGTTAATATGTTTCTTGGAGAGTGAAATAAAAAAAATAAAAAAAGATCCATACCCTGTGTCTATAGCTGTGATGACCCGGGGTACATCCATCAGTGACCGGTCTGGGGGAGAGGACTCGGCTCCTTGGGGCGGCATGCTGTAGTCTTGTTCCTCTGTTGTAAAAGATAATGCTGACAGAGAACCAAACTGTTCAATCAGCTGATCTGTGTGGATTTTCTGAGGCATAAAGTTTGGTAAGGACACTTTGAGTTTAGGAGGCAATCTTCTGAATTCAGCATTCCTGGATTTGTACTCAGAGACAAGGCAGACATCTTTGGAGTTCAGTAACTTCTTCAGTTCAGCAATGGTCTGTGTGATTTCAGAAATGGTGCGTGTGATTTCATCTTCCTGTTTATTTAGGATGAACAGGTGTTTGGATTCCATTTCCTCCACGTTAGATTTCAGGTTTGTGATAATGATGTCTATTTCTCTGTGCCAGACTTCTCCTTGTTTGTCAATTGCTGTTGTCAATTTCTTGGAGTTTTTACTCAGATCAGCTTTCTGTACTGGGATGTAAGATGCAATCTCTTTGTATTTAGGATAAATGGATTTTTCTAATTCTTGCAAATGTTTTTGTAAAATTTCTGTTTTGTTTTCAAAGCTTTGGAAAATGTCAACTTGTTTATGTCCTAAATGTTTTCCAGAGGAAATACACTTTGCACAAATAGGAATGTCACATTGTTCACAGTGGAGTTCACATTGTTTGGTGGGGTGTTTCCTACATTTAGGATTGTTCAAAGTGGTTAGATATTGTTTAAGTGGCACCACTTTATGAGCTTTAGAGGAATCAGAGAAATGTTTCTCTACACAGTCTTTACACAGATGTATATGACAAACTTCACAGTACATGGGGGCCACAGAGTCTTGACACAGGGTGCAGCGTACAACATCCTGGGCGCTGTTCCAGGGGTCCATGGTAAGGGTGTAGTACCCTTGTAACTATAGGGGAACTAAACCTGGAAAGAAAAAATCAGAACTATGTACATGTATTCATGATGTATGTACATGTATTATCTTGGGTTGAGTAATATCTCTATATATGTAGTATTCAGAGATTCCATTTCATTCATTAAACTTTCATTTGTGGTCATACATGTTAATTACTTATAAGTACATGTATTATTTTTTTCCTTTACTATTTATGAAAAAAAAAATATGAATTTAACCAATAAGGCATAAAAATTAATAGTCCAAATGATTTTTGATAATTGAAAAAACACAATAAGAAAGTGGATTATAAAACTTACCTAATGTTATCCCATTGGTAAACTACAAATCTTCACGATCCAACATGGCGGGCTTCAGGTATTTATTAATTCTTCCTGGTCGATTGCTACCTGTGCAAATCACGTGATCAAATTAAATGCAAGGTACAAAGTTGTGCTTAAAGTATATGTGTTGGTCCAGAATCGAGGTCACCCATTGTTGGGAGGTTTAAATAGATCTGACTTTCTTTATCACCGATGAACATATAGGCCTATTCAACTTTAAATTGTAGGTTATTTATTTTGTTTTTAAAAGAATAGACATCAGGGATTAATCTAGGGCATATTTACTACTGATATTCGGTATTTTTCCCCCAAGAGAAAATTTTCCCTGAATCTCCTCTTTTCCCCTTTTGATAAGTAAAGATACCCCCTTTACTGTATTAAAAAGCTCAAATAGTTTTTTTTTCTTTTTACTGTGCTTATAGTTACTCCAAATGTGGTTAAATATGTAAATTATGTGAGCATTTGAATTGTGTGAGCATTTTATGTACTCTTAATAGTCATAAAATGCTGAAATTCAATTTCAGCCAGGTGGCTTCAGCCCTCTGGTCCCCCGAACAAAGCTCCGACCCCAGGCTGATTTTCCCAATTTTCTCCAGAGAGGGTAGTTTCCCCCAAACCTAGATTAATCCCTGGACATTGTTTTGGACTTGAGACTCTCCTATTCAATCAAATTTCTTTATAAAAGCTGATCATTAGAAATGCATTTCTAAAGCATTGTAAACAATGAAAATAGAATTTATTTTTTTTTTACCAAAATCATGACCATGCATGTTTCATTAAAATGTAGGTTATTTTTTATTTAAAAAAGGTAGATGTTTTTACTTAAAATTCTCCTATACATTTCTCTACAAAAGCTGATGTGGTGTAATGGTGCACACATTCTATTGAGAATGAAGAGTGGGTTCAAATCCCATCGTCAGCATTAACATGTAGAGAAATATTAATGTATGTACATGCTGTGACGTGTATGTTTATATGAAGAAAAAAAATAGCAAATGTGACCTTATCACCAAATAATTATTTAAGGTCATTGCTGTGAACAAAATTTTAACTTTCCCCCTGAAAATAATTATCCAATCTTATCATAACTACTTTTATGAGCGGATCTAAAGAGTGGTAGGAAAGTCGGGCATCAAGACCCCCCCCCCTCCCCCCCTGGAAAAATAAACTTTATCAAATTCACAAGCTAGAGTTGCCAAAAATAGGTCATGGACACACAACCTCCGGCAAGATTTATCACGTGACACGTATATCCTAACACTGCCAATGATCTAATAAAATCGCATAGGCGCAGGTGATTAATGACACTATATAAACACAGGCACCTGACGTCATATATTTTTTTCTCATAATAAAAAAAAAATACTCCGCTTACCTAATAATTGTCAATTATTAGGTAAGCGGAGTATTTTTTTTTTATTATGAGAAAAATATATGACGTCAGGTGCCTGTGTATATAAATTATAAATATTTCAATGAAAAATTCTTTGATATGTCATATACTTTTAAGTTCTTGCCTTGGCTTCAAATAAAAATTTCGTTTATTTCAGATATTATGAAAACATGTTGCCTCATCCTCATAAAATAAGGTACATGTTAACTAATCAAGAGTGATTTACAAAAAATTAGGATAAATATGTGGGTTTTCCAGGCATGATTCACATGAGTACTTCTCTAACAATTTTTTGCAAATTATGCCATGCAAGATTGCATTGATCTTTCACTTGCGACAAGCTGTTTTTTTACATGGTTTGCATTAAAACATCTCAATTCTTTAGTTTACATGGGTTTTGAAGCAGGTTAAAGTTGTTGCCCTTTGATGACCATATCTAAGTTGTTACTGGTCCAAACTTCACCTAACTTCATAAATGATGCATCTTACGATACATACGTGTATACATGTACAACTGACAGTTTAGAATGCTGAATCTGAACCAGAGGAGGCTATGGAGGCTATGGGGCAGGTACCGTTGCTCTTTGGTGGCAATATCTGTTATTTTTGGTTCTATCTTTGACAAACTTGGATGGATGAGGCATATCTTGTAAAACTGGGCATGCTTTGGATGCTTGAAGAGGTTAAGGCTTTCGGAGCAGGTTAAAGTTTTTGGAGTAGGTGCTCTTTGATGGCCAAATCTAATTTAAGTTATGATTATTATGAAGTAACTTTCTACATAAAGCTGTTAAATCAATTGGGAAGCATTGACATTCTCGCGTTACATTTGGAGGCATTTATAGATCACATAATTTAATGGAAAAACACAGTAGAATGTAAATATCATTGGTGGGGGATGTTTCCTACGTTAAGGATAGTTCGAAGTATATGTGGTTATGTATTGTTTAAGGTACACTGTTGTAAACTTTAGAGAAATCGGATAAAATTAATTTTGTCTACACAGTCTTTACACGGATGTAAATGTCAATCCTTTAAAGCGCTGACACTATTAATTAAGGTGGCTCACTACACCTTGAAATATTTTCGAAAATCAGCAGAAAATTACTTGATTATGATAGATATCATAATGGATAAGAAGTATTTAAGTCAAATAGGCCAAAAAATGTGCAATTTTAGATGAAAAATGACATTTTCGAAAATTTATTTCAGTAAACATGAACAAAAGCTCCAGTCGGATTCGAACTCATGATCTGCGGTTCAGAAGCCCATTACTTTAACCACTGAGCCACGACGATATACAACCAAATCGAACGATATAAACAGTTTAACAAAACATTTAAATCACCATCTTGTGACGTAGTGTCTTAAAAAGTATAAGTCTAGGTGTAGTGAGGTACCTTAAGTATTTTCGCGCTTTCTTCTCGTGTGCAGGGGGTAAGCGTATTTATAAAGTGTCAGTAAAAACTTCTTAAAAACAATTTAAAATCATGATTTGGTTTGGCAAGCAGCAAAACTGGGCAGCTGGGTCTTAAAGCTGTCCAGTGTCTTGGCCTCCACTATGTCCCCTAAAAGCTGGTTCTATTTTCACAGTACATTGGAGCCACAGAAGTTTACACAGGGTGCAGCGTAAAACATCCTGGGCGCTCTACAGGGGGTCCATGGTCAGAGAGCCTCTCATAGGAGGTAAAGGGGAACTAGATCTGAAAAGTAAAATTCAGTATGTTTTCATGATATACAAAAATTGCGTAGAGCAAAAACTTTTTATGACTTCGAAATTGACTGGGAATTTTACATTTATTTTTAATACTGTTATGGGTCAGAATAACCCTGAATTCCAGCAAAGATCAATCACAAAACTTAAACTTTAAACTTAATAATTTATTTACAGTAATATATATAGAAATACAAAAATACAACTTACACTATAAGAATCCTAACTAAAGAGTGTCCGTTACAATCTGCCGAATGGATCAAATCACAATGTCCCAGTAATTAAACTGTTCTCAGTTTAATGTCTTCGAACAAGAGTTCAAATGAGAGTCTCCCCTATGAGCACTGTTTACAGGTTATTTATACTAAAATATAAATCTAGCAAATTCTAGAAATTATAGGTACAAGAAGTTACATGAATTACCTGGACACTTAAGAATGTTCTAGAAAGAATAACTGACCACTTTAGAATAGTCCAGAATATTCTACATGCATTATACAAACCTACTATACATAACAATATTTCGAATATGATTTACTTCACAGGGGCTCGGTTGTCGGACAGTGAAGTTCTTTATTATTTGTTTTCAAGGACCAACATGATTAAAATAAGTAATCTTAAGTGTATTTCTGTCTATTGCATTAAAAATATCCACTGAAATCCCCTGTTTCAGTCATGTTCAAAAAGTGTATTCAATGTACATTAAACAAGAGGCCCATGGGCCACATCGCTCACCTGAGCAACAACAGACATAATAAAATCAGCTTTATGGAGTCATATACAAAATATCTTAACAATGTTGTATAATAGATCCTGTATAAAAAAAATAATTCCCCTGCATATTCTTATGTTTATCATTGAGCCCCTTTGTAACAGGGTGATTTTACAGTCATATCACAAGCATTGCAGTTCTCGAGAAGATGATCAGACTTAAACAACTGTTTATATATGGATTATAAACCTACATCAAACTTTGAACCCCTTGTGAGGTCTAAGAATTGTCCAGGGGCCAGAGTCTAAACAATTTTAAAGAATCAAGAATATGTCAAAATGCTTGCATATAAGTAAAACCATATATAAAAACATTTGAGTTTTTTGTGAACAATTTAAATGTTTTCCTTTGTAAAATTGGACCCCCCCCCCGCCATGTGGCCCAACCCTACTCCTGAAAAATCATTATCCCTGGGGGTAGGGTGGGGCCACAATTGGAAGGGGGGTGCAAAATTTTTACATAGGAATATATAGGGAAAAATCTTCTAAAACACAAATTGTCTAGAAGAGCTCTAACTTTAGTTAGTTCAGTCTTCAAATAGTCTAGATTAAAATTTGTCAAAATCATATTCGAACAATTTGAATCTTCCCTACCTGAGGATGCTTCCACACAAGTTGCAGCTTTTCTGACCAATTGGTTTCTGAGAAGAAGATTTTTAAAAGATTTTTCTCTATATATTCAAATGAGAAAATTCGACCCCCCTACCCCCCTGTGGCCCCACCCTACCCCTCGGGATCATGATTTTATCCAACTTGAATCTACTCTAACCGAGAA
>WFKH01010211.1:45757398-45787163 GCA_016163765.1 Magallana hongkongensis
GGAACTTGTCCTGGAGTTTTTGGAAAAGATGGAGCCCATTGGAGGTACCGGTATTGAGGAATAGATAGGCACTCACCGGTAGACAGGTCGACGTACATGAGATCGTTCTTGACCAGACCACTGGTCCCCGCTGATGGGTAGGAGTAGGACAGGAAGGACTTCAGACTGCACCACTCTATCCCTCTGTAAAAACCACAAATCTGTGTTAACTATAACCCAATATCTCTCACAATCTCTACAGAATTTGCAGAGTTTACAATACAGAATTCAACAAGTATTCATTACTTTCTATATATATTAGAAATAATGTTTTGACTGTAATATTGATGAATATCCATATGCATACTGCTGTATACTGAACAAAATACAGATGACTGCTACAGAAGGAGAGACAGACAGACAGACAGACAGACAGACGGATGGACAGACAAACAGATGGACAAACAGAGATGGACACACAGACAGAGATGGATAGTTAGAGACAGATGGACATATTGACTTATAATGGACAGACATACAGACAGAAAGATAGACATATGGACAGACCTGACAGTCCCTGTGTGAACACTGTACTCCTTTACAATTAGCCCACTGGAAATGTTGATGATCTGAACAACTCCTGTAGAACTACCTACAATGAAAACAACCAAAGTCATACACATGTATCAGTTCTATTAAAGTATAACAAATGCACGATAATTAAATTAAGAATAATCTAATATATATATTGTACAGGTAGGAACCTTAATTTATAAGGGGCTCTTTTGAATTTCGTGAATATTTCTCCCACGCAAATAAAAGGTGATTTACAGTATTTAGTACCCAAAATAATTCTGTTCATACTGAATCTACAGTGAAAACATGATCTGTGCTCTAATTTTAAGTATGTACTACATACCAATAGCAATAAGTGGTTCATACACACTCCAGTTCTTAGTGGTCAGTGGGGGACACATGCGTAGACAGGTAACAGGGGACACCACTCCGTTCAGGAGACCAGTGATCACAAACTTCAGGGCCGCAGCACGACCTTTCAGCACTGAGGGGTGGTCTGGATTTACCACAGGTAGTTGACCAATCATATCAGAGAGCGAGATTTTGGGAGGCGGAACATCAGACACCACGGGAAATTTTAATTTTGTATCAGAAGCAGTTCCTTGCTCGGAGTCAATCTGTAATGTAGGTTGTACATGTACATATCATAAACTTTCTCATTAATAGGTTTAACTTATATTAACTCAACTCCTCATCTATGTCTTGATGTTTCTGTATACTTAATAGCATGAAATTTACTCTCGGAGATGTTTTCCTAATATTAACAGATCTAAAATAAAAGTTCCACAAAGTCAACGTTCAATGAAAAAATCACAAAGTCTGATGAAAATATTACATCTGACAAAATCCAAATGTATCTCATTGTGTCCATGGCCAATCAAATTTGAGGCATAGACGAAGGGTTAATATAAGTATCCATACCTAGTGATTTCATTTTCGGGGGAGGGGGGGGGGTGTCTTATTACAAGATTATGAAGAAAATCCTAACTGAATTTGAACACAACACATGTAAATACATGTAGAATGGTTTCACTCACTCCGCCGCTCAGAAGCATCATGTCCCAGAATACAATGCGGCTGTCCGTCACCACTAGCCCAACGGATTTCTCTGACACGGGACAACAAGCCAGGCTGGATACTCGGCTGTGCCGTGTCACCCTCATTCCGTCAGACTGACATCTGAGGTCATAGGTCACATCCATGGAAATAGGGGGCGGAGAATCATCTGTTTTAATAATTAAAAAAAAAATGTTAAGTACTTGCTTAAAAAAGGAATCAACAGTATTCATTCTTTAATTACATGTATATTGCAAGAGCTGTAAAAAAATTTTTCTAACTAAATTTTGAAATATTGAAATATTTCCCTTTTCAATATGACAATTTTAAAATCAATAAATGTGGCAGCTACTGGTGTATGAAAAATAAAACTTAATTAAATTCTTATCCCTTAACATAGCCTAGTAAAACCACTAGAGAACAATATCACACTCTGGTATACATCTCGGAGATGCAAGAAGAACAGAGCAGATTTGAAAAATTACGGGGAAAAACCCATATAATGACCAAATCAAATACTGTAAACATTATATTTGGCGTCTACGATATTTGGCGGAAATTAGGTTTTGAACAAGTTTGCAAGGGTTTGAATTAGCATAATCCTAAATGTGACTATTCTTATATACATACATGTATATGCATAACATTTAGTGATGTACTTGATTTAGCAGAAGCCTTATTCCTCCAAAAGCGCTAAATAGTATACACAGCCAAATGTAGTACATTTACAGTAGATCATAAGAAATTTAGATCATAACTAATGACCTGCCAACATAACCTATGCTATTGTGCCTTGTTTACTAAAAATGACACAAGCTTCTAAAATGACATTACACAACAAAATTATTGACCCACCAAACGCCCCGTGCCCCTCCGACGCTGGGGTTGTGATGGCATTGGTTTTTCTACGGATTCGGGCCGACACACTCCCGTTCTCATGCAGACACAACAAGACATCTCGCTGTCTGAAGGACACAACCTGTAGACAGAAGTGTCATGTAACAAAGGTTCATAACTACATGACTTTTGTATTTTGGCTTTTTTCATTAAACTAATGCTATAGCTACCTTTTCTTCCACAGCATTAAATTTTACACTTAAAACATCATAGAATAAACAGAATTAAACATTAATTCCAACCAGACAATGAGTTGAAAATAAACAATGTATTTTCAAGTTTATCAATCCATAACTGAATAAATAAAAAAAAAACACCTTATTTTGAAATAGGTACTGGTAATAAAATATCTGTCGATTTGAACATATTTCTATTGTACTAAAATACATTTTTTGTGTACCGGTAATCGGGATTGGGCACAAATTCAGACACTTTGATCGCCCTAACTGTCCCGAAACAGTAAGGTTATTTTTTGTTTTCAGTGTTTTAGACATGATTTTCCCTCTGACCTGCACAAAGGGTGAGCCTGCCCTCTCTATGGGGATAATCCCCACAGTCTGGTTAATCTCCAGGTCCAGGATTAGTATCTCCCTGGTGTACACTAGCACCAGGTGATGGCGGCAGGACTGATGGTATAACAGCTGGATACAGTCATTCAGCACCACCTGGTCTGAGTCCTCCCTAGTGCTCCTAGTACAAAAAGATATAGTGTTTATTTTACCTGCATGGTAAGTAAAGTTATTGTCTGGTGTACTTACAGTGGTTTTCTCTATGTACAATTTAAAGAAATAATTTACAGTAAAGTTCTGATATACTGTGGAATCATCATTGTTCGTTGGGGACCAATATTTAATGTTCGTGGATTTCGTGGGTAACCATTGCCCACAAATTTACATCCTCACGAACTTTTATACAATTGTTTAATATTTATCAAAATTATCCCGATTACACTACCAACGAAATTATGTCCCCACAAATCAGGAAAATTTTGGCTACCCATGAACATTGACCCCAACGAATAAAAATGATTCCACAGTAACTCATCTAGTTCCAAGTAAAAAAACGAAAAACCGAGTTAAGTAAATGCTTGTTGCAATATAATTCATCTATTCTAGTAAAAAAAAAAATTGCATCGTTCAGTAAAAAAAAGTTTGCATGTCCTAGCACAAAGAGTAAAGTAAATATCTGTTGCAATAACACATCTGTGCTAGTACAAAAAAGAAATACAATGTACAATCAAGTAACATACATGTCTAATGAAATACTTCTATAAAATGCTCCTATTATTAATAGTAATTAACTAAAAATCTAACAAAATAATTAATAGAATCTGGTACAAAACAGGAATGTATACTAAGTTTGTGATTTCTAGTAAATTGTACATTAAATAAAGCTTGTGATAGAATGACAGACAACAAAACAATATGCCCCCTCCCCCAGTCTTCAGTAGTGTAAATGTCAAGTGCAACAATTCATTTACCCAGATATGCTAAAAATAAATGAAGGGAATAACTATATTGTTGTCCCAATTCAACATTGTAGTACAAACAGTAATGGGTTATGATTAATACTGAAGTGACTATCTAATGATGTAACATTTTACTAATGCTCGTAGTACAAAAAGAAATGCATTGAACAATATGTAGTAATCAATAAAGCTCATTGAAAAAAGAAAATATTGAATTTCGTAGTACAAAATGAAAAATCATGTAAACATTATATTAAGTATATCCTATATTCTATAAAATGATGTACACTGTGTGAATACATATACATTTGTGATAAAAGTAAAGACTAGTGAAATTCCTTATTGTAATTAATGCATGATAAAGGTGCTGGTTCTTACTTTTTGCTGGTTCCCTCTCCTACCAGAATTTTACTCATTCTCTCTGCCAGGTTTTTAGACGCAGCCTTTTTTTCCATGCTACTGGTAGATCCATCTGTTTTTAAGTTTGTTGCTGCCATAAAATCAATAATTTTTCATCAATCAAACTTGAGGAAGTACAAACACAATAATACATTGTTTCTCTGTATGTACATGTACATGCATTTTTTTTTTCAAAGTATATCTTAGAACTATTTAGACAAAAAGAGGATTACTTCTTGCAATTTTATGTGGAAACTAATTCCAGAAGTTAAATTTAAAAAATCACAGAACTGTATACATTTAATATATGCAGGTTATTTTCAACCAGTTTTTTTTTTTTTTTTGCTCTTGTACATTTGCAAAAACAAAAACCCACATTAAATTAAAATTGTTGAAAGCAAGGGCAAAAGGGATGAAAATAAAGTGGGGACAAATATTTCCCTGAATACAGTACATGTATTTGAAGGAAATAAATTATCTTTATGTAGTACCTGAACTGGAGGGACTAGAAATGAAGAACTTTTTGCCATTGCTGGAGGGGGTCTTGGTTACAGAGAAGTCATCAATGAACACAATGCAATCTGAACCAAGGACTGAACGAAAAATAACTCTATATTAATTTGTAGATATAATATGAATACTGTAAACGTATTATATAAATTATGTCATGTACGATATTTGGCAGAAAATAGTTTTTGAACAAGTTGGTGTGGATTTGAATTAGCGTATTCCTGATTGTGACTCTTTTAATACATGAATGCATGGCATTTAGCAATGTACTTGATTAAGCGGAAGCCGCATTCCATCAAAAACGCTAAATAGAATACACAGCCAAATGTAATACGTTTACAGTATACTGTAATTTTTTCTTTGTATTCCAATGACCTCTACTTTTCATTACATGCATCATAAAAAAATCTTTCCTCAAAAAGGCTTTTTGAAAACCTGTGTTCATGAGTTTTAAACTTGAAAATAATCTAGCTAATATAGAAGTTTCATCATAGCATCTTCATGATACTATATGATAGAATGAATTAATTTGTTTTATAAAATGTATTAAAATTGAAATTATTACAATAAACAACATTTTTTTTCTTTAAGCTTCAAATCACCAATCAAATTATGCATATCTATACAGTTATTAACAAAGAACTGAAAATGTTTCATTAAGTCATATTAGAAAAGCAATTTTATAACAAAAAGAACTTTTCTCTACCAGCCCATCATACAAAATAAAATCCCCCCTATCCTATGGTAATGCATTGTAAAATATTAATCAATGTGTCAGCATTTGATCTGGTGTGGTGATGCCTGAGAACCAAACCATTAATTTTGTTTGGCCTTGCACGGCCTTACATGCAACATTTTTGGAGTTGAAAGGATCAAACGAGAACGAGAGAAGAGGCTCCGTGTAGGACTTCTTCCAGAGTTTGGTTCCAGTGTCGGCGTTCCAGAGAACCAGAGAATACGGAGGATGAAGAGCCACCAAAAGGTCGTGGGAGGCATCCTGATAGGTCAACCACTCCAAGTCTAAAAAGGTCAAAACTCTAGGTCGGGTCAAGGTCATTCATGGAATTGTAAGTTTTCAATTATAGAAATCAATACATGTACTACATACATTTTTTGGAACAAATGATGTCTGTCCATAGTGAGGTTTTGTCTCTCACCTTGTATTGGTTTGGTTCCTTCCGAGAACTCGGCTTTAGCCACTCCCGCTGACACGTCCCACACTATAATTACCCCGTTGGAGTCCCCAGAGGCCAGTCGAAGGGAGTAAGGATTGCCCAAATCATGGTGATAGTTTTCCTTTGCCCATTTTACCTATAAAATGAAATTCAAAAATAAAACTCGAACTATCAACAGGCAGCTAAAATTTATGAATATGCAAGTTCTGCTTTACAATACACTTGACATACGCCTGATGAATTGTGATTACAGGTCAATTATTTTATCTCTATACCTCTTTTACATGTAGATTGAACTACTTATAAATTCCAATGAATTATTTGGGGTATATACTGTAAAGGTTTATTTGCATAATCATATAAATTAACACACTTAAAATTTAGCACACTGTCAGTCTTTCTCTCTAATTAATTATTGCGGCAACAAAGTACAGTGCGTTCAATATGCCAGGGGAAAAAAAAACAATAAAAAAAGCAAGATGGCCAAAGAGACAACAGTTACCTGGTACTACAAGTAGAAAATAAGATAGACAGATAAAATGATATGTAAGATGGTAATTGTTATATTCCTCACACCTGGACTTAATCAGGAAGAGTTTTTAGATATGGAGATATTAGTATATTGTGAATTACCTTGACAACATTTCCTTTATGTTTAGCAAGCACCTGCAACACCTGAAATAATCAATAAAGAAATCCTTGTATTTATAACTTCCTGTCAGGCATTAAACAAATTTGTTTGTTTACTGTTACCCAAATGACCCTTATTTCATTACCAACCCTTTAATTTTGTTTTTAAGTAACTAAAGAGAACATGAGAAAATAAAGAGAAGCATCTATATTCTCAGTGCAAGAAATAAATAAGGCTGAAATATCAAACTGCTGTGACATAACATTTCCTTCAATGGACGAATAAATAAATAGTGTATACATGTCCATTTTCTATATTAAAAAAAAATTTCCATGCTGGTTCATCGAATGCGAATTTTTCAAAAAGTTTTTTTTTGCCTAATATTTTCAAATATAAATATATGCACCCATATTCTTTTATCTTTTTATACATAATCACTAGCATAAACGAACATATTTTTTATTTGGCCTAAAAAAATTAAACATTTACAACAACAGTTTCTAAAGTTAAACTAACTTTATCAGCTTAATACGATATCTATTCACAAATTTACACAAATGCAATAATTGGCAATCAGACCAAAAAACATTTTTGATAATTGATAATAATTAGGCCCATGTAATTGATTAATATTCAGAATTATTATCTAAATGCTATCTGATTAAAATACAGATATCTACATAAATGCACAGCTCTGCGCTCTGCACTAATTATGTAAAGATCTGTATTTTAATCGGATTGCATCTACATCTAGCTTGACCTTCAAGGCAGTTTCATTTTTTTACAATAGATAACAGAGTTACTAACATAGGAAAAAAATATACTGGTATATGAATGAATTGATATTCTTTGTTTCTTTTGATCCCAGGTAAGATCAGAATTTCAAGTAATATGGAATTTATCTATGGAGGTGACTTACAGTACAAAAAATCTGTTTTTTCTAACCTGAACTGTTTTGGGGTCAACAACCACAACAAAACCATGGCATCCATAGGACAGCAACCCTTGCCAGCCCCTACAAAATATGTCGAGCAATTAATTTGCTTAATTTCAGGGTTGTTTAAAATAATGAAAAGAAAGAATTAAGTTTTGATTAATGTCATTTATTGGTAATTATTGTATATTAAAGGATTTATCTCAAACATGCATTCATACTATATTTCACAATATCAATAAAATGTTATTAGAATGATAACATTCAGGCATTTGTGATGGTCAGATCGGTTTGAATACCAGCACCAGGTACATGTATTAATTTGGTTGAGCACCAGTTTAGAATTTCAGGGGGCCTGGTTCGGATCCTAATCTGGCCCATCATTATCTCTCCCATCCCATTGCACTTGGTGTCAGTTTTTAAGCCAACCTCTGGAACTGACAGGTTAGTTAACTCCTAACAAGAAAAAGAGCCTGGGGATGGTGATATTCAAGGGTGGAGATCATTTAAGGGGGAAACTAACAGCTAGACCAATTCTAATACTGGCGCCAGATAGTTCAGTAGGTAGAGCACCTGTCTAGAGATTCAGGGGGCCCGTGTCCAAATTCAAGTCTGGCATGTCATTATTTCTCCCATTATTTTATGTCTATGATCAATAAAGTACAAACAGATGCCATTTTAAACACATTACTCTAGATTCCTTATTAAACATGAGGAATTAATATCCGCTTAAAATCGCGAGAAGCACCTTTTGCAGAATTTAAACAGATGTAAACTTAATGACACTTATAAAAAAATCAGCGTTTGTGACTTCATATTCTCACAATTTGTTGGAAAATGGTTGAATCGCGGAATTAAGTACTCGCGTAAAATAGGGAATCTACAGTAATCATTTGATTGAACCAGCTAGTGCTTTTTGATCAATACAATTAAGTTTATTCAAGTGTTTAAAATGATTTTCTGATCATGACAACTACACTGTGATTAAAAATAGAGAGTCACCCAAGCAAGTTAATGGACATTAACTGGAATGATATATAATGAGTAGCCAGGCTTAATCCTTAAGACATACTCTTAAGAATAGTATTATTCAATAACAAAATTCTTCTCTTACATATTATCAAATATATCGTCTAAAAATGAGAGATTATGTTGCCATCAATAGCAAAATGTTATCAGACCATCAACGCTTTCTACAAATAACCATTTTGTCCTTTTTCATAATCATAAGCAACAGTGATCTAAAAAGTGGGAATTGACAGAGGAAATTCGAGATGTCAACAAATCTGCAAAACTTTTCCCTTACCAGTCCGAGGCGCCTTTGTTCTGAGCGTGGAGAGCTCCTGTGATTACTTTTGGTGACAACTTCATGTTAACATGTCTCTTGATGTCGTGAAGCATGAGTGGTTTACGCCTGTTTCATTTCATACTTCTCATCTCCAGCTGGTGGTCGAGATAGGGATGTCTGCCAGCCAGCTATTCATTTCCGGAAACAACCTATCATGGAACTTATTTTGTTTTTAGAATAATTTACTTTTGACGAAAATTTTTTGTTCTAGTATTTTGTTATCATGAAAATATTCTTTTTATTTATCCAGAATATCCGAACCAATTTCGTATTGCAAGTAAAAGGTTTTCACTTTGCAGGACATTTTTTCCCGGAAATCTAACCGTGTGTGTTTTGTGTTTATCTTAAAGTCAATCACCCGAGTTTCCTAGGAACATTTTAGCATATTACACGTGTACTTATATTTTCATTGTGCTGTGATGTTTTGCACTGCTGCCCAACTGAGAAGTAAATGTGTTAGATAATTTTAAGGTATATAAATCTAACTCAATTCATGTCATTATTTTTCTACGCCAATACAGGGTACATTTGTCATTAATAGCACACAGATAATTTATTCACAGATTGCAATCTTGCTGAATATCCTGGTACATTGTATTAAATCTGGAGCTTACCGGTTGCATTTTCGTAAATTTTATATAACACGTCATTTCAAATAATTTATTGCCGTTGGAAATAGACCAATTTTCGATCCTTCATTACGTTTTCATAGTGATATATATATATTTTTCAGGAACAGTGTCCTGAGATTCAAGACTGACCAAACCTTGAGAAGGATTGCTAGTCTTATGGAGGGACATCAGCCATTAGCTCAAGAACTAGTGATTCGAGTTATTTTGTTTGCTGTGTTTTAGTAAGTTGAATTCATATTGTGTAGGTAGTAACACATTATCTTACAAAGTAGATTTAATATAGACAGAATCCTGAATATTGATTACAGCAAAACTTGGCCAGATATAACAAACACAGATATAGCAGATTATGGCTATAATAGATTGTTATTCATGTTCCGCCAAAATCCTTACGTATAACAATAGAAAATTGCCACAATTATAACGTATACATACTGCTCTAAAGAATTACAATTATGGATTCCTTCAAAAATTAAGAAAAATAAAGCCGATGATAGTAGATTTTTGTGTGTAAAATTTCCAGGACATTAAATTTTTATGCTTACCTACTGAGCAATGGAAAAATCTTTCAAAATGGACACAATTATATAAATGGTATCAAAACAATTCCTTTATAGGTATTACCGGTATTTAGAGAACGAGACAGGTTCCCTATGTTTGATACAAATTTGGGGGTGGACGAGTGCGTAGCACTTGTCCAAATTTGTATCAAACATAATTTGTATCAAACATAGAGAAACTGTCGAGTTCTCTATATGATTTGTGACAAGATTCAATCAAAATGAGCATCTGACACTTCTAACTGATCAGAAGTGTCATGTAAATTTCACTTTTTCCTAAATTGAAAAAACAGGTGCATTCCCGGGTCAATAAGTGTATTTTAGTTACATGTTTATTACACAATTTCGGCAGATCGCGTGAGACTTTGTATCAGTTTAGGTTTGACCACAGCTAGGGTAAGATGGACATTAGCTCTCTTGATTTCCTAACGGACGAGGTGGACGATATCACCTTATCGCAGATATGCGAAAATATGGAGACAGAGCATCACATATTTGAAGGGCTTCAAAATCTTAGTTTTTGCGAAGATTTGAATGCGGGCGCTGCAGAGAGCTGTTTAATGGACTTTGATTGCGGGGATATTATGACTTTAATGGACTGTGACGTTCAGAAGAGCGAAGTGAAAGAAAACACTGCCTCTAGATTTGGACCAGTTGTAAACGATGACAAATTAAGAAATCTTATTGAAGGTCAGGAAAACCGAAACACAAAATATGATACAAAATGGGCCTTGAATGTGTTTGAAAAATGGCGCGAGCAGAGGGAAGGGGGTGTTATAGAACTTCACTTAATGGATGCTACAACCATGAAGCATTGGCTTGAACGTTTTATTGTTGAGGCTCGAAAGAAAGACGGATCTGAATACCCCCCAAAATCACTGTTCCTTATTTTGTGTGGACTTTTGAGGCATTTGAGACAGAGAGGTGTTTATGATAAAAACTTTCTTGACGAGAAAGAAACATTTTTTATTGGAATGAGGAACGTTTTGGATGCAAAAATGAAATCGCTCATTGATCGGGGAGTGGGATGTGAGATCCGCCAAGCTGATCCTTTATGGCCGGAAGAAGAAGAGAAATTATGGCAAGAGGGTGTTTTTGGTAAAGAGAACAGTGAACAATTACAACACACACTGTTTTTTTATTCATGTAAATTGTTTGGTTTAAGGGCGTGTGATGAACACCACAAATTGCAGTGCGAACAATTCTTCATTGGAAACGATGTTCATGGACAGTTCATTCAATTTCTTGGAAGAGCATCGAAAACTTACAAAGGCGGTTTTGGGCAGATGAATGTACAGACGAAGAATTTGAAGCATTACAGTGAGCCTGGTATGTATTAGCGTGTATTTGATTCAATTAAGGTGGGGTGTCACTAGCTTGTATTTCAATGAATGGTTAACCATCATAGGCGTCGGAACCGGGGGGGGGGGGGGGGGGGGCAAGGGGAGGCTTAGCCCCCCCTCCCACTTTTTTTTTGGCAGTTAGACATTTTATTTCTTTATTTTTTTGGCTATCATTATTTCTGATAACTTTAGCTCCCCCCCCCCCCCCCCTACCCAACCCCTACTTTCAGTTTGCTTCCAACGCCACAGATCATTATTACATATATATCTAAGCAATGTATTGTTTTAAAATTGATTTGATTTAAACATATTTTATTATGCTTTCAAATTTGCAGGTAATCGGTGCTTAGCAGAGTATTTCCGGATATATTCTGATGCTCTAGAGGGCCAGGGGCCATTCTATCATACACTACGGCACACAGGTAGTGGGAAAAATAAACTGAAAACTTTTATTAAGTCTATTGCAAAAAAAGGAGGACTGCAAGGGAATTATACTAATCACAGCAGTAAAAAGACATGCGCAACGCAGCTTTATGTAGGAAGAGTCCTGAAGGAGGCCGAAATTATGTCCGTGACAGGGCACCGATCACAACAAGGGGTGAGGAAATACATGAGAATTAAGTAACGTTGACATGAAAAAGAATATTTGCAAGATCTTGGGTCCACCTATATCAACATCAGAGGAGTCGCTGGAACCATCTTCAACAACCCAGGAGTCGATGGAACCGTCTTCATCATCGCAGGGATAACTAGAGTGCAGAAAACGGCCCGTATCTTTGATAAATTCGGGTAATTCTGAAGACGACGCAAAAAGGTTTTGCCTGGAAAACCAACACATTATAAAGGAATTATCCAACACTGCATCAGTTTTTAACAACTGTCAGTTTTCATTTTCGTTTGGATCTAAATAACTGTCAGTGGAATTAAGTGCATGTGTTCCCGAATGTAAAAAAGTCGTAATTCTCTTGGGGATTTTTTATTGAGATGTCCAAGAAGGACCCCTACTCCTTTTCTTGCTATGTGTATTTTAACAGTTTTGAATATTATTTGCATATTGATTTTGCAAATATTGAAATTAAAATTAAATCTGTTATATTGATTGTTGCATTGATTTATATTTAGATCGTTCTGTATATATTTAAAATACAGAACAGTTCACTAATACAGAACGGTTTATTGGCTAATACAGCACGATTTATCAGCTAATACCACAGGGTTTTGACCACAGGGTTTTGACACAATCTGTGCAAAAAAAAAAAAAAAAATCGTATGTATAGCACAGGGTTTTGACACAATCTGTGCAAAAAAAAAAAAAAATAAAACCCTGTGGCTAATACAGTACAGCAAATAGCTCCGCTTCCAGTAACCTGTACTGTGTTGCTAATACAAAATGGTAAACTTCAAAGAAAAACACAGCCATCGTGTCACAAGTGTAAATTAATACATGGTAATTTTACTAGAATGGGTATGGGCGGCGGAAAGGATAAAAAAGACGTTAATGCAAAACGAACAACTAATTTTAAAAAACATGCTAAAATACGAAACAGACCAGCTTAAAACAATATCAACAGCCTCTTTTGCAAAATCAACAGACACCAATGCAAAACAAATGATCACCAATGCAAAACCAACGGTCATGCACTGAATTAACGCTAGAGCAGTTTCAACGTCCAGCTTAGCTTAAAGCAGTCAAGATGGCAAAGACCCTCAACATTGATAACTTCATTGCAACCCCTAACTGGTGTTTTAGATTTATAAAGAGGAAAACCCTGTCCATGCATCAGAGAATGACAATAGCCCAGCAGCTGCCTGCAGACCGCCTTTGTAATGGACCAGCTGAAGCAGTACAACATCAACAGCGACAGTGACAGCATCATCAACATGGACGAAGTCCGTTTGACATACCGATGGGCAGAACTGTTGATGTCCAGATTACCTGTAGCGTGACCATCCAAACAATGGACCATGAAAAGTCAAGTTTTACGGTGGTCTTAGCATGCACTGCCAGCGGGAAGAAGTTGCCACCCCTGATTATCTTCAAGAGAAAGACCCCCATCAAAGTAGAGCTACCCAACGAGATCATTGTTCATCAAAATGAAAAAGGCTGGATGGACAACGACATCATGAACCTGTGGCTGTCCTCCTGCTATGTGAAGAGACCCAGGGCTTCTTTAGGCAGTCCAAATGCTTACTGGTACTCGACTCAATGTGTACACATATCAGCAACATCACAAAAGATCACATCAAAGCCACAGATTCCATCCTTGCTGTTATCCCCAGAGGTCTGGCGAAGATTTTGCACCCTCTCGACATATCCATCAACAAATGCTTCAAGTCAGAGATGCAGAAGATGTGGGAGAGCTGGATGTCAACTGGAGAGAAGAGCTACACGACAACCCGCCGTATGAGGCGAGCATCCTACCAAACCGTGTCACGGCGTGTGCCAGTGGGTGAAAGATGCGTGGACGGCAGTCCCTCCCTCCGCCATCATCAGTGGGTTCGTAATTTTAAGCTGAGATTGTCTAAGCCCCATTGAAAGATGAGGAAGCTCCATTGGCTGCATCCACTGATGACCTATCGCTAACGCTAGCCGCCTTATTCCTCAGTGACAGCGAGGGTTCTGACTTTGAGTGCTTTGATTCTGATGCAGACAAGAGGTGTGCGTAAACATTGTTTAAAATGTTAAGAGACAGTGATTGTGAATTTTAACGTGATGTGACTGCGCATTAAAATGTGAACTTCATCTGTGTACATACAAAATGAGACTTTGTTTACATTGTGCTATTTATTAATTTTATTATTATTTAATGCTTTTAAAATACATGTATTCTTGAAAATAATAAAATTTTGTTATCTAAGATTTGTGTGTTTTTTCCATCACATACCAATACTTAATATGAGCGTCTCTGAATTCAGTCTGGGAAATTAACAATGTACTTGTTTATACACAGTCGAGCTCCTCGCACATGCTAATCATGCCCACAGGCTTCTATAAGATCAGAGGTTGACCCATCTCGGCATCTGTATATACACAGTGAAAAGAGGTGAAAACGATTATCATGATTATGTAGACATTGATTAAGCCATGCGGTACAATAAATGAGTAATAGTTTAAAAGTTAGACTGACCAAAAATCTTGACAAATAATTACAATGACAATAGATGGACGATAACTTAGCGGGTGAAATGAAAACCTAGCTGCCTTACATCACCACTGAGCCAATTGTGCTCCACTGTGTTTACTTGTATTATACATGTATTGTTTTACATAATTTGTGCCTTCTTGAAATTACCGGTATATGCTGTACATTGTATATAATGTATACTGTATGTTGAAGTGAATTGAAATTGAGCTTCCTATGAAAGAATTTGATATTATTTGACGCTGTACAAATAATTTACTACTAAAAATGTGCATTTATTATTATAGATTAGAATCACATATGTAACATCTTAGCCATGCAGATTATGTATTCTAGACTGGTAATAACTTTAATTACTGTATTATAACAGAGAAATATTTGCCTCCGTTTTATTTTTGCCCCTTTCATCCTAGTTATCAGGGGTGAATTAAAAGACTACTAGAGGATTTCAAAACAATTTTCAAGTAACTGACTGTTAATTAGAAAAATTATATAATTATCATATAATCCATTGCCTGGGTGAATTCAAGATGGGGCAAAATCATTTGCAAGAACTAGTTTAGAAGGGCGAAAAAACATTGGCTGAAATAACCCTGTATACAAATACAGTACCGATCAGACCCAACCTAACAGAAAATAGACTCCAACTAAACCCTGGGTTTACTTTCGGGGTTTACTCAGAGTTTACTTCAGGTTTACTAGAGCAGACCCAGAGTTAACCCCGAGTAAACCCAAAGAAAACCCAAAGTGAACACAGAGAGTAGACCCTGATCAGAAGTAGACCTCTGAAAGCAGACGCTCCATGTGTATTTGGAATATACAAGGGGCAGGACTTACAGGCAGTAAGATAAAAGATGAGTCTGCTTCACACTTCAATGCATAAAGTGGACCCCAAAAGCAAACCCAGAATAAACCCAAAGTAAACCCCGAGTGGACCCAAAGCAAACCCCGAATGGAAGCAAATTTTTAAAAAGCAGACCCCGAGTAAACCCCGAAAGTAAACCCAGGGTTTTGTTGGGGCTGCTCTGGTGTTAGGTTGGGTCTGGTCGGTACTGTATTTGTATTTTTAAACATATTTGATGTACTTTTGGGCTGCAGCTAGTTTGCAAATTGTGAATGTTTGATCTATATAAGTTGGTCTATATCTGAATAGTTGATCTATTTTTGTTTCAGTGTGACAGATGATGCTGTTCCGTATTACAGACAAATCCAGAAGGAGGAGCAGTGGCTGTACAGGTTTCCCATGACCCCCAGCATCTACCCTGGGAAAGTTCTTTGGGTCTGTTGTACTCTAACATACCACAATTAATTGTCAGTATTAAACAGTTGTAATGCACATTTATTTATTAAGACATTTTTGGTATTAAAATTGGTAACAATTAATTTTTATCATATGTTTGGATCTTCTTGTACTTTTTCCTTTAAAGCAATATTAAGTTTCTACATAAACAAAACATGCACTTAAAAAAAATCAGAGTATTTTTGAAGCAATCGCAACTTCTCGGGTGAGCTCGGAAAAACACAATGAATGTATTAAAATTACCGAATGTTAGATTTTTTTTACAAAATTGAGTCGCTTCCCATCAATATAAATATAAGACTAGACAGCCTTGCATGTCTCCTCAGTGGTATGTTGTCTTGATATATCATTGGTTTAAAGAAGTCTAGCTCATATCTCAACAAATTGTAAAATGTGTTGTATTTATATCCAGTTTTATTTTTAAAAAAACGGGGGTTGTCATGGATGCCTGTGTAATACATTCGAGGTGTTTTTCCGAGCTCGCCTGAGAAGTTGCGATAGTTTTTAAACAGCTGTCTCATATCTAATATTTCTTGTACCGGTATATATATAATACATTTTTTAACATGTATAACAGAAAACATTTGCATTGTTATATTTGACAGATTTTCTTTTTTCCAAACAAAGGTCAGGGGTGTGTGACAGAGATAGGAAGCTGACAATGACATGTTCTGTCAGTATATTTGTCATTTGTCTCTTTCAGGTGACAGTTCTGACAGTACCTCTGACAGCGGTGCTGATTTTCTACTTGTTACGGCGAGACAGAGTGGACGCTAGGCAAGCCCTTCTGTGTAGGTGGCACAAATACAGTAAAACACGCTTATTACGAAGTACCAGGGAAGGGCGATTTTGCTTTGTTATAAGAGTAATTCGTTTTATCTGTCAAGTTTACAACATGTAATTAAGTCATGGGGAATCAAAATCACTTCACTGTAAGCATCAATTCATTATAAGCGTGTTCGCTATAACCTTGTTTTACTGTATACATGCTAAAGCCCTGTTTAGTTCAAATCTCACTGTTACGCGTTAGGCTAAAAAAAATTTAGTTTACCAGGTATAATATTGTAAAGAATATCGCCTATGTCACAACATCAAAAACATATCAAACAGCATGACATTTAACTTTTGATTTTGTACAATTTAATTTCAATTTTAATCAAATGTTAAATGGCCTTACTTTTGACACTAAATAGCAGAAAAGTAAATTATAAGGAATAAAATAAATGGCTACATGTACCCAAATTATACTTATATAAACTTGGTCGGAACAGTTAACCCTTTTTTAAGAAACTACTTCTAAATCACTGTTTATGAACTGTAAACTGCCCAAATCCAGTTTATTATCGTATAAATTTAGCAGTTATTGAATTCATTCCCTATTAGTAAAACTATAATACTTGACCTTAGAAAAAATGGAATGAAAGAGTGCAAAGGAGAGGATTACTAGAAATATTCTCTGTACAGGAGTGATTTTTAAAGATATCACAAAAAATTGAAGTGTAACAGTTATTTACACAATAATACCTAAATATTAAATAACCAATAAATAGGTACATGTACCTGATTAGACTTTAATCACAAGGGTAACTGTGAGGTCATAAAAGGTGCATTTTTCCGTATTTTTCATAAACAGAGCAGAAGACATCAATTTTCAGTAGTTTTAGATTAGAAAATAATGTACGCCTACGATGAAATTCATATTATAACTTTATCATGTGACACCACATGAAATATATTAATTTCATTGTGGGTGACGGCTGAGGACACATTTTCCTCTTTAAAAAGCTATGAGAATATGTGCCATTTTTCATCGTTTTGACTACATCTTAGAAATATGACATAAAATTGAAGTCATTTTTCTCTTTTGAAAACAGAATAAAAGTGAATAACTAGGTACTTTATGCACACATGTGTTTTAGATTGAATGTTTCATGATATTTATACAACTTTTGAATTTTAAGGCATTTATTGAAAGAAACTATACCTTCTTCTTTGAGACACATTTTGTTGTGCATTTGAGTGCATGTCAGTGTGATTGTGTGATGAACGAGGAGGATCATTAATTAAATGTTTTTTTCTCCCTTCAGGTGCCTCACTAGCAATTTTCTTGACGGGATCGGTCACAAATTTCATTAAGCTGGGAGTGGGCAGGTTTGTATTTACTCTTGACAATTTATAATTTCTTTTAACTGATTTGACTTACATACAGATACATTTATATGATGAACAATTTCAAGAAAAGAAGCATCGATCTTAGTATAACTGTCAGTAGCCATTGATAATATCTTTCACACTGTAGTCCTGATTTCATTTTGGCATTTGTTTTAAAAAGTACTTTAAGGTCTAATCAAAATTTTGTAACTTCAATGGCATAGATTCAGTAATATACATATATAAATGTTCTCATTTGGCTATGTATTATTAATAAGCATTTTTACGGAATGTTGTTTCCACTAAATCAAGTACTTTGCTTGATGCCTCTCTTTGTTTAATTCATTCCATAGACCTCGCCCAGATTTCCTCCAGCGCTGTTTTCCTGATGGCAAAATTCAGGACAACATGAACTGTACAGGAAATGTCAAGGACGTCATTCAGGGATACAAGAGCTTTCCCAGCGGACACTCGTCCTGTAAGTTCGAGACATTCTTTATTATCAATGAAATTATGTATTATTCACATGCTTATATCTCAATGAAATAAGTTGGACGGACAAGTATTTGTTTATCTATGAATATATATTTATATTAAAATTACTGTAAACCAATTTTTATTCCCGGGCGAGAAATTTTCACGAGGTTCTTGAGAGCCTCATCATCGCAAATATAAACACAAAACACTTCCTTAAATGTCTTTGCATTATATTTTAACTTTCAAATAATATCTTGATTACAAAAATTACTGGTGCTCACCACAATTTAAACCAGATTATGTCCATTAATTTGCAAAACATTATTTTAAAAGTTATTGCAAATAAGAGTTGATATACAGTAAATGCTTCTTACTTCTGTAACAGTCAGACCGGTTCGAATACCCCGCCAGATCACTGGACTAGAGATTCAGGTAGCCCATTTTCGAATCTCGGTCTGGTTCGTCATTATTTCTCCCATCCCATTACACTTCTCACAGAAATGTTTTCTTTGCATACCAACCATGGAGATGTACCAATGTATTATAAGTAATTTGAAGTTATCATTGAAGTTTTTTATTTAATATACAACTAGTTTTTAATGTTTGTTTAACAGTCTTAAGTTATACAGTACGGATACTGGTTTCTCTTTTTTCATAATGATCAATCCATAGAATTCGTTCGTAATTTGTATATTCTATGAATGAAGAGATAGTCTGTCTTATATTTTTCAGTTGCCTTTTCTAGTCTTGGTTTTGTGGCTCTCTATATTGCCGGCAAACTCCACATCTTTAATCGGAATGGTCACGGAAACTCCCTGAAGATTTGTTTGTTTGTGTCTCTGTTAGTGTGGGCCACTCTCATTGCTGTGTCAAGGACAGCTGACTTTCATCATCACTGGCAAGGTCAGTTCAAGGTCAAAAGATAAAAAAGAAGTATGCTCTAGCTACATTATTAATTTTAAGTATACTAGGCATACCATATTTTAATAAGGGAGTTTACTCTACTCTTCAATTTTTACATTTAATTATACTCTGTCCCAAGATATCCTCGATTCACATTTTGCTTAATTACTCGATATTTATAAATACCTCAGGGTTCAAACGATGTTCATTCAAAAGTATGAAAAATTTCCAAGATTTCTCAGTTGAAACGCCCCCATTAGCTTATCAGGTTTCAAAAAACATTTTCAAAAATGTGATGTCTACGGGAATTTTGTATTGCAGTAAGCCCGGATGATAACGTTGAAAAATTGTACGAGGTTTTCCAAGTAACTTCCAAATGAAGAAAAGATGTAAACATTCCCCATTATAAATCTCCGTAAGAAATCTATTTTCGATCCTGTGATTTTTTTTCGAGTGAAAAATGATAATGTGTCAATGAAGATATCTTTGAAATTTTCCCTTTCATCGAATTTAATTGCACTTCTTTCACAGGTATGTATATTTTTATTAAAAATCGATCAAATGTGCTGCACAAATATCTTGGGACAGACTATAGTGAATGTTAAACAGCGGATTATGATAAAGATTTCCATTTTAAATCCTTTATTGTACATACCCAGTAGTCTACAGTTCATTTACTTTTGAATTCATATGTGGTTGGGGTTTTTCTTTTTTTGGGTCATATAGATGTGACTGTTGGCAGTATCCTTGGAATGACCTTGACCTACTTTTGCTACAGACAGTACTACCCTGCTCTGACTCGTGCTGTTTCACACTTGCCCTATATTTCGCTTCCTTCAGAGCGTGACCTAATTTCAACTTTACCTGCATCTGCTGTGAATAACTCAGAAGCTGTCAATTCTTTGATGAAAATGGTCTGATTGCCTGCAGTGACATGCACATTTGATATATGAGAGAGAGAGAGAGAGAGAGAGAGAGAAAGCATGTAAGATCAAGCAATAGAGTGAAAGAGCATCAAAACGTTCTTGGAGAGGAAAATGAAGACAGAAAGAGAGAGAGAGAGAAATGTCTTATAGACGACCAAGGAAAAATATAATTTGTTCTGACTAGTAATTTTTGTATTTTTGTTGTTGTTGTTGTAAGTTGCTGTTCATTTGTTGGTATTTGGCACTAGCTGAGGTGTTTGTTTTATGACATAGATGAAGTTTGACATCAGACTAATTTCTCTAGCTGTCCAAGAAGCTTTATACGATAAAACAAAGTTTTATAACTATTACAATAAAACTAATGCTCTGATATTTTTTATATACATGTACTATGTACAAGAATTAAATCAAGATATTTTCGTAATTTTGCATTACACACTATCTGACTGAAAGGAGAGTGATTGGTATCTGTTTGTTATTTGATTCATATTGTTTCATTCATACAGAGCCTCAGCTGTTATAAAATACTCAGTGTAATTTAATTAGTATGGTTACCATGTTGTATTTAATACATGTACATGTGTATATGAGAATCTGAATCTTTGAATTGCCAAGCTTGCTAGTCTTTTCACTGTTTGGTGGACATGTTTGTTAAATACATTTTACATTTACTTAATTATACATTCATTGTAATGGTACTTAATAAATGTATTCTTAGTAGTAATATATTTTTATCGTGATATGGAGTGAGTATGGATAAATTTACCATACGTCTACTTTTATTAGTGACTTCTTTATTTGCAAGTCAAAATGTATGCAAAGGAAAGTTGGTCTACCATATTTGAGAATTACTCAAATACAAAAAAAAAAGGAATCAGTTTTTTATCTGCCTGAAAAACACTGACATGCCATTGGGTACATGTTAACTTGTTGTTATTAATGTATTTGAACCTGTATATGTAAGATATACAAGGATGTATGTAAACAAGCTACTGTAAAGTTAATTAAGTTATTAGATTGCTCATTAAAATTAAAAACAGACTTAATTAACATGCGAGTATATAATTATTAGTACATGTACTTGTGCCTAAAACATGTAGATAGTGAAAGTATGTCTGGTAATCAAAATATTGGGATGACATTATCTTTGAAAAAAGCTTATGAGGGTCAGTTTAAAACAGTTTTAATCAATCAATATAATGTTTATATAATTGATAATTTCGTTGATACATGTATTATGTAAGTTATTTATATTTGTCTCCTGCTTCTTCTCTGCCATTTTGTAGTGAAGCCATCTGTGTTCAAACTACTCTTACTGCTTAGCTGTCGACACAGAAAGGGGCTCCTTTCTATTTAAATTATCTTGACCACATCTTGTACACTGTAAATATATTGTTACAACAATGAGCACAACCTCTATACATATTATTGGTGTATAGATAAATAAAACAAAAAAAAACATTTTTTTTCTTTCATTGTACTTTAACTACCTGTACATTTGAATATTTATTAATTTATATGATATTATTTAATTTTTTGGCTATTTTGCATGCACATGCAATTCTCTCTTCAATGCAAAGACCAATTAGAAATTTCTTGAAATTTAAAGAAATAATGTATTTTATTATCTCAGGCTATCATTGTAATGTTTCTATGCATTACATGCATATTTTTAAAATTCATATTATTCTTATTAAAGGTAAATTTAACTAAGAACTTGTTCCTAAGCATCATTTTCTTTTATTATGAACTAATAAAAATTCTACAAATCAAATCAAAATTATTATAATAATGACTTAACACTCCCCCATTCACATTTTTACACGATAGAACGTACATTTATGTAGATAAAGAATTATTTTTAAATGATTTATACTTCATCTTAAATTAAGTTTCTTCTTGTCATTTTCTTTATCAGCAATGGTTATCAATAAGAAATATTTCTGTAGATAAAAGCTTATTTTTGGTATGTGTTTGTCATTGCTAATGAAAACAATTTAAGATCTAACTGTAATTGTTGTACATACAAGCAAAAGTAGCAATAATTCATTTATCTATGACTTAAACAAACAATTTGGAGATCAAAGATTAGGGACAGATAATAAGGGGGGGGGGGTAATCAGAATATGGACAATTATTATTATTACTCTTCTCAAGCCAAGCCCCAAAAAACTTCACTCAAACCCTTCTTCAAAGGAATTATATAATTAACACACTCATTGTTTAATTACCTGTAAGATCTGAATCTCCTCATGCATTAGCCAATAGGATTGGAGGATTTTGTAGCATTCAGCCAATGGTATTTTGAGTTTTGTTTTGTTTGTACAAGAGAGGCAATATTTTGTGCCAAACTTTTAAATATTGTATTCAATTTTGAATGAAAGGAAGCCTTTTTTAGCTGTCTCAAGGTAAGTCTGTATTTTAATTTCAAGAATTATTTGAGAGTTGAATAAGACATAAATTTAATAATTTTATAAAATTAAATTTTAATATATTTATATATATTTAATATAATTTAATAATTTTTGCTTTTATATTTTATGATAAATGATATGTTGCATCACTATTACATGTATAGGAACATCTATATTAATGAAGTTAAAGATCAGTTTTTTCTTTTTACTTAGTCAATTATAAAAATAGTAATTGACACACATTTCATAAATAATTCTTATTTTGTTTTATCTATTGAGATAATGAACAAAATAACAATTCTGTTATTTAAAAGCTAGACAATTTAAAAGTTGGTAGGTTATTTAATGATTTTTAGATTTATGCCATATGATATTTTAGTGAATCTTTTGATTTGATTCAATATTGGTTTGAGTTATTTGAATCATTATTTCAATATGTTTAAAAGTTGTATGATAAATTCAGAATTGATATTATTTGCAATCTTAGTTAAAAGAAAAAAAAATGTGCATTTCTAATATGTGGAAAATTTTTTAATTAATTTATTGATTTCTGCAATCATAGCACATTTTGGTTGACTGGTTCGGGAGGGGGGGTGCTATATGATTTGAATTTAGTAAGTAAATCATTTATTATATGTGACATCTGTGCGTGAAGTAGTGATTTCAATTATTTACAGCTTGGGTTTCATCATATTTATACTAATTATCCTTATCACATGAATATTATAATGCAATTGTTTGGTTGCTGATTTTATAAATACGTTGGTCATAATTAAGATATTTTAAAACTTTTAACAAGGTGCTATATTTAAATTGCTCTGGTTTCTAAAATCATAAGTTTTTGAAGTACGTCTATCTGTCTGAGTTTATATCAGGAAAGAGATTTTATAAAAAATGAAAAACATATTGTTTAATCATAATACATACATACATACATACATACATACAATACATACAACTCTCGCTGATTATGGATGAATTTAAATAAATCTGTGATTGAAATTCTTCTTAATCTGTTAAATTTCAAATTAAAAACTATCAAAAATTTAAAAATAACCTGGAGAATATAAACTGCTCTGTGATATGTAGCGAAAAAAAATAAGAATTTTGACTGGTGGCGAGCTGTCTTGAGTGGTGGCGAGTTGTCTGAAATGGGGGGGGGGGGGGTGAGTTGTCTTTGGTTGTACAGTGTACTGAGGGCGACTTGTCTTGGGGGCGAGTTGTCCTGATTCCGTTTCAAATGTACATCAATTATTGTACAGATTAAAATACAACATAATATTGTTATCAAACCTACATGTCACTGCTTGGATCTCAGTAGAGAATGTTTTTGCTGATTAATTCAAAATCTAACATTTCATATTTTGTGCAGTGTTTGACATTTTACAAACAAAAAATTGGATAGCAGATTTTTTTTTTTACTTAATTGTGACCTCCTAATGGAATCAAATGAAATTTTTATAATTAGATAACTATAATGAACATATTTATTATAAGCTTAAAAATTAACTATTGTTATTAAAAAAGAAATACTAGGTAAAAAATATTAAAGTCAGAAAAAGTCAAATTCATGTTCATGCAGTTATTTTAATCACTATACATTAATATAATGATGAAGGTTTTTTAAAAACACGTCTAAAAAAACACATACAGAATGTAACCCCCAAAAAATATTTATATAATAATTAAATTGATAACGATTTTCTAAGAGAAATAATTTTTTGTGTTTTGTTACAGCATTATGGATCTGTTGCTCAGTCATTTCTTGGACACGCCCATCGGCCATGCCATCAGAATCCCTGCCCAGGTTCCTCCACCACCACCATCCCCTCACCCACAACAGTAAGTCATCGGGAAATATCTTAACCTTATTAGTTCAGTATTACAATGCACTGAGGGCTAAGTGACATACGTCTTGATCATTTTTAAAATTATCATGCACGACTCCAGAAAATCATCTTACTTTCTATTCCCTTTTTTTTTGATTCAAGTATACTCATATAACATAAATCATTATAATCATTATAAATCATTATAAATTGCATATTAACTTGATAAATATGAGAGAGAGAGAAAAAAAAAGCGAGAAAGAAAGAGAGAATATCATCTTTATGGGAGTGGGGTGGGGAGGGGGGATCCAAGGGAGAAATGTAATTGCTGAGGAGGGGATTTTACCATGAGATTTGAATTTTCCCAGGGCTAAAAGTGATCGCTAGGAAGGGGATTTTACCATGGGAATTGAAATTTCCAAGGGGAAGGCCTTGTGGACCCCATCTAAATTAGACGTCCCACATTTAGATACACAAATAATTATTTGGCAAATCATTTCATTTTGTCAACTAATATCTCAGCTAAAGACTATCTGAATTTTTAATAAGGGGATTGAGCCATCAGGGTGCAATTTTCCTCTGCTATTAGTTTTTCCATGTATTGTTTTTAATTTTTTACCGGGATATTGATTTTCATCAAAGTCAATATTAATAGGTTTAGATTTTTTTTAAAATTTGATAACGTGTCTAATCATGACATGAAGAAAAAAGCAAAATTTTACTATCGCAGCATAAGATTTAAAATATTAAATGAATATGAAAATAATATATATAGTTAAATACGTTGTCTTTTCATATTACAAAAAATAATGAAGCAGTGCTTTTTAGTTCAGAACACCACTTTGTTGTATAGGTTTAAAAAAATTAAAAGTTATCTCTCTTATCAGAGAAAGATTCCACCTTGACTCTTACAAAAATAAACATATTAAGTTTTCTAGCATTTTTTGGAATAGCCGAAAAAAGTTAGTAACAAATAGATTTGCATAGGAATACAAGGCGGGGCCATAGGAAGGCCAGTACATAAGGGTCATGCAGTGTTAAGTAGAAAAGGTCATTCTTGCCAGGTTCAGGCAGTGGGCAAAGCTTAGATCTTTTTCTCTTCTATTTTTAGGTCACCTGAGTCACTCAGGTGACCTATTGCAATTGGTCTTCGTCTGTCGTCGTGCGACGTTCGTTAACAATTTTATAATTTTAACTTCTTCTTGAAAACTTAGTGGCAAGGCCAATTGTTACAATTTTTGATGTGAAGCATATCTATGGTAAGAGGAATCTTCTTCTCTACTCCCACACGTGGGGAAAAAACTAAATGCATGATTATAATGACTCCATGAAGCCCGCTGCAAAAATTGTGAAACTCATGGCCCCTGAGTCAGGAGTTCAGGCCCTAGGGTGGGACCAATATGGCCATATAGTAAAAAAAAATATTAAATTTTAAAAAAATCTTATTCTCTACTCCCAAATATATTTGAGAAAAAATAAATGCATGTTTATGATGTCCATAAAAGCCCTCTACCTAAATTGTGAAATTCATGACTTCTGGGTCTGGGGTATTGCTTTATAGTAATCAAAGTTAACAATTTGAACTTCATCTTGAAAACTATATGGTAAATTGTCACTTAATATTGAATTAAATATATGTTCTTTTTTAGAAAATCTACTTAATAATCCTGTAAATTGTATACTTGTAGAAATAAGCTGTATATGCATTTTGTGTGCACTTAAAAGAAACTGTGAATATAATAAAAGATTGACCATTAGAGGCCTCAGGTCTTTTATTACCAAAACGTTTGGCCCCTGGAGCTACGGTATAGATAATTTCGAGATTCCTCCGACTCTTGAACCCCCAACCCCCCTTTTAATGAATAAATATTTTTCAAACATCAAACAATATAAGCAGGGTAACAGTCAGAGGAGTCTCAGATTAGGGTTAAGACTTCAAAATGAAGCTTAAAATGCAAACATGAAACTCTCCGACATGTCAATCTGAGGGATATGGGACTCAGATGACCGTCAAGGCCTGAGGGCCTCTTGTTAGATTATATATTTGTATGAAAAAATATACAAATACAAATAAGGATGTCCAAGTAGCGCAGTGGACAATGCACTCGCTTATCACCGCTGCGACCCGAGTTCGATCCCCGTGATCGGCAGTGGTTGTATGTGGAAGGGTATGGTGGTCACCTGCTTAGACATGTAGGTTTTCTCCGGGCACTCCGGCTTCCTCCCACATCAATGACCCCCTCGCGCTAACATCCATGCCAACAAAAGATATTGATATAAGTTGTAGAACTTGTTTATCAAGTGTTGTAAAATAAATAAAGTTAAGTTTCAGTTTATAAAAAAATATGCAATATTTTAATATTTTAGCAGTTGTGCTATTTATAGAAACACTTGCAATGCCAATTGCCAGGACTTTGCTTTTAGTAAAGCCTGGTTAAAATAACTGGTAAAACGACTGCTAAGCATTGTAAAATGTTCTATCTATTATAGTTTAACCATATTAATACAGCATTTACTGGTATTTATTCTTAGAGCCACCTTTATTGTTTTTATAAGCTTTAATTTTTTTTTATCATTAACAATAACATGACCAAACACACTTTCATTAATTTATACAAATTTTGAGTCTTGTTCTCATGTCCATTTGCAGCTTGGTCCTGGGTCTTCAGAGAATGAAGGATGCTGCCTCTATGTGCTCCAATGAAAACTACTCCTCCATACCAAACATAGCATCCATGGCAACCAGTGTCCTAACCAATCACCAAGGCTACTCAGATTCAGGTCTGGCTTCACTTCAGTTGGAGGAAGATCTTCCAATTCCAGACTTCAACCACCTGCCTTCCAGTCTGGAGGAAGATGACAACAACAATCAGACCAATCCCTTGAGGTCAGCCATCTTCCAGAAGATTCTCAACAGCTATCCACAGCTCAGCAAGAAGATGCAGAGAAGCCATTACGTAGCTAAGAAGTTCCAGGAGGCCCCCAGCAACCGTTCCGACTGCCTGTATCAAGCCTCAAGGACCTCCAAATTCTCTGATGACATCACTGTCGACAACCTGGCTTCTGATTTCATGGATGAGGAGTTTGACAGTGGATACCACAGCTTCAGTGACAATGCCTCCATCAATTCCAGTGGCTCCGTTTCTCCTAACTCCAGTGCCATGGAACAACTGCAACAGAAGTTCCTTGAGGATTCCAGCATGAAAAACGAGTGTTCTAACTTCGATGATCTGTGTGTGTACGAGTCCATCATGGATAGTTGTTCAAAACCCTGTGACATTTTAGAGGCCAAGACCGTGTCGTCTGCTGTCATTGTGTCTGCCGTCAAGTTTAAACCCACCAAACACCAGTGTCCTGTGTGCGGGAAGACATACAGAGGAAACACCAACTTGAACTATCACATGGCTACCCACACCGGCATCCGGCCTCACAAGTGTTCCATCTGCGGCAAGGCCTTTACCCAGAAGTCCACTTTGCGCACACACTTCCGGATTCACACAGGCGAGAAACCGTACAAGTGCCGAACCTGCACCCGTGCATTTGCCGACTACTCCACCTGCATGAAGCATGAGCGGACCCACAGCGGGGAGAAGCCTTACGCATGCCCAGAGTGTGGAAAGTGTTTCGCCCAATCCGGAAATATGCTCCGACATCGACAGACACACAGGAAAAACTGAAATTCCACAAAAAGTGCTTATATATTGTAGAATACATTCAAGAAAGTGCCAATATTTACATTCCAATCTCTTGTGTTGTTTTTCATACAGAGTTTGTTATTACTGCAGAAATCAGTATTGTTCATTATTTCAATGTATATGTATTGCATTATGTTTTGTGTATTTAAACATGTGGAATGTTCATTTAAATGTATATAGTACTTGTAATTGTGTTTTGACTGTTATGTATTTTGTAAAAAATGTCATTTCACGATTTTCATTTATTTGAAAATAAATGTTCTATTGATACAGTAATAGTTGTTGGTTTCTTTTGTAAAGCAGAAACAATTTTTTTGAAACAACATACCATTAAAACGGATTTCTTATTATATATTATGGTACTCCCTTGGTGTTTCTACCACGTTTTTTTTTATGAGTTGACTAAGTGTTTAGTGTGTTGTCAGCCAGCTGACACAAACTACAGGACTGTCGTGTAACAGCAGATACCTGCATGCAAGCGAGTAAGACAATATTCTGTTGTGTTTTCAAATATTCTAAGACATTTACATGACATAATATTTACATTCAGTGTATATTTACATTCAGTGTATATTTCCCCTTACGATTGGATTGGAAAGCTGCAACGTTCAATATTTCCTGTGACCTCGCCTCGCCTCGCCTATTCATGCGCCATGAGCACAAATTTAAACGTCATCACGTGTTTTGAGTATATTAATTATTGTAAAATTAAATTAAATATTCAAACTTACATAACAATTTGACATGTACCAATGGAAAATAATCGTTAAATAAAATCTAACGAGCGGTATTCAATTTGTCTGCACCGCTTGAAGTCCGAAATATCTGACGTTTTCCTGGCTTTTTTAACGATTTTGATATTTTAAATGCCAGGAAGGTTTTCTTGGCATGAAAAATATCAAAATCGTTAAAAAAAGCCAGGAAAACGTCAGATATTTCGGACTACACCGCTTGGTGTGGTATAGGACCGAGAATTAAAAAATAAGCATTCAATGCTTTAAAAGTGCATGCCATTTTTTCTAATGTTACTAGCTCCTATATGTTTTCAAATAAATGTTAAAGGTCTTTTTTAAGGGGCCGTCTTTTCAGACTAATGTGTTGTTCCTAATTTACAAATTATCTCAAAAAGTAGTTTCACTAAAATAGTTTCAAGTAAATTCAATTTTTCAGCTGTTGAAAAATGATCCCGAGCATACGTTTCAGGAATCCCCCCTGTCCAATTTTCAATTTTGTTTGATTACATTAATGATTTATGATATAGAGTTTGGCTAAAGAAATAAATTGTTTGTGTAGATAAGTGATATTTGACCCATACGTTGAAAGTTACATGTATCTCACAATTTCTTGGTTTTATCAAAATAACAAATTTTACACAATCTCCCTCTCTCTCTCTCTCTCTCTCTCTCTCTCTCTCTCTCT
>WFKH01010211.1:45806889-45817833 GCA_016163765.1 Magallana hongkongensis
AGTTCACATTGTTTGGTGGGGTGTTTCCTACATTTAGGATTGTTCAAAGTGGTTAGATATTGTTTAAGTGGCACCACTTTATGAACTTTAGAGGAATCAGAGAAATGTTTCTCTACACAGTCTTTACACAGATGTATATGACAAACTTCACAGTACATGGGGGCCACAGAAGTCTTACACAGGGTGCAGCGTACAACATCCTGGGCGCTGTTCCAGGGGTCCATTGTTAGGGAACCCTTGTAATGTAACTATAGGGGAACTAAACCTGGAAAGTAAATTCAGTATGTATTTATGATGTATACATGTGTTATCTTGGTTTGATTAAAATATACTTATAATATATGTAAGATTCAGATATATTCCATTTCATGCATAAAATTTACATGTGTACAGAGTCATACAACTATATTTTTAATTTTCCTTGACTGATTACAAAAAAAAATGAATTTAAACATAAAAAAATATTTGTCCAAATGATTTTTGATTAGTAAGAAAACATAATAAGAAAGTGTATTATGAAACTTACCCAACGTCACCCCATTGGTAAACTACAAATCTTCACGATCCAACATGGCAGGCTTCAGGTGTTGATTCTTCCCGGTCGGGTGCTATCTGTGCAAGATCACGTGATTAAATTAAATGCCAGTTACAAACTTGAGCTAGGTAGTATATGTGTTGGGAGGTTTAAATAGATCTGACATTCTTTATAAATGCTGAACATATTCAATTCAGCTTTAAAATGTAGGTTATTTTTTTGTTTTAAAGAAATACCTTAGATATTTTGTTTTATGACTAGAGATCATCTTCAATCGACATTTCTCTACAAAAGCTGATGTGGTGTAATGGTGCACACATTCTATTGAGAATGAAGAGTGGGTTCAAATCCCATCATCAGCATACAAATGTAGAGACTGATAAAAAATGTACCGGTATGTTATTAGTGTGGATGTTTATATGTAGAATAAAAAATACAGTAAAGATGTATTTTTTTTTTAATGTACATTGAATACACTTTTTTTTAACATGATTGAAACAGGGGATTTCAGTGAATGTTTTTAATGCAATAGACAGAAATACACTTCAGATTACTAATTTTAATTATTTTTTCCCTTGAGAACAAATAATAAAGAACTTTACTTTCCGACAACCGAGCCCCTGTGTGATAGAGAGCAGAAATTTAGATTCCGAAACACATAGCTGCAGTTCTGTAGCTCCCGGTCTGAAAAAATTCGGATGGACGACCTGGGAGCGTAACAGGGCCACCCATTGAAAATATTGTATAAAAATAAAAATATTGTATAAAAATAAAAATAAATTTGAATAAAATAGAAGCAATCTGGATAGGATCAAAAAGAAATTATAAACCAGGCACTCTGCCAGTAAAATGGTCCAGAGGGGAATTTTTCTCTTTAGGTGTTTGGTTCAATAGTGAAAATGAAAATAACGCTGTCGACAAAAATTTAAAAACCAAATTAGAGGATTTAAAAGTAACCCTTAATCTCTGGAAAATGCGCAATCTATCATTTTTAGGGAAAATTTTAATCGTGAAAACATTAGCGTTGTCAAAACTTGTATTCCTAGCCTCTGTCATTCCAATACCAGAAAACATAATTAATGTAGTACAAAAATAAATAAATAAATTTATATGGAATTCAGAGATCCCTAAAATAAAATATACTATTAGCTGTCAAAAGTTAGCTGATGGTGGACTAAAATTTCCAAATTTTGAAATTCAAGTTAAATCACTTTAAATAAATTGGATCAAAAGATTTTTTAGTGAGAGTGATGCAAAATGGAAAAAATTAATAAATGCTTTTATTAGTAAAATAGAAATTACTGATCTTCTCTTAACAAGATGTACGTAGCCTGCCAAGTTTTCCAGCAAAGTTACTAGCCGGTACCTACCTTTTATTATAATATAATTACTTCATGGAAAATATTTAAAAATTGTATGAATGAAATCAGCATAAACCCACCCATTTTTACAGAATGCTTGTGGTTTAACAATTTTATATGCATCGACAATAAATCAATCTTTTTTTCTGAATGGTATAAAAATGGAATAATGTTTTTAAAAGATATTATTAACAATGATGGTTCTTTCTTAACTTTAGATGAGTTTTACGAAAAATTTAAATTTAAACCCTCTTTTCTTCAATACAACAGTCTCCTTTCCTCTATCCCAAATAATTGGAAAAAACATGTCAAAGACAAAACACATCCTCCCCATAGCGAAGGGAATATAATGCACTCCTTGTCTGTTCAAGGAAAACTTCTACCATTAAGTGAATTAAAATGTAAAGATGCATATTGGATTTTAATTAACAGTTGCAAGGAAATTACTCTCTGTATCAAAAAATGGTCAGAAATATTTGAAGTAGAAATTCCAGTCTCTGATTATAAAAAGATATTTAATTTACCTTTTCAGTGTTGCACACAAACTAACGCACAATCTCTTCAGCTCAAAATATTACACAGAATCATAGTACATAACAAGTCGCTTTTTAATATGAAATTGATTCCAAGTCCGAACTGTAACACAGACCTAACACAGACAGATCTAATATATTGGTGGCAACAACATATAGAAAATGTCAATCACTTAACTATGCAAGATGTCATATTTGGTATCTACAAAGTAAAAAATGTTCCACTAAATTATTGTATTTTACTTGGAAAATGCTTTATACATCTAATTCATTTGTGGGCAGATTTAGAATTAATCAATTATTTATTATACAACGGAATTTGTTACTTTCAAATGCATATAGTTTCTAATATATAATATCTACTTATGAATTAAGTTACGCTAGTTCTTGTGCGCAGGTGGATTGATTTGGTGAACACTTTCTTTACTGTTCCATTGGCCGTTGTTCCCATTGGCTAGTATTATCGAATCAGATCATTTCTATTATTATAAAACCCGGTAACTTTTGATTTTGTTTCACTGCATGTGGGTCCGGCGATTTTGTACACCAACACCTCGCACAAGGTATTTATTGTATAAATTTATATAACTTATAACTTTTCTTAGTGTCTACATAAGGTAAACTAAGATTATTATAAAGTTTAAAGGTTTATTAAAACCGTAATGAATTACTGTGTATAAATTGTATAATATATATTTACATGCGTTTATATTCATTTACAGAATCACCTTTTTGTACATATTAAACATCCTGAACAAAGAACCTGGCCTTTATTATTTACTCGGTCACACATTCAAAATCTCCTGGCAAACAAATTGAGTTCATTGCTTTTAAAAATTTTCTAAGAAACAAACTTCATGCGAAAGAAAATTATCTCTGTTCAAAGAATCAAATGCACATTTTTTATGAATTATGGCAGCCAATATTAGTAAACTTATAAACTGTGGTCTTTTAGTATTATATGGATTGTCTTGATTGTTTGAAGTTTGCTGATTAATGCTTTCTACTATGTTAAAACTAAGATGCATGTATATTTTAGCTCCATGTCCAAAGTACTCATATATTGATCTGTTTCAATGCCATTTATCATTTATTCTATTGTGAAACGTTTTGAATTGTGTTCTAAAAATATATGTACCATAATTGTTGAGCCAATAAAATATTCACCAAAAAAAAAAAAAAGACTTTTCATCAAAAATTGTTGATTAAGTTAGCGATATTGCCCATGGGCCTCTGGTTTCCGGAACTTTTCAATCCACTCGGTAGGTTTCTATTCTACACAATTCAAAGATGGCGACTTACATTGAAAACATGCGAAAACATTTTCTGCAAAACAAGAGAATAAGAGAGCACACGGCCCACGACTCCAAAGTTCACTCCGTGGCGTGGAGTTGTGACGGGCGGCACCTGGCCTCGGGGTCCTTTGACAAAACTGTCAGCGTTTTCCAGCTAGACAATGACAGAGACCGAATCGTAGGCTGCTGGAGTGCGGCACTGTAATACAGAAATTTATATTATATTTTAAATAATGATTTTTTTATATGCTCGTTGCGAAGTATAATCCAAACACTAATTGAATAATTTCTTTCAAGTTTGAGATAGTAAGGTCACAAAAAACCGAAAAAAAAAACTTTTGCCAATATACCGCCTTTTTATCTTCATCCTTGAAATACAACTCCCTGGCTTTTTCCATAACCAATCGTATGACAGAGATCTCACGTGCCGTACTTTCGCTTTCTGCATAAGCCAGGGAGTTGTCGATTTTGAATGTTTATGCGAGAAATCAACAAGTTTGTTAATGTTGGTGTAAAGAAGAACTAAACTGGAGGTTATATCTCAAAGAAGAATCATTTATGAAGGAGTACGAATCGGCGCATATGTCTAGTTTAACAATTGAAATGAGAAATTAGCTGATGAAGCGAGGCGGTATCCAAGATGGCGTCCTCCCTTGTTATTTTTCCTCCGAGGTACCCATTTTTTTAACGATGTTTTTTTTCTACACAAGCCCCTGTGCTTGAAAACGTAATTTCTGACGCTATGTCGTTTTAGCATGGTGTAGGGTTGTTTCACAAGGGCTTGTGTAGAAAAAAAAAACATCGTTAGAAAAGTGGTAAGGGTGATTTCACCATGCATCGGACACCCTTTAATTTTTCTCTTTGATCACGCATCAATTATAGTGCAAATATAAATAAAACTTGTTTTAAAAGTTACAGGTTTTCCCCTTGCTTAATTATTGGAGAAAAAATAGTGAAATTGTTAAAAACGTAGAAAATAAAGCAAATCAATGAAGCGTTGAACTCTATCACCAAGGATTGGACAATATTCACCAAGCATCGGACAGCTATACAGTAGAGATTAAAAATAACAAAATTTTCTGGTTTTAATGCGAAAATACAGAGGTTCGGAAAAATAAATTTATTCAATTGCTTTTCAGATTTTTTTAATGTAAATCCTCGAATCTACAGTCAAGAATATAGATTAGTGCTTCTGTTTAAAGGAATATTTATCATGAGGGGTTCTTTATCCTGCCAGCACCTACAGGAACTTTGGATTAAAAAGGCAGTATCCATAAAACTTGAATTTTAAGTGGTCTGAGTAAAATGTTTGCATCAATTATTGTTTAAAATTTAATTTTACTATACATTTAAAGTATATCAAAAGGAATGGGCACCTAACATGTTAATTATTGGAAAAAATCATGCATTGAAAGCTGTCCGATGCATGGTTAATTTGTGTCTGATCCATGGTGAAATGAATATATGGAGCAAAAATGACCTTGAAATTAATTGTTCAAATTTCTAAGACTTATTTTAATCAAATTTTGTTTCAAAACTTACTTCTTTCTAATTATTTTAAGGAGAGGGTGCATTTTCACTAATTCACAATCAAATGCACATTTAAATAATGCTTTTGTGTAAAATCTTCATAACTAAATTTTCAATGATGGCGTATTTGACTTCATTTTACGATGCCTATATTGCTATTTCTTTGACAATGTGACTGAAATTCTTTATAATGATAAAGTTCATTAGTTCTAATTCAGGGATATACGAAACAACACATGAGCCCATGCACATTTATTTGTATATTTTTAACCAAAGTTGTCTGATCCAAGGTATGTGTCCGATGCATGGTTAACTCGCACTTCCTCGGAGGAAAAATAACAAGGGAGGATGCCATCTTGGATACTGCCTTGCTTCATCAGCTAATTTCTCATTTTAAATGTTAAACTAGATAACTATGTTTTTTTCCAACACAAGCCCCTTCGGTTATTATACATGTAGCATGGTATCAATTATGTAGATATGCTCAAAATTTTTAGTTGGTAAACAACTTTAAGAAGTGTTTACACATCTAAACTATTAATTTGAGTTGATATTTTTTCAAACATTGATTAGTCTGACAATTATCTTTGGATCTGTCTACAAACTCTTTAGGTCAAAGATTGCACATTTCGGGGACATAGCGACAGTGTCGACCAGCTGTGTTGGCATCCAAAGAATCCGGATCAGTTGGTGACAGCTAGTGGAGACAAGACAATACGAATCTGGGACGCCCGGACCAATCGTTCTGTGGCCACTGTCAATACTAAAGGTAAAACAACTGTTGATTCCGTGACCCAGGAATATTTGATCTGTGCATGGCCACTGTCAATACTTCACCTAAAACAACTGTTAACATGGTTAATACAAATGTAGAGGGACTTTTGGACATTTAATTTGTGAAAAGTACTATCTAAACTAATGGTCCAACAAGTCCATGCAGCACTCTATATCCATATTAATGATCTTTGAAAATCATAGAGTTAGAAGTTATAGGCGCAGCAACTATGTTGATCATACTCATATATACAAAATGTACTAAAGGTTGCAGAATAAATGTACCGGTATGTTGAAATTCCATTTTTGATACCATTGTTAAACTTTAACTATATATCAATATTTCAGGTGAAAACATAAACATCTGCTGGTCACCAGATGGCAGCACTATAGCTGTGGGCAACAAGGATGACCTCATTACATTTATTGATGTAAGTCACAGGTCAAACGCCGAGGAACAGTTTAAGTTTGAGGTCAATGAGATCTGGAACAAAGTTGGGGACCTGTTTTTCTTGACGAGTGGGCAAGGCAGCATAAACATACTGAGGTAAATGTACATGTAGTTTATAGATACATGAAGTATGAAACATTGCAGTATAATGAAGCATTAATGAACAAATGGTTAGATAATTGATGGCTACGCAGCTCAATGTAGTGCAAAGTTTTTCATAACTGTGCATATTTTATTAACTCAATACCTTGTACGGCATTTTTTGATAATTTTGAATGAATTGAATTGTATGCAAATAAAACACCTTGTCATTGACAGCTACCCAGATTAAAACTCCAGCACACCCTGAATGCCCATCCTGCTAACTGTATATGTATCGAGTTTGACCCCAAGGGAAAGTACTTTGCCACCGGAAGTGCGGACGCCTTGGTCAGTATTTGGGACGTAGCAGAGCTGGCTTGTATTAGGACCCTCTCCAGGTATTAATAGTTGTGTACAATGTATTCACATGTATGATTCACTACATGAGTACACATGTACTGTACATTATGTTGCATAGAAACTACACATGTACATGTACACTCATAATGGTCTTAAAAACTTTTTAGATAATTTTATTTTTCTTGTTTTAAAAATGGTGTTATTTGAGATCCACCACCTGCAAAATGTTTCTGTATATTTATGTACTGATAATATTTAGAAAATTTAAAGCTTTTTGAATTCTAAAGCTTAGTAAAGATTTAATGATGTCAAGTTTAATATGTAGCTCATGCATTTTTGTATGATATTGTTTAATATGCCCAAGATATCCAAGATATAAAAGCAATGAGATTTTGGTCTGTTTCTGTAGAAGATTTTATAAGAATTGCAACCATCTTTATATCATATAAACTCTACTTATTAGTGATCTCTGATTTTTGGTCGAATGATATTTCTGTTTTATTGCATTTACTGAAAAAAACAGAGTCATGGATATTTAATGTGCTGATTTCAGGTTAGAGTGGCCAGTCAGAACTCTGAGCCTGAGCTTCAGCCATGACGGCAAAATGTTGGCCTCAGCATCAGAAGATCTGATTATAGACATAGCAGAGGTCGACTCAGGTACGAATGGCATTGTAGATATTCTAGCGTTGTTCAGAAATGATATTATCGGTAAAGGCAAATCCAGGTGCATGATGAATGGTAAAAGGTTAGAAACCCGACACATACCGTAATCCGGTGAATATAATACGCAGTAGTGTACAATACGCACCCCCCACTTTGGGCCTGAAAGTGGTGAAAAAAAGCTAGTTCGGATGTATAATACGCATCCAAAAAATTTACCAAATGGTTATGCTAAGTATCAACAAAGCAGTTATACTTTGTATACACGCTTAATTTCATCGTGGAAATACACTACCGGAAATAAGAAAGTGACAATAAATTTTTAGATACGGATTTATTGTAACTAACACATCGCGGTAATATCTTTATTTCATAATCAATGTTTTAAATAGACCTAGTATTAAATATTCTACCGTAAATAAAATCAACTACTTTTGACAAGTGTTATATAATTGTTTAGTCACTACAACCCCTGTGTAGTGAAAAACGGCCGGTGTACAGGTATAGGAGGTAACGGAGCTAATTAAATTCTTAAATGATGCCGATCAAAGTGATCAATTAGAGGCCTGGAATATATTAAAAATATGTGCACAAATAGGTGTGTTGTGATAGTACACAGTTTATAGCCTAGGGGGAGTGTCTGAGATAACCAAGGTGTCAAGCGTAGCGGTGGGGGAGCACAACAATGGCTTCAATTAACGGAATTATTTATATTCATAATTATTTGCAATAAATCAATTATCATTACATGTAAATGATTAAAAGTGAGCCAAGTGATGTGCAAGCTGTTTTCAAAGATCGGTTACAAATAGCACGTGGCCATCCAAGCCCGCATTCTATTAATAACAGCTGTAATGGCGGCATACACAGAGATAAAGTATAGGCAGTTCAAATTAATTTTTAAAGGCCATTTTAAAATCGTTTGTTTGATTAACAGACTTTAAGTATACATTTTCTTTGATAACATGCTATAACAATGTTTTCCTAAGGGTTAAATATTATTATATGTGATAATGAAGTAAAGTTACGATGTTTAGCGGGGTATTGGTTCTTGTCTGTGGTCAGCATAGATAATACGTACGCTAGTATGATACCCCGTGCTTCACATAGGGAAAAATATGTCAAAATCCTATAGGGATGTATAATACGCACCCCTTTCTCACGGTAAAAAATGATGGAAAAAAAGTGCGTATTATATTCACCGGATTACGGTACACTTAGTTGGCTGGTATCACAGGTTCGGGGGGCCCATTTTGTTCTAGTCAGGGTAGCGAGGTGTTTACCTTGGGTGGAATGAACAGGGTACACAGAACAGGTGTTAGTACAAACACTGGTCAGGTTGAGAGAGAACACATGGACAGGTGAGACAGACACACAGACAGGTAGCAGTAACGCAACCCCTCACCTGTGTAGCTACAAAGACTAGGTGGTGTTTTGTTGATGCTAACAACTGCTCTCTGAAACCAGGATATCTGTTGTATTATTATTTTGATCCTTAGTCATTAAAAATTCCATTTAACTCAATGGGATACTAGTAATACATATTGAATTGTAACCCATACCTTAGCTCAATTTCTGAGCTGTAAATCTGAAACAGAAAAATTGGAAGTTTTTCCATATATTTTACAGGTGAGAAAGTCACAGAAATAACGTGCAAGCCCCCGACTTTTACTGTCGCCTGGCATCCACGCCGCCCCCTACTGGCTTACGCCTGCGACGATCGTGACACGACAGAAATCGGGATGCAGGGACAGTCAAAGTGTTTGGATTCCCCAGCTAAGAATTGAATTACGAAATTTCATGATTGGAAGTGTGTAAAGGTGGAAACTGGACAGACAATAACCAAAGTCATGTGAAAGTGACATAACGCAACTTATGGTGATTTTCATGTGATGAACACAGCACTTGGTTTAATGGCTGGTTGCAGTTATATTATTGTATTAAACACCATTAATAGATGGATGAAAGGTTTGGCATATATTCTTCTTTTGTACTTTAAATGTTTTAAATAATGAAATACCCTTTTCCAGCTTATTTTAATACCTCTACAATTGAAAATATCTGTTTTGAAATTTTAAAAGTTTAATTTTATATTTTGTAATAGATATGTATACTGGCTTATACCAAGTTAGTGTATACATTTATCACACATGCACAATGTACATGCAATGCCATTTTACATGCTTGAGTAAGTCATATCATTGAAAAAAAAACCATTGTAAATCCATGCATGTAATATTATTTATCAATTAACATCATGAATACATGTACTTGGCGTTTTATGAAAGTTTAAAAAACCCAAATAAAATTCTGCAATCTGCAATATTAGTTACTACTCATCAGTTGGATCTATCAGCACCTCCTTCTGTTGAAACATACAAATTACTGACTTGTATATGCTTATATAGAGAGAGAGAGAGGCTCAAAATGCATAGGTGTGCTGCAAATAGTATAAAATCTCCTATACATTTCTCATGTTTTAAGTGCACATACATTCCAATACGGTCATAAGTGATGGATGCATCATTCTTTACTTTCTACAAAACTCATCATTTTCTCTTTCTATTGATACATAGATGTTTTAATTGTACATTCAAAAAAATGTACACATTTATTGTAGATCTTTCTGGGTGTCAGAGTAAGATATAAACCCTTTAGTGCCACAAGAGACCATAGAGGTACACTGTAGTTCAGCTGCTCTGCCTGATTGACGTAGGACCGGGCACCTGTCAGTATCGGCAGACCTGTGGAATGTGGGACCAGGCTGTCTGGCTGGCTAAGGTACATCTGTCATGGAAAAGAATTATTTAGTGTACACTGTTCTCAGGTGTGTCTCATGATGTTTTATTTCTTGTTTGTAATAAGCAACATTAATGAATACAAAACAGTCAGTTTTACTGAGTGATTGTATATATGAACACTGATCTGCTCTCTACTTGGAAGATTTGATACTTTGACAATTTTTAGCTCACCTGAGCTGAAAGCTCAAGTGAGCTTTTCTGATCACTTTTTGTCCGGCGTCTGTCTGTCTGTCTGTCCGTAAACTTTTTGCATTTTCGACTTCTTCTCCAGAGCCACTGGGCCGATTTCAACCAAACTTGGCACAAAGCATTCTTAGGTTAAGGGGATTCAAGTTTATTAAAATGAAGAGCCACGCCCTCTTTCAAGGGGAGATAATTAAAAATCATTGAAAGTTTGTTGGTATTTTTCAAAAATCTTCTTCTCAAAAACCATTCTGCCAGAAAAGCTGAAACTTGTGTGGAAGCATCCTCAGGTAGCGTAGATTAAAGTTTGTTCAAATCATGACCCCCGGGGGTAGGGTGGGGCCACAATGGGGGGGGGTCGAATTTTTACATAGGAA
>WFKH01010211.1:45847314-45859146 GCA_016163765.1 Magallana hongkongensis
CCCAATTGATTTTGATGATCATAGCGTGTGTATGAATATTTCAGAGATCATCTCGGGATGTCTGTGTGGATTTTATGACTCGGGTTTTTTTTTGTATAGAACTATATTCAAAGAAGTGATTACTTTTTTTCAGAGTTGTTGGTGTATTTTATAAGGTTCTAGTCGGTCTTAAAGACATTATAAGACGAAAACCCAGATACCATCTTTTCACCTTTTGCACTCAGGTCAAGGGTTAAATTTACTAGAGGACGTGACAATGCGTGCAAAAAAGTTTAGTGACATTAGATTGTATAGAACTTTTAAAAAATTAGCATAAAAAGCGGATCATTTTAGCAGTTTTAACCAATTTAAAGAGAGAACAAAAAAACTAAGATGTATATTTATATCTGTTTTGGGGGAAGTAAAATATTCATTCTCATTCTTCGCCATGACTTTCGAGAGAAAACTTCATACCACCACGGGCTGCGATGGAGGAAGCCGTGCCCGAAGTCCCTGAAGAACCAGAAGACTGGGATGCGGAGATTGCCGCAGACCCACACCCTTAGGGTCAGATCCACTTGATCAGTGGGGAACTGGTATACGTGTTTGATACCGTATACCAGTCTGAGAAGAGAAAGAGGAGAGAAGGGGGCTAAGAAGAAAGAAGAAAAATAGACGTATGTCTATTTTATAAAAACCAATGGCCGTTTTAACGGCCACCAAATTTTTCGAAAAGTTGCCTTCTTTTACATTGATGGTGTTCTCAAACGTTGATTAATAATATTTGTTACCAAAGGTATCGTTTCATTTTTTTTTTTTTGTCCCTTATATCTTATATTCTTTAAAAAAATTTAAAAAAAATTGTATCTATGGAATAACTGAAAGGGCTTGAAAATGAATACGATACAATGGGTAAGAAATACTTTTAAAACAATAAATGGATCCAATTTTTTCTAATTACAAGGAAAATCGAGTGTTCCGCATAGGTTTTTTTTTCTGTTTGTTTTTTTTTAACTCTAAAATTCGATTACAAATTTTCAAATCCACAACGTTGATAAACATTATTTTTTGCCAATAGTGCCGTTTCATTGTTTTGACCAATAAATCTCATATTAAAAAGAAAATATGGTATTTATGGAATAATTAAAGGACTTAAAACTGAACACGGTACGATTGCTAAAAAATGCTTTTAAAAACGCTGACAAATTTTCCATCCAGTTTCTTTTTGGGTTACAAGAAATTTGGAGTGTTCCACATAGTTTTTTTTTTTTAATTTAATCCTGTAAATTCGATTAAAATACGCTCAATCCATAATTTTTTTACGATAAAAGAAAACAAAGAAAACAAATCTTAAACATTTCTTATTTTAATATTAGTAAAAATTATACATATATAGTATAGACATACGTTTAACCCCTAAACACTATGGGCTATTGTTTAAAAAAGAACAATAGAAGAACAATGGGGGAGTATCGATTGGGGGCAGGTTGGGACCACCTGCCCCCTAATATTTTAACCCCTAAACACAATGGGGTATTGTACGGGGGTACGGTCACCCGACCCAATATTTTAGACCCCTAAACACAATGGGGTATTGTAGGGAGAAGACAAAAGCAAGTATTTGTCAGTGACCTTAACAAAGAAGAAAGGGGAAGGAGTCCTGAGTGTAGTAAAACATCAATACTGAACGTGTACTTTTAAAACAGGGGTAGAGTAAGGACACGGTCCTATGAATGAAAATGGAGTAGATTGATTACCCGAGCGTAGTAAAAAACAATGAAAATAAATTATCTATGATGCATCAAATAAAATTTTGAACGCGTCGAGGAACCTTAAAAAAGGGTAAAGAAAACGATCGCATTGATAGAAATGTGGTGGATATAAAGCTAAATGCTATTACGGTATCAAATAATTTACCTTACAAATCAATTATCTTAGAAAGTGAAAGACTTTCGCCTATTTACACCAGCAGAATCGGTCTCCTTTCAAAGTTAAGAATATTCAAAGTAAATAAAATAATTTCTTTTGGAGGGACGGGATGTTGAATCTCGTGATTATAGAAAAAAAAAAAAAAATTTAAACTAAGAGTTTGCCGTTCTTTACGAAGGCGCTTTTGAATCATTGATGCGATACTTTAACTTTCTGTGGCTTTTATATTATGCTGGGTTTTTTCAGACTTAAAAAACGCTATGAAAATTGTGTTTAATTCTGATCAATTCATTTTAATATAAAAATGCACTAAATCATACAAATATTTTCTACATGAAACTCAAATGCCATCGAAAAGATAAAGAACATAATAAGTGACAAAGTACGGAGAAAAAAGTGTTCTAAATTCATTAACAAAATTTTAAAAAACCGAAATGTTTTTCTTTTCTGTTTGTTTTCCACCAGTTTGTAAAAAGTTAGGATTTCAACGGTTGCATTGTAGCATTCCCATTTGATTTTGATGATCATCGCGTTCCGATCAGCATTTCACGTTTTTCAGTTTCAGAAGACTATTTTTGATGTCTACCGATAAGTCTGTAAAAACGGTGCTTTCAAACAGTCTTAAGCAGAGTCCTTTTCTGGTAGGAACGATGTCTGATTCTTCGGTGGGTTTCCAGTACTGTCGTATATCCACGCAATGTTTGTTTTCTCTTAAATGGACGTAAACGTTGTATTCCATATGCCAATTTGCGCTTCGTTCTTGAGAGTGGTTTCTTGAACGAAGTCCATCGCCGACAGCAATGTTTTGAACTGAATTGATTTCAGACAAATACCTTTTTTCGATTTGTTGTTCGTCCCTCTTTACTTAATGCGTCCTTTTCCTTTAGATGTTGATGAATGTTAGGAAGGCAACTGTCTTTCTTTTTGTTTCATACCCGTCCTGAGGGGCATATGGGTCTCGGTTTTTATGCATAGATTCTTTAAATTTCGGTAGAGTTCTCACTAATTGTTTGTCAGCTACTGGCTCACTGAGGGGTGTCGAACTGGAATATTGTAAGCTCTTTTTTTCTGTGTAGTATCCATTTTTGTGCAGAGTTATGTGTATAATGCCGAAAAATATTCAAAATTTAAAACTATTTTGCGGTGAAATTCTCATAAATTCACATAATTATCATTTTGACCCTTATATCAATAAAAAAAAAACCCTGGTCTTTAGGTGGTTAGATGTAATACAGAAAAGAAATTATTTAATCATAAAACATTAAATTTGGTTTTACATTAACATTCAATTATTTACATCTACCGAGTATGATTCCCCCTATTTCTTACGGAAACTTATAATTAATTCATTGCTCTATAGACACAGCCAGACTAAATCTACACGCCCCGTTCATTGATTGGTCGAAACCTACAGCGACCTTAGAAAAATCACGGACTGCACGAAATAATCATGGTGATGTCAGACTCGAATTCCCATTTGAGATGATTTGGCTGTTTGGCTGTACTGCTGTACATAAACAGTAACTTAGTGAGTTTTACTTATTTTTTACAATCAGTTTATTAATTTGTTTAAAAAAGATGTAAATATAAACAATAAAATACTTTCTTTGATGATTCATGCGGGTTATGAAGGTAGCGATCATTGCAGAAAAAATTAAAATAACCCGCTAACGCTGGTTATGTATTTTTTATGCAATGTAGCCACCTTCATATCCCGCATGAATCACGAAAGAAAAGATTTTACATATTGTTTAAAAAAATCATTTCGTGGTATTTAGTAGGTTAGATAAAATTAATTAAGCAAAAAATTATAACAATTTTATAACATTTTATATGACATTAATTTACAAAATTATTAGCAATACTTTGATTACTGTAAAGGAATTTAAGATTATCATACCTTTTTCTTTCATTTTATACAATGCTATAAATAGTAATTGCAATTAAATGAAAAGAAAATGACTACATGATTAATTTATTATCTTTTTTTTTAGCTTTGAAGAAATTACAAATCAAGAATACATGCATACAAAATACACCACGTCTTTTCAATGTGTTTACTGCAATAAAAGTTAAGAGCAATGCCATTATTTCACTTGTTCATCTTTTACCGTTCGTTAAAAAAATATCTCCATCACTGTTAATTAACATGGACAATCATTTCACTTTTTCTCCATCATTGACAATTCATACATTTATGTCTCATCTTTCCATCATTCCATCTTTCCATCTTTCACAGACATACAATTTTCAGGTAAAGAGAAGGCAGACTTCCTCTTTGAATTGTCTCCCTTTATCACCAGCTTTCTGGCAGTAGAATTCGGCAGGTGCCCTCAGTCCTAGGTTGGCCAATAGACGGGCGTGTTCCAGGTAAACGGCCTCCACCAGTGGCACTGTAGAAATAGATCACAGTGTAGACATGCTTACTATAAAACTACAGTAAGTAGAACTGTAATCATTCAATTATTAATAAACCATCAATAAACAATTGTTATTATCTATAAGCCTCTCTCTTTCTCTCTCTCTCTCTCTCTCTCTCTCTCTCTCTCTCTCTCTCTCTCTCCAACTTAATAGAAAAAGTGCCAAAGTATCAAATTTCCGAGTGCAGATCATTTCATCACTACAATAACTTAGTAAAACTGACTGTTTTGTATTCATTAATGTTGCTTATTACAAACAAGAAATAAAACACCATGAGACCCATCAGTACACTAAATAATGTCTTTTCCATGATATATATACCCTAGCCAGGCAGACGGCCTGGTCCCACACTCCGTAGGTCTGGAGATATCGACAGGCGTCCAGTCCTTTGTCAATCAGGCACAGCAGCTGAACTACATTGTACCTCAGGTAATTCTTAGACCCTTGATTTTCCTGTTGACACCACATATTACTCTATGTGACACTAGAGGGTCTTACTCTGACCACCAGCAAGATCTACAATAAATGTTTAAATGTTTAAAATATCAGTATCATTTATATAAATGTTATTAATTGGTTCATCTAAGAGAATCTGTGTAGTACATCTCATTTATAATATCTCAACCATGTTACCAGGAGAGATTGTACAAGATTCAGAAACCCTCTACATACATTTCAGGCCAGAATTTTGCCGTCATGGCTGAAGCTTACAGTTCTAACTCGTAACTCTAACCTGAAATCAGCACATTAAATGGTCATGTCTCTGTTTTTATAGTAAATGCAATAAAACAGAAATATCATTTGACCAAACATTCAAAATTCCCTATTCAGTATTGTTAATATAATATAAAGATGGTTGCACTTATAAAATCTTCCAAAGACACAGAGACCAAATTCTCATTGCTCATTTTTTTTTATTTCTTGGGCATATAAAACAATACCATATTAAATGCATGAGCTATATACTAAACTTGATATCGGTAAATCTTTATTAATATTGCTGATAGTACATGTAGATCTAAAATAACACCAATTTTAAAACAAGAAATATAAAATTATCTAATAAGTTTTTGAGACATTTATGAGTGTACATGTGTAGTTTCTATGCAACGAAATGTACAGTAACTATTAGTAATGGAGAGGGTCATAATACAGGCCGTCTCTGCTACGTCCCAAATACTGACCAAGGCGTCCGCACTTGCGGTGACAAATTACTTTCCCTTTGGTTCAAACTCGATACAGATACAGTTAGCAGGGTGAGCATTCAGGGTGTGCTGGAGTTTTAAATCTGGGTAGCTGTCAATTACAATGTATTTTATTTGCATACAATTCATTTTTTTCAAAATTTTCAAAATGCTGTACAAGGTACATGTATTGAGTTGATAAAATATGCACAGTTATGAAAAACTTTGCACTACATTGAGCTGTCGTAGCCATCAATAACCAAACCATCATTAATGTTCATTAATGCTTCATTATACTGTAATGTTTCATACTTCATCTATCTATAAACTACATGAACCTCAGTATGTTTATGCTGCCGTGCCCACTCGTCAAGAAGAACAGGTCCCCGTCATTGTTCCAAGAGATCTCATTGACCTCAAACTTAAACTGTTCCTTGGCCTTTGACCTGTGACTTCCGATATCAATAAATGTAATTAGGTCATCCTTGTTGCCCACAGCTATAGTGCTGTCATCTGGTGACCAGCAGATGTTTATGTTTTCACCTTAAATATTGATTTATAGTTAATGTATAACAATAGTATAAAAAAATGAAATTTTACATACATTTACTTTTCAATTTTTAGTACTTTTTGTATTCATGAGTATAATCAATATAGTTGCTACAGTTATAACTTCTAACTCTATGATTTCAAATCATTAATCTGGATATGGAGTTCTGGATTTGTTGGACCATAAGATAAATAGTTCATTTCACTGTGGCAGTAGGCAATATATTAAATGTCCAAAAGTCCCTGTATTAACCATGTTAACAGTTGTTTTCTGTGCAGTATTGACAGTTTCTACAGATCAATGCTTCCTGGGTCACTCTATCAACAGTAATGACAGTGGCCACAGAACGATTGGTGCGGGCGTCCCAGATTCGTATTTTCTTGTCTCCACTAGCTGTCACCAACTGATCCAGATTCTTTGGATGCCTACACAACTGGTCGACACTGTCGCTATGTCCACAAAATACATGTATGCAGTCTTTGACCTAAAGAGTTTGTAGACAGATCAAAGAAATTTATCAGGAAAGATAATATTTGGAAAAAATATAAATTCAAATAGTTTAGACGTGTAAACATATCTTAAAGTTGTTTTTAGCATGATATCTACAAAATTGACAACATGCAAAAAAAACTCGACACCATGCTTAAAAAGACACAGTGTCAGTGACAAATTCTTAGAAGAAGCTCTGGTGACCATCATTTGTCCCTGTATTTGAAAAAAAAAATACTCATGGGTCCTCTTTAATTCAATTTTTCCATCAGCATTATGTTGGAGGCAAAACTGTGTAACTTGTTGAACGGCCTCTGGAATTGTCAAATCTCGTGCAGAGAAGGGACATTTAATTTCAAGTTCACCTGTCTCACCCTCAAAAAATACCTTGCCATCAGGTGCTGCTGCTAGAAATGGGAAGTCGGGGTTTATAACCAACCCACAGTTATGAATATGCCTCTCCGGGAATGATTCAAGATATTTTCTTTTCGCAGCTTTTTCATTCCCTTTACCATATGAAGTGGCACTACTAGACAAAGTTTAGTTAGAAGATGGAAAAATGTCCCTTAAAAAAAATTTCATTTACATTTTTTTTCGTTTGCAAATTTTCCTAACTGTGATGCTGTCAAACGATCTCTCCTTTCTTTAAACCGCAATTCACAATCTGCTTGGCATACAGTCTCCTTTTCAATTTTCTCTGCATCTTGCAGAGTTGTTGTAAACATCTTTACTATACTGCCATACTTTTCAATTACTGCTATGTTTTTTACTATGTTTTGAAATACTGTCTCTCCACATCTCTCTGCATCGACTTTACTAGGATGATCCTTGAAATGTTGAATCTAAAATAATAATCTCACTAGTTAATTTCTTTTAATTTATAAATTTAATATCATGGAGAATGTAAATAATGTCTAAGTTCTTAGAGGTATAACACCTTATAAATATTTAAGATTTTTTTTTTGACAAATGACAATGTAGGCTGTTCATGAAGGTTTTTTATGGTAATATTTCATTTTACAGTATTTTCTTCAATGGATATGCTGGCTATGACAGCACGAATACACCAATTAGAACAGAAGAATCGGGAACTTCATGAAGCTTTAGCAGCCTTGCAGTCAAATAACAAAAAGCATTGTAGCAATTGTACCCAAACTGATGTACATGTTGAACATTTCAATGTGGAATCCATGTCTAATTCTAAAATAAAAAATCTGTTCCAGTAGTACACAAAAATAACATATTTGCGATTTTCGATGTTGATTTTATTTTTGTTCCCAAATGGACCTCTCTCAAATGTGAACCCTCTTACTTATGACTCTAATAGAGAAGAGATTAAGAGACTGCTTGTTTATCAGCAAGTGTTTTTGTTTTTATGTAGAATAAGAAATTGTCTTCAAGTAGATTTGGCTTGTAGATTTAATATAAAGATTCAAAGTGTATCAACCATTCTTAAAGGTATCTCCAAGTTTATGTATTTACGTCTTGGATCACCTAATTACTGGCCACATAGAAGTGTAATTATTCAAAACATGCCGTCTGTACATAAGGAAGAGTTTCCTTATTGTGTTGCTATTATTGATTGTACTGAAATTAAGATTCAAAAGCCATCATCACTATTATGCCAAAGTCAATATTACAGTGAATATAAATCAGCAAACACTTTAAACAAACCCTTTAAAATCTCTTGTAGTGTGTGATCCAAGAGGTTCTATCTTATTTTTGTCAGATTTATACTGTGGATCTATTTCAGACAATGATATTTGTGTCAAAAGTGGATTTTTGAGTTTATAGAATCACTGATGCAGCGAGGATATTTACATCCAGGGGACTCTATAATGGCAGACAAAGGTTTTAGTAAGACACTCTGTAAAATAATGAAACCTTATTGTGTTATCACTGGTGGACTGGCAAATGCAGGTATAGATACAAAACGTTGTATTGATAAACCCTGGTTTAATGATATTTGTAAATCTAAATACCATGACTATAGAGATGCATTGCATAATTTAAATGTTTGCAAGTCGGACGAAAATAGAATTTTACTTTGTGAAAAGAAAAGGGTTTATAAAAAAAAACAGTCCAGAAGTTTAAGCATAACTACGAGCGATATCAGGGAAACAAAATGGAATATCTAAGAAAATGTAACCCCATGCAGTTTTTTCGTTTATTTAGGAATAATAAAAAAAAATCAGTTGTGATGTTAGTGCACAAGAGTTTTTTGAGCATTTTCAGAATCTTTTTGAAAATGTAAATAATACTAATTATGAAAACACTAGTGATGATTATGATATATCACCATGTTATGAAGAGTTAGATGTGTGCATTTCAGAATTAGAAGTTGAGAAAGCTATTTTGAAACTGAAAAGTAACAAGAGTAATGCTGAAGATGGTGTTATTAATGAATTTTTTTCAAAATGTAAAGATGTTATGATACCTATTTTGTGTAGATTGTTTAATAATATATTTGACTCTGGTTTTTACCCAGACAATTGGTCAAAAGGTTGTATTGTACCAATTTTTAAAAAAGGTGAGACGCAAGATTTAAACAATTATAGAGGTATCACACTTGTTAGTTGCTTAGCAAAATTATTTACAAGTATTATAAATACTAGATTGTTAGAACGGGACCAGAGATATAATATCATTACTGATGCTCAGTTTGGTTTTAAACCAGGTGTAGGTACAATTGATGCCATATTTGTACTTCAGAATCTAATATGTAGAACTTTAAAAAACAAAAAAAAATTGTATTGTTGTTTTGTGGATTATACAAAAGCCTTTGATTTAATTGATAGATCAAAACTATGGTATAAATTGCAAATGGAGGGTCTTGGAGGAAAATTGTTTCGTATTATTAAGTCTCTTTATAAGAATGTAAGAGCATGTGTCAAGCACAAAGGTATATTTACAGAAACATTTAGAATCTCATCTGGAGTTCTACAAGGTGAAATATTGTCTCCATTATTATTCTCAATGTACCTTAATGATTTTGAAAGATATTTTATAAATAGTAACTGTACATCAATTGAATTACAAATGATTAATTTGTTTTTAATTATGTATGCTGATGATACTGTACTTTTGGCGGACTCGCCCTAGGGTCTACAAGATATGCTGAACACATTGCACAAATATACTGATGAATGGAACTTATCTGTTAATGTACAAAAAACCAAAATTGTAGTTTTTAGAAACGGAAAACGTGTTAAAGATGATGAAAAATGGGAATACAATAGCAAATACATAGAAGTAGTGAATCAATTTAACTATCTTGGTATGTTGTTTAATTACAATGGTAAATTTTTATCCACACAAAAGCACTGTGCAGAACAGGGAAATAAAGCAATGTTCAGCATATCCAGTAAAATGAAAGATTTGAATTTTAATGTTGAAACTCAATTAAATGTTTTTGATACCTATGTAAAAAGTGTGCTAAGCTATGGTGCTGAAATTTGGGGATTCCATAAAGGCCAAGATGTAGAAAAAGTGCATATAAATTTTTGTAAGAGGGTTTTGGGTGTCAGAAAAAATACTTGCAACAGCGCAGTATACTATGAATTAGGTAGATTTCCACTAGAAATATTCAGGAAACAAAAATTTTTTTAATACTCGTTAAAATTAAGAAACAGTAAAAACTGTATTTTAAAAGCATGCTACGAAGACATGATGAAAAATAATGACACATGGATTTCAAATGTTAGGAAAGAATTGTGCACCTTAGGCTTGGCCAATTTATATCATAGTACTATGAAAGAATCTGCTATTTTAGATATTATATATGATAGAATGTGTGATGTCTTTAAACAAAAAGTTGTTAACGATATAAACAATGCGTCAAAATGTATATTGTATAAACATGTTGTTGATTACTTTTGTTTACAAGTTTATCTAAAGAAATCAATTCATGTAAAATATCGTAAATTAATTACACGATTACGGTTGTCTTCACATGACTTAAAGATTGAAACAGGGAGGTATGATACACGTGATTGTCGAAAATGTGACTTTTGTAACTTAAATGATATTGAAGATGAGTTTCACTTTTTACTTATTTGTCCATCACTTCGTAGTTAAAGAGAAAAGTATATTAAAAAATACTACTCCCGAAAACCAAGTGTGTATAAAGTTATACAGTTACTAGCTTCCTCAAATACTAAAGAACTGTGTAATTTAGGGAAATATTTATATTATGCCAACAAGCATCGAACTACATGTATTAATGTGAATATGTACACTTTGTATATTGCTACCCTATTGTATTTGAAATGTAAGTTTACATGTATAACCTATGAGATATTTGTCTCTCGGAATAAAGAACTTGAACTTGAAAGGTTTCCGAATTGAGAGCAAACTAGCTGTAATGGGACTAAAGCTGAATATTCCTCCATTTGCGACTAGTGCCCATTCAATGAGTGCAGCTAATGTGACCCTGACAAGGATGATTGCAGCTCACAGGATACATGTGGAGAGGGCAATTAACCAAATTAAATGTTTCAAACTTTTCAGTAGAAAATTTCCTGTCAGTTTGTTGCACACTATCAATGAATACTGGGTTTTTGCTTCTCTGTACAAACCTTAAGATACTCTTGTTAAACAACCATAGCAAGTACCGGTATCCGTGTTTATTGTCAATGGTAATAAGTAACTGGGTCAAACAAATTTGATTTGTTATTCATGATTATATGAAAACATTTGGGCATGAAACTAACTTTGATATAAGCATGACTTTATTATACTGGTAGGCATGTTTTTTTTTTTTTTTTTTTATATAATTGCACGTGACTGCTCATATATTGAGGAATGTTTTGTAGTTCAAATCTTTGCATTAAGAATTTTTATAATCAGGTCATTGTCTTATTATACTAATGTGATAATAGCAACTTTTGCTTAGTCATGTTGGTCATAATATTGGGAAAAAATTGATATTTTATTTGTTATATCAGTAATGGATGAATGTTGTTAATAGTTTACTAATGTGTAGCATTTTTATTGGAAAGCTTAAATATATTGTTTATTTAAAGCTGCTTGGTCCGATTTTATATCAAATTTTGTGTACGCTTTTAAACGATGGTTAAGCTAAATATGTGTATCATAATAGACATAACAGTAGTTTTCCCGGTCAATTAAGCCATATTTCAATGAAAATATAATGTACAAAATTTCTTTTACAAAACAAACGACATAAAAAATATGCTGTCTCCTGATACACAGCTAGCTAACGCATGTAGTGTGATGATATTTATTCAAAAACATGGTGAAAAACTACAAGAAAAGAAA
>WFKH01010211.1:45859246-45874079 GCA_016163765.1 Magallana hongkongensis
AAAACCAACCGTACCGGATAAAAAGTTTCCGGCTAAAAGACGGCACAAAAAAGGTATCGCGTTATTTAGCCTCATATCAAAATTCGCCCCTGACATCGAGGCGGGGATGATTGTAATTACACCATTGACATCGCTTTCAATAGAGTCTAAATTTGAGTAAGTCCAAGTTGATTGAATGTAAATTATTTGAATACTCAGAGTGTATTAGAGACATACATGGTATTTGAGCATGGATCCCTCTTGAATATGTCTACAAATAGATTGTTGTAAACTAATATCCTCCTGCTGCAAATATGTTAAAGGCAGTTGTGGATCAGGTTTAAGCCTTTTAACATCCTCAGGGTACACATAAGGAATTTTATGTAAATTAATTGAACAGTCATGATACAGGATACCCATGATATTTTGCGTGACTATCTGCAATCATGCTATTTATGGAGTTCCGTTAGCGTTCATAAGAACGCGCTCCCACAGCTTTGCTAGTTTGCTATTATTGAATACAGAACAAGCTAGGCAAAAGTTCACAATTTATTATCTGCCAGCACAGAATCAATCTACAGATAAATGACAATGTCTATATATGACAAGAGCACAAACATGTTAACCACAAAGTCCATGGGTGTTGGAGAAAGGCCACACTGTCCTCGCTCTGCTATGGAAGGTCTGGGGGTCCACCGAAATACCAACACGCAAAAGGTGCATAACGGGCAAGACAGGGGCCTCGTGTTGATCACAAGTGCCAGAGATGTCCCATGCTTGATAAATGACATGTGGACGGGGATGACTCGAGACATGACTGTTTACCCTGTTTTCTGGTGATTGCTCCCTGGTATATACTCGTACTTGCTAACCTTGAGTACACCCGGTGAGCCTCCCCCCTTTGTTAGGAGGTGGAGGGGGTCCCAAGTATGGCGTACTACTTGTGAACCCCAATCATTAGCACATGGGATGCCAATATCCCAACACATATACATCAGCCCTCCGCCTAATTGACAGATGGGGGAAAACACACAGGCCAGACATGTCCCGAAAAGACCTCCCATTAGGTCCCCCAGGACCCGCCACGAACATTGATATAATGTTCTCCATTACCCACACACACACAAACCAGAAAAGAAACAATTGTCTTAGGAGAATTCCCTGGCCGTGTTGGATAAAAAATTAAAATGTGAACAAGCCCCCTCCAAGTTTTTGAGGTTCTATTCATTCTCTGTTCGTGACAGGTGTGTGCCGTGGTGTCTAAATAATTGCGTAAACTTTGCTAAAATGTTTCGGTGTGAAATAACAGCCCCTCCCAAATCTAATACAATTGATAGCGTGGCCTGGTATTGTGAGGAACAGACTGCTGGGAGAGATATACAAATTAGTTGTCTCAGGATGGGGTGAGTGATTGGACCTCGGGTGTCAACTGTCTTGCCCTTGCGTTTAAGACCTTTGATTGCTTTGGATACAAGAAAAGACTAGTATCGTAGTGTCGTGTTGTGCTTAGTTTATGATTGAATGAAAGGACACATACATAGAGTTCCACTGTCTTAGCTGAGTATTTTTTAATTGACAGGTATGCAATGAATTTGAGTAATGTGTCAGTAGGTATGGGCAAGATGTCTGGGAGGTTATAGAGATCAAGGAAAAGGTGATATTTTTTGTAAGCTGTACTATAGGCTAGTTTGGAGTTGTGTGACAGTGATGTGTAAATTAATCGCAGTTGATTGCTGCATGGGTTCCGTCACAATACTTGCAGCTGTGTTTAAACCTAAAATTTGGGTAAAAACGACATTGTTTACCGCTGTTGTACAAGTTGCAGTAGTCGTTATTGCTTAGTGTATTTGGCCGATGTTGATATTTGATGGGAGGGGTGTGTGGATTTTGAGGCTGGTCAAAATTGAAAGGTGACTTGTAGTTAATGACAAACAGCAACCACAATTCATTCAGTGTTGATTTGACCCCATGAGGTGTGGGGGTCTGACACTTTCCTCAGTCTAAATTGTTCATCGTACTTGTACCAACCAGAGGATTTAGATGCCGCAATGCGGATATCCCGCATATATTTCAACAGTTCCTGTGTTCTTGTATGATATTTCTCCAGCATAACGCTGGAAAAAATTATAAAAGCAGTTGTCCATTTTTCAATAGAGAGGAGAGAATTGGGTTTTTGCTTTACCAGGCACATTTTACCTTCCCTGATTTGCAGTTCCCCTTTTGATTCAATTTCATTAGCGAGTTCTATTGTGGACTTGAGGAGGAGTGCCAAATCGATGAATTTCCCCTCCCCAATTTTTTGCTTAAGTTTAGGGGGGATGTGGCCGCCAAGTGGGTCAAAAGTAGTCATAGTTTGAACAGGTTGGTAATCACTTATATCAAATAGATTAAAATCGGATTCCTAGCTAACTGAGAGGATGTTAAAAGACTCAACGGCTTGCTGTGGTGGTTGCTGTCTCTCTTCTATTGGAAGCAGACACATTGACAGTGTCTGAGGACGTTGTTGCTTCATCAGGTTCGAATGTCTGAGTCCTTCGCCTCCCTCTTCCCCTGGCCGGTGAGGTCCTCTGCCTCTGGACCTGTTTATTTGACAGTTTGGACAGTCTCAATCGGACGGGTGGCATGATGCTTACAGAATTTTTCAGAGGTAGTTTTCAACAAAGGCTGTTCTTTGGCGGGAAATAGGAAGAGGAAGTTGAGGAATTTGATAGCTTGTACCAAGAATTACCTTTCCTTCCTGTGCATATTTGGCAATTAGTACCAAGTTTATTCTCCTTGTGATAACTTGTACAATTCTATGTAACACCGTTTCATGCGTTTTTCCTATATTCCGTCAATTAAGTTTGATTATTTGTATATTGCATAAAATAATCATTATTATAGTGCAATTTTGTTACCAGCTTTTTTTTTTCTAAATGTTTATTGTTGTGATTGTAAATGTGTGATTTTGAATCAAATTAAATCGAATTGATAATTAAAGAAATTATTGTTTACGTTTGATTTTCAACAATAACTGGTTTCATCTTTCTTGGTGTAGGTTTAGGCTTTGAAAAAACCATGGTTGAAACTGGCTAAGGCTGAATTTTTGAGCCTTTTGATTTATGCCATTGTTAGGGCAAACTTGTGCATGGAAGTTTAGCAGGGACCTCATTCAATCCCAGGCGTTTATAATGCTGTACAGTGTGCACCAACGCTGTGGCATGAGCACAAGTTCCAGAAAGTCTATCCGTGAACAAAGATATTGTTTAAGTACCCATTTATCGTGCCAGCAAAAATAATATACAGTTAGCTAAATATTCGAATTATGATCATTAATGAACGTATATCACTTTAATTATGCACATTTACTCCATTTTAATTGAATAACAAAATTGACATTTTTGTCCGAATTCGCCATAAATTACGGAAACGATGGCAATGACATTGATTGCTTTTTAATCAATCAAATATACAAAAATCAACTATTTGTCAACAATTTTCACTTACCCTTCTTGACAAAAGCAATGGCTATCGTCAATAGCACATTTATTACAATCTATGGTCATGTTTACTGTGTGTGGGTCTTCGCTCTTTTTCATAGACCGGTATCATTTGGCCGTAATTTCTACGGTGTTGTCAGTGGTGCTGTATATTTTTACAATATGAACATAGCCGTTGATGAAATAAATTGTACCCCCTTTCCTTCGCACGAGACGACAATGTAACATTTTTAAAGTATTCAATCGAAATATCGGATGAAATAATACCGATAGCATTTGTAGAAGCCGCCATTGTTTACTCTTTTGTCCGAGGCTGCGCCGTTGCTATGACGTATCTACGGTGGGCGGAGCTTATGCTTCGGCTATGGAACGGTGTATTACATTTTCAAGGATGAAGATAAAAAGGGGTATATTTGTGAAAGGGTTATTTTCGATTTTTTGTGACCTTACTATCTCCAAATTCAGAAAGAAATTATTCAATCAGTTTTTGAATTATACAGCGCAACGAGCATATAAAAAGAAAAAAATCATCATTTAGAGTTCGTTTCAAAATACCGCCGATTTTCCCACTTGATGAGAATCAAAGTTTTTGTCATCAGCTCGCTAGACTCAGTCGGCCGGTAGATTTGCCAGCATCAAAGACATGCCTCGGCAACAACAACGCATGCGGTTGGAACAGTGCAATTACCTTAAAAAGTTGTACTGCAGGTAAAAAAACAACTATTTTCCTTATATATACTAATGTTTGAAATTATTCTTATGTTTGGAAAGACTTTATTCAAATATATGGAGAGAGAGAGAGAGAGAGAGAGAGAGAGAGAGAGAGAGAGAGAGAGAGAGAGAGAGAGAGAGAGACAGACAGACAGACAGACAGAAAGAGAGAGACAGAGAGAGAGAGATAGAACTTTGCTGGCTAAGCGAAATAGGACTTCATCAAAGAAAAAAGTTTCACAGTTTTTTTTTATCTTTAGCACGCTGAATATTTTATGTTGTTATAGTTGCAGCCGATTGTGCTACTTAGAATGCACTATTTAGTATCAACATCTTTCTGGATTGACCCCTGAACCCCATACAGGTCAGTAAACTAAGTACTTGTAAGCTATGCTGTAACATCTTCGGTGAAATAAAAATTTTGACTGAACCTTGTCTAATCAGATTGTAGTAGGCGGAGTTAAGACATTTACCGCTCGTGACTTGAATGAGAGAGAGAGAAAAGAAATAGAGAGTAAGGAAGTTAATGTATCGATACAATTCAAACATGTAAATAATCTATGACCTACGGTGGTCAGGAAATCAATATATAAACAATATTTGTCAGTAAACGCATGTATATATATGCATGCATGCATATATCTATGTGAATAAATACTAAACAGTCCTCCCTTTAAAGACATGTTGAATAATCGTTAAAATGGCGGCAGTTCTTTGATGCCGACAAAGCCACGGGCGTCTGGACTTAGCGAACTGCTGACGAAAACAAGACTGTCACCAAGTAAGAAAATCAACAGTATTTTGAAACGAGCTTTAAATGATGATAGGGATAAAACAGCGCAAATGCCCATTCGGTTTAGTCGTAAAATACAATTTTGAATTTATTTTTTCCCAATTCAATCTATTCAAATATATTATAATACAATCATGTTTGCAAAAGCTCAATTTCTAACTATATTCAGTTTTTAATAAGTTTAACAAACGATAAGAAAAAAAATATTGCCTTAAATGTTGGTGGTATCGAACCCACAACATAACAAGAGGCCCATGGATCACATCGCTCACCCGAGCAACAATAGACATAATAAAATCAGCTTTATGGAGTCATATACAAAATATCTAAACAATGTATTATAATAGATTCTGTACAAAAAGATTTTCAAAAATTTCTTTCCTGGATATTCTTATGTTTATCATTGAGCATCTTTTGTGACAGGATGATTTTGTAGTCATATCTCATATCTCAAGAAGATCATAAACAACTTTTTATATATGGGATATAAACCTACATCAAACTTTGAACCCCTTGTGAAGCCCAAAAATTCTCCAGGGACCAAAGTCTAAACAATTTTCAAGAATCGACAATATGTCAAAATGCTTGCATACAAGTAAAACCATATATTAAAATATTTGAGTTTTTGTGAATACCATAATTCAAAATGCTTTCCTATGTAAAATTGGACCCCTCCCACAATGTGGCCCCACCCTACCACTGAAGATCATGATCTTGACCAATTTGAATCTACACTATATGAGGTTGTTTTCACTAAAGTTACAGCTTTTCTGAGTTTATTATTTTTTAGAAGATTTCTAAAGATTTTTCTTCATTTTATATTCCTATTTAAAAATTTGACCCACCATTGTAGCCCCATCCCATACCCGGAGATCATGATTTGAACAATTGGAATCTACCCAACCTGAAAATGCTTTCACACAAGTTTCAGCTTTACTGACTGATCGGTTTTGGTTTAAAACTGAATTGAATATGATCAGCGGTGATGAAAATTGTCAGGTCTATTTAAACCCCCAACAATGGGTGACCTCGATTCTGGACCAACACATATACAAACATAAATTACTACCTGGCATTAAATTCAATCACGTGATTTGCACAGGTAGCACCCGACCAGGAAGAATAAACACCAGAAGACCGCCATGTTGGATCGTGAAGATTTGTAGTTTACCAATGGGGTGACGTTAGATAAGTCTTATAATCAGCTTTCTTATTGAGTTGTCTTAATAATCAAAAATCATTTGGACAAATATTTTTTATGTTTAAATTCATTTTTTTTGTAATCAGTCAAGAAAAATTAAAAATATTTATATTGACTCTTCACAAATGTAAGTTTTATGCATGAAATGTAACATATCTGAATCTTACATATAAGTATATGTTAATCAAACCAAGATAATACATGTATACATCATGAATACTTACTGAATTTTACTTTCCTGGTTTAGTTCCTCTATAGTTACAAGGGTTCCCTGACCATGGACCCCTGGAATAGCGCCCAGGATGTTGTACGCTGCACCCTGTGTCAGATTTCTGTGGCCCCCATGTACTGTGAAGTCTGTCATATACATCTGTGTAAAGACTGTGTAGAGAAACATTTTTCTGATTCCCCTCAAGTTCACAAAGTGGTTCCACTTAAACAATATCTAACCACTTTGAACAATCCTAAATGTAGGAAACACCCCACCAAACAATGTGAACTCCACTGTGAACAATGTGACATTCCTATTTGTGCAAAGTGTGTATCATCTGGAAAACATTTAGGACATAAACAAGTTGATATTTTCCAATCTTTTGAAGGCAAAACAAAAATTTTACAAAAAGATTTGCAAGAATTAGAAAAATCCATTTATCCTAAATACAAAAAGATTGCATCTAATATTTCAGTGCAGAAAGCTGATCTGAGTAAAAATTCCAGGAAATTGACAGCAGCATTTGACAAACAAGGAAAGGTCTGGCACAGAGAAATAGACACCGTTATCACAAACCTGAAATCTAACGTGGAGGAAATGGAATCCAAACACCTGGTCGTCCTAAAAAACCAGGAAGATGAAATCACAGGCACCATTTCTGAAATCACACAGATCATTGCTGAACTGAAGAAGATACTGAACTCCAAAGATGTCTGCCTGGTCTCTGATGAGTTCAAATCCAGGATTGCTGAATTCAGAAGATTGCCTCCTAAACTCAAAGTGTCCTTACCAAACTTTAGGCCTCAGGAAATCCACACAGATCAGCTGATTGAACAGTTTGGTTCTCTGTCAGCATTATCTTTTACAACAGAGGAACAAGACTACAGCATGCAGCCCCAGGGAGCCGAGTCCTCTCCCCCCGACCGGTCACTGATGGATGTACCCCGGGTCATCACAGCTATAGACACAGGGTATGAGTATAGAGTATATGGTGTAACGTGTCTGAATGATACAAAGATCTGGATGCGTGGTATGTACAGCATAATGAAACTCTTCAACCTGCAGGGTGAACTAGTGGATTCCATCAAAACCAAGTCAGGGTATGCTCCAAAGGACATAGTAGTGACAAGGAGTGGGGATCTAGTTTATACTGATATGGGTTATAGAACTGTGAACATAGTGAAGAATACACAGATACAGACAGTGATCAGACTACAGGGGTGGAGACCTCTTGGTGTGTGTAGTACCTCCTCTGGTGACCTCCTGGTTGTCATGGTCAGTGATGATGAGAAACCAACAAAAGTTGTGCGTTACTCTGGTTCCACAGAGAAACAAAGTTTTCAGTTCGATGACAAAGGACAACCTCTCTATTCATCTGGTGACACTAAATACATCAGAGAGAACAGGAACCTAGATATCTGTGTGTCAGACTGTGACGCCGGTGCAGTAGTGGTGGTCAATCAGGCCGGGAAACTCCGGTTTACCTACACTGGTCCTCCCTCTACTACCAAGGGATCATTCTATCCACGCGGCATCACAACAGACAGCCAGGGTCGGATCCTGACGGCAGACTATAACAACTCCTGTATCCACATGCTTGATCAGGACGGACAGTTCCTCCGCTACATTGACAACTGTGATATACGGTATCCATGGGGTTTATGTGTGGACACCAGAGACAACCTCTTTGTGGCTGAGGAGCACATAGGTAAAGTGAAGAAAATACAATATTACATGTAAATCAATTAACTGTATAAATTATATGTAATCAGAGCATATATTTATTACATACTGTGTGTAAATATAATATAAACAAACTATTAACATTGCATGTCACCATATGGTGTGTATCAGATGTAAACACGTTGTGTGTGGATAATTTAATGTATCACACATAACTAACTACACCGTGTCTACAAGATGTAAACAGACTGTCGAACTGTATCTATGTTAGGTTTTTATTAGTTTAATCATTCCATTTCTTTAATCTTTATTTGTTTATATATCATATGTTTGTACACAAATTGTTCTTTAATATTGATAGAACATGTAAAAAAGAAAAACAGACCCTGTTTATATATATTTATCATATGTAAACAAACTGTGTGTGTTTATATACCACATGTATATCAAGTAACTCTAAGTTCATATATATTAAATATAAACGAACTCCTTTTTCTATTAGATGTATATAAAGTAACTGTTTTACTGTGTCTATAATCTGTGTTTATTACATTAGAATTAATGGACTGTATTTGTTACATGTGGTTATCAGCAAACTCTGTGTGTCATGTATTAATTACACATAGTGGGTTAACAGACAGATAGCACTCAATTCTTTACCAGCAATGGAGCGAGGCCACAAAGGGACTGAGGCCCATTACTTATATAGAGGAGTGATACCAGTATATTAACTCAATCAGAATTCACATTGAATGAGACAATTGTTTTGACTTACCTTTAAACCTTTAGAATTAGAGTAGATGTTTGATTTTCTGCTAATATTTTATCTTTTGTTCTAACTTAATAGAATCCTCTTGTGGAATATTCTGTCCCTTGGTGTTTATATCTTTGCGTTTTTTTGCAGAACTGATTAAAAGATTCTGAAAATGTATTTAGACAACGAGTATTTTGACATAGCGTCAACCATACCATGACACATCCGAACAGTAGTGCCAGGGGCAGCAATTGCCCAATTGTCATTCTAACATATAAATCTATTTTAAAAAAGAGGGCGAAGAATTATATTTTATAAAATAAAAGTACATGCGAACATAATTTCATTTAAAAGAAATGAAGTATTTATATCATATTATATCAAATAAAAGTGCAATGTTTGTACATATACCGGTAAATACCAATTTGTCTTCATTGAAGCGGCAATAACAATGCCTATCTGTGGTCAGTGGAGCAGTGAAGTATGAGGCTCTCTCTCTGAGTGAGTGCAGAAATGAGTATGAGGCTCTCTTCTCTCTCAGTGAGTGCAGTAATGAGCGTGGGCTAACAATGAGATGCAAGATGAATTGACTGCTATTTGATGACTGTAACAAGTAAAACACATGCTAAATTTGAAAAAAAAATTGTTTGTTTTAAGATGCTTAAGGTTTCAATTTTCAAAAAAGGGTGGATTTCAAGTAATGATACTGAAGTGAAATGACTAAAATGTCAATCTAAGATGCAAATTTATTAATTCTAGATCGAGTACTTAAGAAGAATATACATGTACTAGTATTGTTATGAATGGTTTACAATATGGAAAAATGATGATTAAACTATCCTTTTCTCTAAACCCCTGTAGTGCAATTTATATATGGGATAGAATTTTACGCTTTATTTGAACCATGCAAAAATTTAAGAAAAGGCATTCCTTATTATGACTTTAAATCAAATATTCTGCCACACAACAAGGGATAAATGGCTGCATCTAAGCAAGCTTAGTGAACTACATTGTGCATACAAAATCTTGTCTCCTGAGATGACGGAACTGGTCAATAATCCACCGTCTGCATCCGAGGGGAAGAAATTGTCTTGCGACCGGGGTACCATCATCCTGAAACCGGCAAGATAGGGTGCACCTTGAAGTGAAACAGAAAATCAGCAACACCAAAAGTCAGTTTTTATAAACTAATATTAATTGAGTCCAATTTCAGCGTAACTTTTTCAAATAAAACTATTTATTACACATCAAAGCACTCTATTGCCAATACAATTGTATGGGATCTCAGACAGTATATCAATTTAGCCATATGCATGTTTTACATGTAACTACATTTAACTACACGTAACTGGGCTTATGAAACATATATTAAATAGTATGCAACTAACTCGTATCAAATAATTGGAATTGAGCCAGTATATGAAAACTTACATCATTATTAAAAAATCTACATAAGTGAACAGTACTTACATACTGTAGAGCAGGCTGAGAGAAAGGTTCCCACAGACTACTTCAATCAATTGGACAAAACAGCTGATATGTCTTTCGGTGTCATCAGAACTTCTGAAAGAAGCAGAGGCTGCACTGGATCGCTGACCTGTGTCTCGCCCACCAAGGAAAGGCGGAGGCTTCAAACAAGAATGGGTCTAAGGAGTGCTGTTTGTACCTTTACCTCCGACAAATACAACCCCTTCAAGAATTAGAGATTAATGCACATCTTCATGCCTAAGAAAAAATTACCACCAGCATCCTCCAGACAACAGGTCTCTGTATTCCGAACCCGACTTGAAATGTTCAGTCCCCCTTCCCATTGGAATGATGACCCTATCATGCGCAGGTTCAGAAAATTTTCAAGGGAGGGGCGATAACTTTGTTTACCAGGGGTATGGTCCGAGGCCTGGTTTAGGTAATTTTCATTTGTGAATTTAAATAAGTTTGGATTTTTCAGGAGGGGGTACCTCTCTGACTGGGTCTACCTCTAGATCCGCGCATGCCTATCCTATGACTCCTAAAACTTTACATACATGTACATTTTTTTCACAAAACTAAAATAACGATTATATAATCCTACTAGAGTATTTTTTGACGTAGTTTGCATAAGGTCATTTATAATTGAACTAAGTACTGCATGTAGAAAAATTTAATTTGGGTTGATTTGTAAAAAATGAAATCAAAGTCCCGGTCCTCAATGTTACACAGTCTTTAAATTTTAAAAAGTGAAAGTTATAAACTGAGTTTGATAAAAAGAAACCAGAACCTCTGTGGTAACGTCCTTAATTAAAATTTAAAAAAATACGCTATTTGAAAAAGTTTTTCAAAGTGCGTTAAATTTGAGACCAAATTAACCCACTTTAATACTAAAATACTAATGAATAACACAATCCAAATCAAAAAGGGAAAATCAAAATTCCTTTTTTTTGACCCTGTTTTTCATATCTGCATCCATTTACACCCCTTTTTGCCAAAAATAAGCCTTTACAAGTCAAATTTCATGGAATTTTCCTGAATCATTGACATTTAAATGCATAAAACAGACATTTAAAATGAGGTACGTTCCTCTCATCCTTATAAAAATTATTAAGCATCAGAGGAACGTTCCTCTTCACCTTAACTAAAATCTCTACATTTCATATGAGGAACGTTCCTCTTTTCACTTCAACAGAAATCTTGACAAGTCATCTGAGGAACGTTCCTCTCTTCACTTAATTATATAAACTGAAATCCTAACAAAGCATCTGAGGAAGTTCCTGACTTGAAATCTTTACACTGTATCTGAGGAACGTTCCTCATTTCACTTCATCTGAAAGCTACATAATGCATCTGAGGAACGTGCAATCTTTCATATGTTGATTGTTTTCTTTTTACATGAAAGCTTTATAAAGCATCCGAGGAACGTTCCTCTTTTCCCTTAAATTGGAATCTTTACAATGCATCTGAGGAAAGTTCCTCATTTCATTTAACAAAATGTTTACTTCTAACCCAAGGAGGAATTCAAAACATTTTTTTAGGTATTCTAATCATTACGCAAAACTTTGTAAAACTTATAAAAGACAAATTCTCATGTTACTGTATCACTCTTTCAAAATCAAATTGAAACACTGGTTTTGACAAATTAAAAAGTAAATTAATTAATCATTCTTAAGGAGTCTCGGGAGAGAATTTTTCAAACATACAATTTCCTTTAATTTTTTTCCAGTAAAAGGTCACCTTATGAGTAAATTATGTGCAAAATATAAGGTAAATTGACCAGATAGTTTAAAATAATCTATTTACCGCACTCAAATATTGGTTGTTAAATGTAAAATTTTTAAAAAAAAAAGGTAAAAAAATACAGACATACAATTTTCTTTAAATTTTCAACAACAGAAGGTTAACATATAAGTAAAGTTTTTGCCAAATTAAAACAAAATTCACCAGATAGTTTTAATGCTATCCGCCCTCATAGTTTGGTCCTATAAAAGTGTCTTTGCAGCCTTTTTACATACTAAGGCTATAGAATTGTATAGAATAAAAGGATGATAACGAATCAAATTTGATTTTATTTTTAGTAGATAAAAAATACATTTCCCCTAACACAGAATATGAAAAGATCGCACATATGTTTCTGTTTTTTGCAAATTTCAATGTCAATCTGAATAATTGACACTGCAATAAAAAATGCATGACTTTTTTTTGTCAGTAGTTATGTCAAAGTCTCATAAGACGTTGACTACGACGTGGATAACGTCAACTTTGAAGAAGAGGCGAAATTATTAAAATACTTCTGAACATTATTCTAAAGCTTCACTTCAATCTTTAAAAATAATTTTTATGATAAATAAATTTTAAAAATAAAAATGTTACATGATTACTTGAATATTTGAGCATTTTACTCTGCATTTGTGTTTTATGACATTTAAACTATATTCTTTAATTATTGCGGAATACCCTGCGCAGAAGTGTTTCTACAAACAAAGTTTGGGGGGTATATAAGAATCACCTTGTCCGTCCATCTGTCTGTCTGTCTGTTCACCTGTCTGTGCATTTGGACTAAAAATAGTTCTGCTTAAATTAATTATAAATAATTGATGTACGATTGTCAACATTCTACTGGAAAACCCTGGTTTTATTTTTAATATCTATCATGATGCAAATTGATATGATACATTGCGATGATCATTATTGTAGGAAAGATTTTCACTAAAGCCCCTATTGTACATGTAACTAATAAGCACAATTGAAATTTAGAAGACAATATGCTAACTATGTCACTTATTAAATAACTTGTTTAACAAGTATTCAAAATTACTCCTGATAATAGCGGGTTTGCAGATCATAATTTAACAATTTTACACATAAAATCAAAAACTTTGTGTCAAGCCGCTAAAACAATAATATGATGTTGGTTAAGTAATTAAAGAACTGATAAAAAAAAAGGTGCACACACACACACACACACACACACACACACACACACACACACACACCGTAAACTCGAAGTCAGATTAACTCAAGCACATCAGAGCACTCAGTGGGAGCGCAGTCATTTGTTAAAAGTAGAAGCTGAGTAGAAATCCCTTGGTTGCTCTCACATTTTCATCTTAATTGTAAACATTCAAAATACAACTGCACAATATGGTTTTGAATTTCTCTGCGATCCCACAGCAATTCCAGAAATATAACAATGTCGTGAAACTCTGGGGGAACGCAATCTGGTGTAACAGGGCCTAAGCTTTGAGAAATCAATCAGTAGCCAAAAATTTGCATTCTTTGAGCTGGATGATAGTAATTTAACAAACATTAGGATGTAAAATGTTGACTTGCTGCAAGTTCTCATACGAACTGCAATCATTATATTAATACACATGTAAATTTTATCTTACACTAGCCAACAATTACATTGTATCCCCCCCACCCTCTTCCTAATAAAATCACAACATACACTAGCTAAAATTCAATAGTGTACTCATAGTTTTGATAAATCCACAAGTCTACCTCTGGTATTAAGGAGGAAATTTTAGGTTTAAAAAAAAACAAACTCACTTTTTGGTTTTCTGGTTGGAGTACTTCATGTTTATCAAATAGGAAATATCTAATTTTACTCCAGTATATCCTGTAAATAACTTCTCAGCATGGTCAATAGAAATGTCATGACCTAAAGACTATGCACATGCTAAGGTCTTCTAACAGATGTCAACCACTAACTGGATGCTGATAAGATGTTGGGGTGTGCTAATAATAGTAACTGTGTGAACTTTGAGATCCACTGCTTTAGGAACAGATGCAAAATGTGGTCGCAAATTTTATTTAAGATTAACACTGCGTGTGTACTTTATGAAGCAGAACGGAAATATTGTTTGGAAATTGCAGTTGCAAATATCGCAGGATGCATCAAGGTAATTAATACTTTTATTATATTCAAACATTTAAAATACATAACTGATTTTCTTTTGCTCTTCTGCTAATTCACTACAATCAAGGTAATTGCAAACCTAAAGCATATAAATTAATTTGATACAAAATCCTTGATGATCTTATATTTAAACTATTTATTGTAATCATCAAATTTTGAAAATAATGTGCAAATTAAATCAAAATATAATGATAATACAATGTAATGTTATAGGTTATGGTGATTGGAAGTGACAAAATATTGCGCCTGGTGGATTTTGATTTGAAATCACTGCATGCGACCTTTTTGCTGCTCTAGTGGATGGGGAGCATTAATTTGGACAGAGCTTGATCGAGATGGGAGATGCTTGAAGATTCAGGTTTGTTATTCTTAATTTTGAATTAATCTCAAACTAGAGCTGTCCTTCTGGGACTAGTACTCCCACAAGACTCTTTCAGTGAAACAGAATAATCTGCTGGCCACTTCTCATTTTACAGATTATCAATTTCCCCTACAAATGCTTATCTAAACCATTCCTAGGAAAATGGCCCTCTTGGGACAAATGAACTCAGTAACACTATTAACTCCATTTACATGATGTGAGTTTTAGATCTTACAAATCAGACTTTGTAAATAGGAAAATCATAAACA
>WFKH01010211.1:45875042-45886764 GCA_016163765.1 Magallana hongkongensis
GGGGGGGGGGGCAAGGATTAAGCATATCTGTATATGTTAACACGGGCTATTTATAATGGACCAACTAGACAAAAAAATGCACTGGATCATTTATAAAGAACAATTGAAATTCTAGCAGCGACCAATGTTTTCAATTGATTCAAGTGGTCATATCCAAATAATAAAGAAATATATGTATGTGTAGCAAAAAACAAGAAAGATACAATGATCAATTCATTCTCTCTGAAATTAAAAAAAATACTGTTTTCAAAGAATATAAGGGTTTATTGCGTAATTCTTATCTACTCCTGTATGTGTGAATGTAAAATATTATACAAACAAATAAGTTATAACTCAGGCATATCTTAAGTTCTGTCCTAAGAAATATCGTAGGAAATCTGTCAAACGGGCTCCAGGTCCACAATACTTCCAGTGCAACTAGTGATTACATAGAGTTGATTTACAAATCATCTCCGACAGGAGAGACAAAAAGACAGCCTGACATTTGTACAGGTGGTCAGTCACTGAGTATGATCCCACACAAACATCTGATTCATATGATTTGAGCCTGAATGATTTTGTTTAGCTTAACTTAGGTAGGGCACACAGGTAACTGAGACTTTTGATGAAACAAACATAAAGTCCTTAGTATGACAAGTCCAAATTTATGATGAGCAAATATTCTGAATATTTCATGCTTTTAAATTTCAAACAAAAATAAGTTTGACCAAGATCATCAAGCTTAATTTACTGAATTCTAGTATTTCCTTGCTGCAACATTAAATTGATAGGATGAACAGAATCTGAATTATACAATTTTTTTGTTTGATGTGGCTAATAATTCCTGCTTTAATTAAGTGATGCAAATCCCATCTGCTCAGTTGTCTGGCTTAAAACAAATAGTTTACAGCTGTGAACCATTCTCTGATACTCACAAGAATGACCGGCGATAACAATAGCTTTGGGATTTGATGTGAAGTGTTAAGATCTGCCGCCATCCCCCAAAAATTGCAATGATACCACTGTTTTAAGATTAGAGCAGAAATTTAAGAGTATTTTGATGTTTGGTAGATTCAAATCAAATTCAGGCTTAATTATCCTGCTTGGATTCTGTAAAAGTTTAAACATATTTAGGTATATACATGTATATCCTAAGAGAAATATTTGTTGAACAAATTTCTCTCTCTCTCTCTCTCTCTCTCTCTCTCTCTCTCTCTCAAGCTGGGAGAAACTTATGTGACCTCATATATATACTGCCTACTGGGTATTTCTTCTTATAGAATGTCAATACTTATTATATGTATGTTTTGAGAATTTGTGTGTAATTAACAAAAAAAAAAGCATCACAGCCAGATCTTTATTATGAAATGAAATAACAGGAAGTTATTTAGCAATTATGAGTTTAAATGCAAATATGTACATGTATCATACATAGATTCTATAGAAGATCTGGACATCCCCCCTGGAAGGAAATCAATGGGGCCACAGAAAAGTTAAGAAGCCATCCAGCCAGTCAAACAGCATGAACAGAAGATAAACAGAACAGAAGATAAACCTTGGCTCTTGTCAACCATGTATCAAAGACCACATTAAGTGAAAGTGCTTTCAGGAAAATGCAGCTCTACTTGGGAACTCAATCCTGAATTTCATGGATTCATGGATGCGAGCTTTATGTTTTTAATAATTATAAAACCATATGCACTGAGACAATTATTAAGATAGTTATATTTTTAATTATATAAAAATCTAATTTAATTACTAATTAAACTTGATATTGAATATTAAAAGAAATATTAAATTGGTTTTCTTAATTACATGCCTAATATGTACTTTTATTGAAAACAATTATAATTTGATCTAGAATACAAGATCAATGTTTGACATCTATTAATTAATATACATGTATTTGCCGCTTAAAAAAACACAAGGGGCACCGATGGAACAGACCAACCAAAAATGATTCATAAAGCCAACCGTTATTTTGATTTGTAACCCAAAAATGCTGCGATAAAAATAATAAAAATTCAAACTCTTTTTACTTTTTATAGAGTAATCGACTAAGAAAATTTAAGCAAATCATCATCGAGACTGAGCGATAGTCAAGTACTCGAGTACTTGTTTACATCCTTAATATTTACGTCAAATTAAATTTAAATTTCAGTTAAAGAGAAAAGAGGAACGTTCCTCAGATTCTTAGTGAAAATTTCAGTTGTAGTGAAAGAGGAACGTTCCTCAGATTATTTGTGAAGATTTCAGTTGTAGTGAAAGAGGAACGTTTCTTAGATGACTTGTCAAGATTTCTGTTGAAGTGAAAAGAGGAACGTTCCTCAGATGAATTGTCAAGATTTCTGTTGAAGTGAAAAGAGGAACGTTCCTCAGATGACTTGTCATTGACAAGATTTTAAGTCAGGTGAAAAGAGGAACGTTCCTCAGCTGCTTTGTGAACATTTTAGTTGGAAAAAAGAGGAACGTTCCTCTGATGCTTCATGAGTTTTTAAATGGATAAGAGGAATATATCTTATTTCAAATGTCTGTGTAATGCATTTAAATGTCAATGATTCAGGAAAATTCCATGAACTTTGACTTGTAAAGGCTTATTTTTGGCAAAAAGGGGTGTAAATGGATGCAGATATGAAAAACAGGGTCAAAAAAAAGGAATTTTGATTTTCCCTTTTTGATTTGGATTGTGTTGAATATGATTTATCGCTTTTGACAACGTGGGGGGGGGGGGGGGACAAAAGATACAGTGCACATTGAAATTGATTACGGGAGAAGGTCCCCCACCATTCATCTTTCCTTCCCAAATATGAAATATATTAAGCAAAGTAGAGTAAACGTTACAGAACGGAAAAAGGCCTAGAAATAATTAAGCTTTGCCGTAGATACAACATGTACAGTGATATTGAAAAAAAACCCCAACGAAATGGCTAAACAATAATTTTACCCTTTGAATATATGATGACCGTAATTGAAAATAACTACATTTGTGTTAGGACTATTATTAAGGAGTTTTTAGGCTTTTGTGACGGTGCTATGTAATTCATCTGGAACTGCATCCGTCCTGTGCATTACGAACGGGGTGAGGGAATGTTGGCGTAGAGGGTACAAGGTATAAGGTTGAGGCGCGCTGTGGGCCGTAAGGTAAAAACGAAGGATAGGTGTGCCCTATTCCCAAAGGTCAACCAATATGCAATTCCAGAGAAATAAACAGGCAGTTGATGCAGGATTCCGAATTTATTGGAGGAGACTCAACGATGGCAACATTAAAACAATTTAACAGACAGACATGTTACAAACGAGTCGGATATGGCCAGTAGTGGCCTCCGGACTCAAGACTCTGGGTGAGTCGGACGAGGCCGAAGCTGGCCGCCGTATCCCTGACTGCCGATTGACAATTGTACACAACTATATATAGGAATCTGAACAATGAGTAAAAATTGACAGGTGATGACATAAGTACGCTGAGTGAAAGATTGAAGATATAAAATAATTAAATAAACTCAAAGAGTCTTTGATGTCCTAGACATGAAAAACAGATAATTGCACAGTGTTGTTTTAACCGATTAGCAGTTCTTGAGACATAACACTCTGTCTCTTTGAAATCACACATAGAGTCCGAAAAGTGTCAATCACTGTTTTAATAAGTAACTTTGTACGAAATAAACCATGAGAAAATATTACAAGACAGATGTTGAATTTAAAAAGTAAAGTCCAAAATATAGTTATTGATGAACAGTGAATTTTGAACGGTGATACTTATACGTCAGGCATCTGTGGTAATAGGGTAGGTTCCATTGGCGGATCCAGAGAGGGGAGGGGGTTCATGGGTCCCCTCCCCCCCGCCCTCTCCGGGACAAATGCTTTTTTTCAAAAACTGTGTTAATGCTTATTTAAAGGCGATTTTCCCATTTAAACAATTGCTCACAACGGGCCTTAACATGAAAAAAACATATCGATATTTTATCAAAGTAAAGTACTCCCCTTCAACATCCGGTGTTTATTTCACTGGGTAAACACGTGGAATATGGAAAAAGAAATTACAAAAACTTAAGCAGTATCGCTAAAAAAAAAAAAGGTTTATAATAACATCCACCAGTATTTTCTTCTCTATTTCTTAAGGAAGGAGTCTTCTCGTTATTAGACATCTTTCTTATATTAAGAAATGCATAAAATTTTGACACAGTCAAACAGATCATATAACCAAATGATTCTATCAGTTTTATTAAATTTGACCTTCTTGTTTTTGCATCAAGGTCAGGTCAAGGTCACTACCTTTTTCCTCAACTTAAAGGATGATAAAAATAAATGTAGTTATCTGCAGTTATGTAGACATCTGTTTAAGATATGAAGTGTGTATTCTTCAATGAAATGATAGAATATCAGAATGTCTATCACCTTATACTACTAAATTGGAATTAATATTTAAACTAAAATTGATATTGCTTAGCCCGCATTTCCTCTAATTTTCTTCAATTTTGAAGATATTTTGATTATTTTTTTATGCTTCCAATATTAAAATATTTCTGATTTTTACATATTATGAAGACCTTACGTAAAGATATAAAATGACAGAAAAGCTAATATATTGACCATTTAATAAGAGAGAAAATTCGACTTTAGTGATTTTTTCACACAAATCTATTTATAGATTGAGCACTCAAAAAAGCTAATAAAAATGTAAATTGATAGGCAAATCATATTTTAAAAACATATTCTGAAATCCAAGTACCTTATCATTAGTTCACAGTAGTTGAAAAAATCCGACATTAATGTTATTGTTTTAAAAATGCTAAATAGACTCATGAATCTACAGCAATTCTGAATTGCAAAAACATGTGATATTTTCCTACGCCAATGTTCCGCCAAAAATATAGTCCTTGTTAGATTCTAAACTTTGATTACTATTTCTACGCCAAGTTGTATGATTGTAAAAAAGAAAGAAAAATATGATATTTTAATTTCCTTTCATCTTCATTTATTGACCATTTAATCAAATTTACTTTTGAAAAGTCGAAAACCAGAAAAGACTACTTCCTTAAGAAAATCGATTAAAGTTCAGACAGATTTGAACTCACAAGCTATACATTTAAATCTACGCGATCGAGTAAAACGACGTTCGCGTAGGAGTACACGAGTTTTACACATAAATGTTATATGATAGATTATCCCCCTTTGTTCATATCCGATCATTTAGACATTTATTTAACAAGGCAATCGATAGAATATCAAACTTGAAAAAAAGTTTAGAATTAAAACGTCAAAAAGATATAAAGAAAACCTTATCATTATAATAGCTTCTCGTTTGAATTATTTTTTTGTTTCTTAGGTGACTTTTTCTATTAAGCATAGACGAGCGTTCTTATTGCTGGACACTTGTTTATTAAGCTAGAAATCATGCTAATCTTCTGTTTATTTACCAAAACCAAAACACTCAACAATGGGTAAATAAATATTTGGCAGGACTTGGTTTGCACTCTAGTGTTGAAATAGATAGTGACGAGATATTTATGTTTGTTAAATTTTACGCACGGAAAACATTAAAAAAGTCCTTGTTCTTGGACGAACACTTTTACACGGATTGATTTTCATCGATTGGAACCCCCCCCCCTCCCCCTTTTTTTATATTGCTGAATTCGCCTCTGGTTCGTCCCTTCTTTGGATCCTATCCAGCTAGGAAAGAGGTTGTGGCTGGGCAAAAACAAATTGTCGTTAATTTCTCTGAAAACTGAATACACACTGCATAATTTTAAGTAAATTAAGATTGTATTCCTACATGAATATTCATTTTGACCAGAAATATTAATGTTTAACAGTAATGTTATGAAATATTTCGACTTTTTAATACAGCCAGAAAATTCTGATTTGATTATAGGTCTATACACGTATGGTAATACACTGCATGGTATAAATGCATACACGCATGACCATAAATAGGAAAAGTGTCATCCAGAATATGAAACTAGGAGTATTGCGTCGATAAAGCTACGTGTTCTTTCATAACAGCTGACAACAATTTTTACATATCTAAATTGCAAACTTATTAGATGGTTTCAATTATATGGGCAATCTTTTTAGGACAATGCTTTTTATCTTAAAATAATTCTGTGGATGGTTTCACTTTTAAATAATTTTCTTGGCCATATCTTGAGTACTTGCTTTATTATTTTCTTCCTTAAAAACAAACTTTATCGCAAGATTGTGGCATGGCTTAAAAAAGTTTGAATCAATTCACAGATAAGATAGCGTCTTTGATGCGGGGAGCTGAGCAGACACTGGCGCCATTTGTCGCGGTACTTCAAACCGCTTGGCGGAGGAAACCTTTTCAAAGGGGCCCCCAAAACACTTTTATACAAGCTGCTGTCCTTTAAAAAAGGACTACAAAACGTGGACCATATGCACGTGTTTCTAACGGAAACGGGGAAACCTTAAAATTATCACAGATTCCACTCTAGCCCCCTGCTTTTATATGAAGACATCTATAGAGGAGACCTCTAATGACGCATATTATAGTAGCAAGCCTGGATTTAGTGCCTTTAACCAGTAAATTTGTACATTGTATCACGTATAGCACTGACCTTTTACCTCAGAATTAAACATAATTATGAATTATATTAATGAATATTGTATGCATTGTATCAGGCACTCGGCGAATTCACATTAAGCCTTGCACTACTTTGTTAACTCTGCAGCTTCTGTAGATTGATTTTAAATTTTTATGCATTTCTCTTGAATTGTTAACTTTTATACAGTGAAATTATTATTCAACCATGTTTCATATAAAGTCACATAATTATTTAATCATGCTTAAATGCGTAAAAAAAATTTAATCGGGAAGTACACAAGCCTCGTCTACTAGAAGTATAGGTAAGCTATTTCGGAAAACAACAAAACAACTCGATTTATGCTATTTGATGCATGTTGTAGTTTCGGCATAACATTAACGTATTCTATGATGCTGTAAGTTCATATCACATCATTTCTTTAAAAGGAATACTTTGTTTCTGTACTGTTCACCGACAATTTTACAATTATAGCGCCTTTGAACATGTGCATATGTCATGGAATCCCAATCCCAGGGTCCACGCAAAAATCGTATCGGACACAAAACAATCACACCATTCCCCAAAAGTCTACAATGATATAAGAATAGCAGAATGTCCTCTGTCAACGTGATGCAGTTAGCCAAGAGATTGGACCACTCCGAGATTTACTTCAAGAAAGCCTGCCTCCAGATTGTGATGCTCAACGAGAAACTCTCCTCCGCCAGCAGACGATACCGAATGGCGCACGCTTTCCGGTCGACGCTCCTTCCGGTACTCTCTACGTCTGCGCTTGGAGGCAATCGAGGGTCTACGCAACGTTTACTATGAATACGCCATGATCAAAACCCAGGAGATGCAACAAGTCAGACGTGACTCCGAAGAAGAGGAGGACGATTGATATGTTATGGTCCAATAATTTCACAGCTACCGCCATATCAACATCTACCATAACTAAGAAACGGCTCTTGTCAGGGCCAATCAAATTATTCGAGAAGAGTGTCTCTATCACACACTCTGAACAAGATAAAAGTGTACATAACACACAAACATTCGCTAAAGATATGTATAACACAGGCACCTGACGTTATAAAAGTTTTCTCCTAATAAAAAATAAATACCCCATATCTTATAATACACTTGTTTATTATTAGATATAGGGTATTTATTTTTTAACAAGAGAAAATTTTATAACGTCAGGTGCCTGTTGTGTTTAATAATTAAAATTTGAGGTAACATTTGCAGGCCCGAATGAAAACATTAATTGTATTTAAAAATGACATCAACGCATTTTGATTATATAAATATATGTATATACATGTATCAAGTTGCTATAAAGTTCCAACTAAGGACCCAAAATTAAAACTTGAAATACAACGCATTAATGTCATTAAATAAATAAAAACTACAGTATTAAAATGCCAAGTTAAAACACCATGCACGTACATGTATGTTAACTATGTTAAAACAAAAATATATAGCATCAATATATATTTACATCCACCACCCGCGTTAGCGGGTTATGTATTTTTTCTGCAATGTCGCCACCTTCATATCCCGCATGAATCACCGAAGAAAGCATTTTATTGTTTAAATAACACACAGTCAAGCTTTCACCTTGTGCCATCAAATGATTTTCATATGTTACTGAATGGCCTAAATATGTGAATGTTTTGATAGATGTGGATGTCAATGACAGTAGAAATTTCAGCGCGTCGTGTGGGGTGGGTAGGGGTGACGATAGAACATTCTATCTAGGTTTTTAGTCAAGTGCATTAGTCTCTACTTCCTTGAACGGTGGTATTTTTCGGAAGTGAAGGGACATTCAGCACAATTCAGTCCCACTCTTGTGAAGAGAAGGTACACACAGCACAGGTCAGTCCCAGTACAGCCTTGACTTTGACAACGACAGACATTTCAGCTGTTTTGTCCAATTTGAGTAGTCTGTGGGAATCTCTCTCTGCAATTTGTAAGTACTGTCCAATTAGCTTGTGAATGTCCATGTTGATAGAATGGTAAACATTTATTTTAGAGTTGCTCCCCTTAGACGTGATTAACATTTTTCGGATTATTAATAATGATGTTCATGTAATTATGTATACTGCCTTAATTCCAATTATTTTGATACAAGCTAGGTGCATGAATTACAAATACATGTTTCATAACTTAAAAATACACGTTGTTACATGTGCATGTAGCTACATGTAAAACCATCTTCCCAAGTCAAGGGTTTCTGATCCGCTCCGCTTTACATAAACCCTTGACCGAATAGGCAGAGTTTGACGGGGTTAAAAACCTCGCACGCTGGTTGGTGTCATAAAAGTTTGCATGATCCAATAAGAAACGTTGTTTTAAGAATGATGTTTATTATGCATTGATCTATGTTGAGCCGTTGTCAAATAAATTTGAGACAGACTAGTAAGTAATTGACTAACTGCTATCAATATTTAGTCCGAGTGAACCCATCCGATCACTATAAACAACTTGTTCATGGGAGCAGCCATATTGCTTTAGTGTTTCTGTTTAATACGCATTCTCTGATTGGTCAGAACAAGAGGTCATAAAATGAGTACTCTCACTAGATGGCGCAATCGTTAACCCGCATATGTTTTGTCTGTTCGGTCAAGGGAGCGGATCAGAAACTATTGACTTGGGAAGATGATGTAAAACCTGACAACTTGATCTTTTGTTTGGGAGCCGAATAGAATTGACAATATACAGCTTTAATATTTAACAAATGGTTCCAGTCGCAAAAAACTTCTGTAAATTTTGATTTCTATTTCTTTTTGTTTGTTTTAAATTATTTTATGATTTAAGGTTTAAAGGGACTTAAACACGATTTGAGATCAACATATTTTTTTAAGTATAAAATGGTTTACTTGTGCATTTTGAATGATTGAGCAAAATTTGAATGTTAAAAAGCAAATTACAAGCGAGTTACAGAAGTAAGAAATCATTGTTATGTAAACAAAGCTCGATCGAGTCTTATATTTGTTTACAAATTTCTTTGACAAAATGACTGAGATGACAAAAGAGATAAACAGATTCCATATGTTCATAAATAATATCATCAACAAAAGAAAGCACCATTTGATTGAAAACTATACCAATACAATACATATGTAAACAATTACAAGACCACCTTTGTTTACAAAACAAAGAATTTCAAACTCTGTATCTTGCTTGTAACTTGATATTTGACTTTTAAATTTAGAGGAAGCATTTACAATACCCATATTAACCATTCTATACATTGAAAATGGAAAAATAAAATTTGAACATTTTGAACTCAAATCGTGTCAAAGTCCCTTTAACTTGTTGATTGTTAATTTCACTTTAAGTGCAGCTTGCCTTGGAGATGGTGTTTCCCCCGTCGCTAGAACATTTTTCTTCTCGGATGCAGACGGGGATTGTTGATTAATTCTGTCATTTCAGGAGACAAGCTTTATTAATTTTGCAGCCTTTTCCCCATTTTGTGTGGCATTTTTTTTTTTTTGGGGGGGGGGGGGTTAAAAACTAAAGGAATGCTTTTTTCTTAAATCTTGGCATTATAGTCTGGTCCTGATTTCTAGAAAAGGCTCTAGAAATACGTATTAACGGCAAATAATTATTATTTGGTCCAGCATGGGTTTTTTTTAATCATAATTAAAGTATGCCGAGTCTGGAAATATGCTGGCCTTCATGAATTATGGTAGACACCTATTCTTCAAATTTTTCTCTTAAAGTCTCTTCAATGGGAAAAAAATAATTACACACACTAATGAACTGATCTAGCATAGTATTTCATCATATCCTATGTGTGTCGATCTTAAAAAATATGATAGCCTTCTACAAATGAGGTTAATTAGATCAAAATGACGATTTAAAATGGCGGATAACAAAATTTTGTAAATTCTTCCTATATTTTTAAAATGGACAAAAAATGGACAAAAAGCGCGAGACAAACAATGAATATTCGATCCAGCAAAGTTTTTTAATCATAACTTAGGTGTGGTTATTCAGGAATAATAATGTCTTCAAGAAAATGGCGTAAATTATATAAAAAATGGCATTTCTTAAGGTGGACATCCAGTTTTTAAATTTTTTTTCTTTAGTTTCTTAAATGGAGAAAAAGCGAGAAACAAACAATTATAATTCCGTTCATCAAATTTTTAAATCATAAATAAGGCCTGCTAAGTCTGAAGAATTATGCTGGTCTCCACTAAAACAGTGCTTTTTATGTCAAAATGGCGGACAGCCAGATTTCATATTTTTTCCTTAAAGTTTCTTAAATGGGGAAAAAGCATGAAACCAACAATTATAATTTGGTCCAGCAAATATTATCAATATAATTAAGGCATGCTAAATCTGAAGATATATGCTGGTTATGACGAAAATTGCGTTAAATAAGTCAGTATGGCGTTTAAAAATGGCCGACAGCCAGATTTCATCACTTTCTATTTAAGTTTTTTACAAGGAAAAAAACATTAAAAATCAAATATAGTCCGGTTTAAAATTTTTTTTATTCATAATTAGGGTATACTGAGTCTGAAAATATATGCTGACTTTTACAAAAATGGCGTTATTTAGGTCAAAATGGCGTTTCAAAATAGCCAACAGCCAGATTTCATAATTCTCTTTTAAAGCCGTTTAGAAGGGTAAAATGTTTAAGTATTACATTATTCAAATATGCACATGACAAATTAGACTGGAACGCTTTGACAAAATAAAAAAAACCCAGTTCCACTTTTTACTAAAAAATGTTAATTTTCTCCGTTTTGTCTTATTAAGGCGTATTTCTTATTTAAACATTCTTTGTTTATGCTTTTCAATATCCGACTTGTTCCTAAACCTTTCTGGGGGGTTTTAAATTACATTTTATGGACCAATTTCTTCGATCTGCCCTTAAAATAGTTAAGAAGAGGTGGCACACTCTGCAAGTTCGTGAAATGCGACAAATGCTTTCAAAGTTTTAGAGAGGAGAAATATTTCTGCACTATAAAATTATTGTTTTTAGGCTTTAAAGACATCGATATTATAAGCTTATATGATAATAGAGGTACAATCGGATACTTGGGAACAGTGTACGACATTAAGAACTATTCTAGTGTATGTTTATCTCTTCCTTTTATGCCTTTATAGCAAATAAATCTAACTAATATATCATCATATACATACACTGGAAAAGCTAAAATGAGGCCGAAATCAACATATTGTTCAGCTTT
>WFKH01010211.1:45891508-45911514 GCA_016163765.1 Magallana hongkongensis
AGGGTTCCATGGTAAGGGTACCCTTCAGTAACTATGGATGGAACTAAACCTGGAAAGTAAAATTCAGTATGCATTTAATAATGATGTATACATGTATTATCCTGGTTTGATTGTCATCTCCATATTTAGGATTCAGAGATTCCATTTCATGCATTAAATTGACATTTTTGTTCATATTTATTTTAATTTTTATTTTGAATTTTACCAATAAGGCATGAAAAATATTAGTCCAAATAGTTTTTCATTATTAAGAAAGTGGATTATAAAACTGACCTATCAATACCCCATTAGTAAACTACGAATCATCACGATACAACATGGTCGGCTTCAGATGTTTATTGTTCCTAATTAGTTGCTAGCTGTGGAAGACCACGTTATTGAATTAAATGGCAGGTACAAACTTGTGCTTTTATATGTGTTGGTCCAGAATCGAGGCCACCCATTGTTGGTAGGTTTAAATAGATTTGACATTCTTTATCACCGCTGAACATATATTCAGCTTTAAAATGTAGGTTATTTATTTTCTTTTTAAAAGAATTGATATTGGGTTTTTTTTTTACTTGATATTCTCCTATTCAATCAACATTTCACTATATGGTTAAATGCTGATGCGGTGAAATAATGCGCACATTCCTTTGAGAGTGAAGAGTGGGTTCAAACCCAATAATCAGCATACAAATGTACATAAATATAATTGCGTGTACATTTGTAATGTGTGGATTTAATATGAAGAAAAAAAAAGCAGATGTGAGCTTACCACGCACTAATTATTTAAGGACATTGCGGTGTATAAAATTTTAACTCATTTTTATTCTCTAAAAATACTTAATATCCAATCATAAGTATATTTAGTACATGTATGTGCGGTTCTAGAAAGGGTGGAAAGTCTGGCGTCAGAGCCCTCTCCCCTCCAACCCTGGGATTTTTTTATTTTATCAAATTCGCATGCTAAAATTGCTATAAATATGGCCTCTGACCCCTACCCCCGGTACACTATACACTATTTCTCCACATGTGTGTACCACCCTACTCCTCCCCTTAAACAACCCCCTCCCCATAAGTTAAGAGTTTATGATGTACATGAAAAAACATACTTAAATGATGTTGAGATTAACAATATCAATTTTTGCATGAAATTGGATATGCAACTGATGTAATGATAATTATGTTAAGCTAGTACTCGTCATACTTTCGTCTAGACTTGCATAAATATTTAATACTTATTGTTCTCTTTAATGTTTTTTAATGATGTGAAACACAGTAAAATGTTGGTGTCAACAATGTAGATATCATTCTCAAAAACCCAACTTTACGATGTGTTCATGTGTCTAAACTATTTGAATAAATATTTTTTTCAAACAGTGATCAGTCTGACAATTATCTTTTGATCTGTCTACAAACTCTTTAGGTCAAAGATTGCACATTTCGGGAGCATGGCAACAGTGTCGACCAGCTGTGTTGGCATCCAAAAAATCCGGATCAGTTGGTGACAGCTAATGAAGACAAGACAATACGAATCTGGGACGCCCCAGAAATAATTGATCTGTAGACACTGTCAATACTAAAGGTTAAACAACTGTTGATACCGTGACCCAGAAATAATTGATCTGTAGACACTGTCAATGCTAAAGGTAAAACAACGGTTGATACCGTGACCAAGAAATAATTGATCTGTAGACACTGTCAATACTAAAGGTAACACAACTGTTGATACCGTGACCCAGAAATAATTAAACTGTAGACACTTTCAATGCTAAAGGTAAAACAACTGTTGATTCTGTGACCCAGAAATAATTGATCTGTAGACATTGTCAATACTTCACGTAAAACAACTGTTGATACCATGAGCCAGAAATAATTAAACTGTAGACACTGTCAATTCTAAAGGTAAACAATTGTTAACATTAGAACAAAACTTTAAGACTTTTGATCACAGGAGGGTGCAAAATAAATGAATTTGAAATTCCATTTTTGTTATGTTGGTATACATGAACTTTAACTCAATATTAAGGGTAGAAACATAATCATCTGCTGGTAACCAGATGACAGCAGTATAGCTGATGAAAAGAAGGATGTTCTAATTACATTTATTGCTACCATAAGTCATTGGCCTACGGCCACATTGTTTTCTGAAAAACAAATTGTCAATATGTTTACCCAGATTTAAAACTCCAGCAAAACCCGAATGCTCACCCTGCTAACTGTATCTTTATCAAGTTTGACCATGTTCTACCTTTAGTATTGACAGCGTCTACATATCAAATATTCCTGGGTCACTGTATTAACAGTTGTTTTACCTTTAGTATTGACAATGGCCACAGAACGATCGGTGCAGGCGTCCAAGACTCGTATTGTCTCGACCATTCACCATGACAAATTAAAATCTAGGCTTTTTGATATCATCGACAGTTGTTTCTTCAATAAAAATGGAGCTCGTAAATATGCTTTCCTTGTCATTGAAAATCTAAAAGATAATTTTGTTAAAAACCATTCTGATTGCACACACAAGTACTCTGAAGTTGACATTAAAAAGATGCTTGAGTTTCTGATAGACAACTTCTATGTAGTTTTTGGCAATCAAGTCTTCCAACTGAGGCAGTATGGGCAATAGATTTTAAGATTTATTCTATGTAAAAATCAAAATTGTATATAACATGTATAGAGGTTCCGGCATGCATAGTCACCAATTTTCTTTATATTGCGTACAATGTTACATATTGATGTAATAAGTAGCAAGATGCCATAAATTTGTTGCTAAGGGCTACCATTGCCATGGTAACGAAGACCAAAGATAGAAAAATGGTAAATCTAAGCAAATTCAAAGCAATATAGAAAGTAATTGCAGCTAATCGAAGTTATGAAATATAAAATATTCAATTGACTATATGGTCATTTTTAAAATGATAGAAAAACATTGGTGGGCAAATCAAAATCTTAAGAATATTACCATAGAAACCAAAAACTATTTATAAAACATGATTTTGTAAATATTTTCTAAATATCATAGAAATTATCATTGAACCACACTCATAGATTTATAGCTGTATTTAAAATATACATGTTAGATAAAAATAATTGACACTTGTTGCTATGGTAACACGGTTGAAAATAAGAAAAAATGAAGAATACAATAGTGATTCTTTCAATTTGTGGTCAGAAAAGCTTAAAATTGCCATTTTTCAATATGTTGCTTCTGTTACCATGGCAACCATTTCCCATAGCAACCCTTTAAGGTTGTCTTGCATCTTTATCTACCAAAAGGTATTAAAAATACGAAATATGAAGAAAATCGGTGCTTATGCGTGGCCTTGATCTAAAAAAATGTCCAAAAGTCCCTGTATTTACTATGTTAACAGTTGTTTTACCTTTGGCATTGACAGTGTTTACAGATCGATGATTCCTGGGTCACTGCATTATGTGTAACAACCGTTGTTTTACCTTTAGATTGACAGTGTCTACAGAACGATTGGTCCGGACGTCCCAGATTCGTATTGTCTTGTCTTCACTAGCTGTCACCAACTGATCCGGATTCTCTGGATGCCAACACAGCTGGTCGACACGGTCGTTATGTCCACAAAATGTAGAATCTTTTACCCATTTAGACAGATTCAAGGATATTTATGTGTAAAACCTATATCGGAAAAGATCAATGTTTGAAAAAAATATTAATTTAAACAGTTAAGCCATGAAGCATGAAACATCTTTAAGTTGTTGTCCAACAGAGATTTTAGATAAAATATCTATATAATTGACACCATGCTATGTAAACTAGTATGCAGATAGAGTTAAAAAGTATTTTTCAACAAAAAAGAAATAAAATGAAATAAAATAAAATAAAAAACAAAAAACAAAAAACCCTTAAAATGATTTACATTTTTGTGACATTTATTTCTATCTCATTTTTTTTCAAAATTTTATTTAATTTTAAAAGATTTCACATAAATTCTGGGGTTTTTTTTCACTTTTTGTGACCTTTCTATCTAAAACTTGAAATTATTAAGTTAGCTTTGATGTTACATGTATACTGAGCAACGACCATATCGAAAAAAAAAAAATATATAAAAGATCACTTGTATATAACAAAAGAATTGACCTATAAGGGAGATTTATTTCCCGGAAAAAATCGCTTTTAAAAGTCAAGTTCATTTGATATTTTCTACTGTACATATTTTTAAATATTTCGAATTTTAATTTAGAACATAGCATATTGCGCTTTATTTCTTAAATCAACCTTCAAAGTTCACTAAAACATCATTTTTGCAGTAAAAAGGTCTATTTCTGCATGAATTTTGGCCTAAAAATCCATCAGGCAGGCCTGCTCCTTAAAAGAAAAAGATGATTTTTTGATAGGTTTTGATCAAAGGAATAAATTAAGATAGGGTTTTTTGGGGGGCACCCCTGCCCTGAGGTCGAAATGTGCAAAAAATCTACAATTTTTTTTAAAAAACTTATTTGTATTATAGTGGTTTATATACACGTGTTACACCTGTAAGGTTTGAATAGCTCAGTTGGTTTCACCGCTGTTACTTAGCGCATATCTAAAGATTTTTTGTATCCTGGTTCGGTTCTACGTGTGGCTTGATTTATTTTTTTAAATGATCAGTTTATATACTTTTTTGTTTTTCTTATACAGGATTTTGCATTTGTATTTTTCGATTTTCCTCCTTTAATGCACATTTGCTCTTCAAATGAAAGAGACTTTTATGAAAAAGTATGTACTGAACTGGAAGCAATCAACCGTAACCATACCTAAGTGTAAGCACGCTTTGTGTGAGGACAAGAATCATTCACTCTGTGTTACTCGAAACAGGTGCCACGTAAAAAATCATGCCAAGCAAAAACCGTTGCATTTGCCTTTCCAGAACATTTATAAATATTGTACAATTGTGGGAGAAGTACTGCAAAGAATATGTGCATTGGTGACATTTTAGTCCAAAAATGCAGGATGATTGTTTGTAAATTAGAAAAAAAGGGGGTGTTGCAGTTAGATTCCGTTCCGTTCCCTTGCCATCCCGGCATCAGGTACACCCCCTTTTACAAAGGATGCAGCTGTTAATACGGAAAAGAGTTAAATTGAATGAACAGTGAATGATGATAGTGTTCGAACGCCTCGTAAAAATCCTTCTACATCTACAAACCTCCTCTCCCTGTTATTTCTGTTGGAAAAACTAAGGCGACGTGAATTATTTTTCGCAAAGAGTCAAAGGATTTGCGTAGCATTCCACGTTCAGCACGTGCAAACATTTTGATACTGCAAGGTGTGCTAGTTCTAGAAAAGACCATATCAGTACCAACGAGAGACATTTATGTAAGAACTTGCTTGTCAATCGTTGTGAAATAAGTAAGTTCAAATAAAAAAAATCGTGTAAAAACATTGCCTCTAATAAAAGCAAATGAATGTGTTCTTCTTGTTGATACGGATCTGTTTTATAAATTTTGAATTATCATGTTCAAATCTGAATGAGATATACGGAAAATTAATACACACTTTTAACGTCATTGTGGACACGGCATATGTGAGAATTTAGTCTACGTAGTTATGATCTTATACGGGTATAAGTACAATAACACATTCTTTGTTTTTTTTAGGATATTGTGTTAATGTTTTCAATAGAATAAGAGAAAATTGATGCATAAAACGACCTTTGAAATCGCGTCACGCGAGACTTTCGATAGTTGCTCATATGTCCCTGGTTCTAAATAAACGCATAATTACAAAGAACATGTTTCGTATTATAGAAAGTAAACTGAAAATAAAATCTAAAGATAATGAAGTAAAAACATAGGTAATCATAGATTACAAAGCTCACAGAGAGAAGGCATCATCCTCACAAGACCAATTTTATTATATTATGTAAAACATAGTTAATGATCTTTAATAAAATATTGGATACTGAAGTGTTGTTTGACACAATATCATATAAAATCATGTGATACAAAATTGTAAAATAATCATATTGTATCTAAATTTCATACTGTATTGTATCATACAATATTTGCTAATAAATTATTATACAATACAATATTGTATCCTATAATACTATACAACACTGTGCCTAATTATATATCACGTTACACAATATAGTACTGTATAATATCATATAAAGTATGATATTGTACCATTATGCCATCGTATCAGAATATGATTTTGTTTATATAATATTGTATCATATTATACAATATTGTGTCATTTTACATGGTATAATATCATATTATATGATATAATATAATATTATATGATAAAATATCATATCAAATAATACATTGTTGCATTATACCTATTGTATCATATTATATTGTATCATAAAATAAGATATAGTGTTGTATGATACAATATGAAATGATAGAACAAAGTATTACTTTATATGATATAATATCATATAATACAATATAATTTTTTTACAAATTGTGTAATAAATCATGCAAAATCCTCAATTACAATATCATACCATACAATATCATTACATACAATATTGTATAATATCAAGCAATATTATATATTTCAATATTATATATTACAATATTATTTAATACAATATTGTATAATATCATAGTTATATAGTACAATATCATACCATACAATATTATATGATATCATATGATATATATTTTATGATATTATACAAAGATTTTGATACAATATCATATAATATAATATTTTACAATAATATATCATATGATACAATATTGTATAATATTATACAATACTGTTTCATAACATAATGTACAATATCATATGAATCATGATATATCATGAAACAACAAACACATTTATTAAGCAAGTTTGAGTGAAGTAGTAGGTTTTTATTATCATACTTGATAATGGAAATCAGGCTTTATATATGAAGCTAGCCTTATGTTGACTTTCAATCTAAGTTACATAAACCATAAAAGTTAGCCATTCAACATTCAAATCTGCCTTTAACTACTCAAAAAACTTATATCTGCTCCAGCATCAAGATAATCAAGCTTAGTATCTGAAGCTACCTCTATTTACACATCCAAAGTCATATTAATTGTTTTAGTCTGACTACGTATGAGCAGCTTTTACTTCAATAACCAGCTCCAAGAGCAAAACACAATTTGAGTCGTTCTAAAAACTTAAACATGTCTAAGCATCTAGATAATCAAGATCACTCTCTGTATTTGAAGCTACCTATGTGATTCATTTATATAGTTAAATCAACCATGCACTATTAATTAGTACTATTATTTATATACACATGTGACCTGCTCCAAAAACATAACCTCCTCAAGCATCAAAAACCTTTGGCTCAGATTAGTATTTAGGCCTATGGAGTGCATCAGTATCACAAGATGCATCATCTATCCAAATTTAGGAAAGATTGAAACAATAATAACTAAGAGCTGTCTATCAAATGGCGCCTGCTTCAAAAACTTGATCCAGATCCATAAACCTTAACCTCATTCAGCATCAGAAACTTTTGCAATCAAGTCTGTCAAGTGCATAAGTATTATAAGACACACCACCCAGGCAAGTGTGGTGAAGTTAAGACCAGTAATAACCTTATTCAGCATCCGAAACCTATGGCTCTTATTCAGCATTTAAGCCTGTCCAGTTCATTAGCATCATAAGACGCGCCATCCAGGCAAGTTTGGTGAAGTTAGGACAAGTAATAAGTAAGATATAGTCATCAAAGGGCACCCGCTCCAAAAACTTTAACCTGCTCCAAAAACCTTGACCTCCTCCAGCATCTGAAATTCATGGCCCAGATTCAGTTTCCAGCTTTTTGAGTACATAAGTAGATCCAGATGCACAATCAATGCAAGTTGAGTGAAGATAAGAAAAGTTATAACTAAGATACAGGACCTGCAACAAAAACTTTAACCAGGTCCAGACGCCGACGCCGACCCCGGGGGTATAGCATATGCTCCCCCCGACTTCGTCTCGATGAGCTAAACAGTGTCCATAACTAATACTGCTCGGACAACGACTGTGAAACTTAATTAACCACTATATATTCAACATGAGAACTAGAACCTAAGAGTTAACTGTGTATGGCCTAAAATCAGAAAGTGGAACGGAAATCGATATGCTTTTTGTAATGACAGAAACCAATACCGGCCCTATAGGTCAATTCAATAATATACAATCAAGTGATCTTTAATAAAAAAAAAAAAAATACTGCTGTGGCCCTAATACGCTTCCGTACTAACTTTATCAAGTTTTGCATTATTGAAAATTAATTTTAGTAATAACAGATTAAAGAGAATAAGACATGCAACTCTATTGTACATATACGTCTAAACTTTTCTAAGTCTCTATGTTCAGTACTAATAATGTTTTTTTGTTGTGCTGATACATTTCATGGTAGTTTAAATAAACGAAGAATCAGGGTTTTTTTCTATTATTAAATAATCATGATTTTATAAAATATATTTTTAATATAGGTAATGCAAATGTGCTTTATAATAAAACATGCTTTCCACCTTGTTTTTGTTTTCACGAGTCTTAACAGCCAAGAGTCTTTAAGAACATATAGAATGTCTAAAATTCTTTTTAAGTGCTGTAAGAAAAGTAATTCTAATATTTTTGCACTTTATTTACGATGGTTTAATGTTTGCCGAAAATTGTCTAAAAGCGTACATGTCATAGTGAAATTAAAACCACTGCTATTCATAATAAATGTACGCTATTTTTTTTGGTTTGATATATCTGAAAACCTTAGATATACTGTACAGTACATATTTTTTCGATCTCTTACAGTTTACTACATGTAGTAATCACAGATTTAAAATGAAACAGTTAAAGTGATCAACCTTTATCATTATAATTAAATCAAAATTAGATACACAAGTATGATTACAGATGTAGATAATTAAGTTAAATTAGTTTAAAGATAATGGAAAATTTTAATCCTATTGAGTGCTCAAATTAAGGAAATGAATTTCCAGAGCTGAATATTAATAGTCCCTGACCCCAGATTAGGTGACAGAATGTAGCTAAATCTGATATATTTTATTTTTCCAGAAGGAGGGAAGGGTCCGGACGCACCTGACTCCTTTCATCTTCTCTAAATCCTCACGTAACAAGTGTGTACATGTACCAAATTTTAAAATTTGTTTGATTGAATGAGTGTTTTCAGAAAAAGTAAAAAAAAAATGTATTACATGTAGCAAAGAGTGCACAACTGACGGCAAACAACTCACCACACAGCAATGGACATAAAGGGATTTAGTAATATTCTTACTGAGTGACTCAGATTACCTCTAAATATTTTTACAATGAGCTTTATGTGATATGCACGGATCAGATAGACCTTTGTAACAATTTTTTGGCATTGCAAGCCTCTACTGAAAAAGTTGTGATAAGGACAAATTTTCTAGAATAAAAACATTTATAACAATGCAATCTTTAAAATATTTTTTTCTACATTTAACATCCACATAAAAATGCATGTTTTTCTCTGCATATGAATGCTTATGTCGGTAATTGAACCCACTCTTTATTCTCAAAGGAATGTGTGCACCAATACACCACAACAGCTTTATATAGAAATGTCGATTAAATAAAAGAGATTAGCTCAAGTCATAAAAACAAAATCAATTTTAAAAAAAAATAGCTTTCATTTCAAAGCTCAATGGAATATATTCAGCAGAAATAAAGAATGTCAGATCTATTTAAACCTCTCAACAATGGGTGACCTCCATTTTTGATCATCTCCTATGCAAGCGCAAGTTTGTACCTGGCATTAAAATTTAATCCCATGGTCTTTCACAGTAAGCAACCGACCAGAAAGAATAAACACCTGAAGCCCGTCATGTTGGATCGTAAAGATTTGTAGTTTACCAATGGGGTAGCGTTAGGTAAGTTTTATAATACACTTTCTTACTGTGTTTTTTTGTTAATAAAAAATCATTGGACTAATATTCTTTATGTTTAATTTCATTCCTTTTTTATAATCAGCTGGCTGATCGAATCTATGTAAATTTAATGTATGAAATGGAATTTCTGAATCCTACATATGGAGATGTCAATCAAACAAAGATAATACATGCACATCATACCTACGAAATTTTACTTTCCAGGTTTAGTTCCCCCTAAAGATACTTAAGGGTTTCCTGACCATGGACCCCTGGAACAGCGCCCAGGATGTTGTACGCTGCACCCTGTGTAAGACTTCTGTGGCCCCCCTGTACTGTGAAGTTTGTCATATACATCTGTGTAAAGACTGTGTAGAGAAACATTTCTCTGATTCCTCTAAAGTTCATAATGTGGTGCCACTTAAACAATACTTAAACACTTTGAACTATACTAAATGCAGGAAACACCCCACAAAACAATGTGAACTTCACTGTGAACAATGTAACATTCCTATTTGTATACAATGTATTTCCTCTGGAAACCATTTAGGACATAAACAAGTTGACATTTCCCAATCTTTTGAAGGCAAAACAGAAATATTACGAAACGATTTGCAAGAGTTAGAAAAATCCATTTATCCTAAATACAAAGAGATTGCATCTAGCATCCAAGTGCAGAAAGCTGATCTGAGTAAAAACTCCTCAAAATTGACAATAGACATCAACAAACAAGGAGAAGTCTGGCACAGAGAAATCGACACCATTATCAGAAACCTGATATCTAACGTTGAGGAAATGGAATCCGAACACCTGGTCGTCCTAAATAAACAGGAAGATGAAATCACACGCACCATTTCTGAAATCACACAGACCATTGCTGAACTGAAGAAGTTACTGAACTCCAAAGATGTCTGCCTTGTCTCTGAGTACAAATCCAGGAATGCTGAATTCAGAGGATTCCCTTCTAAACTCAACGTGTCCTTACCAAACTTTAGACCTCGGGGAATCCACACAGATCAGCTGATTGAACAGTTTGGTTCTCTGTCATCATTATCTTTTAAAACAGAGGAACAAGACTACAGCATACCGACCTTGGGAGCCGAGTCCTCCCCCCAAGACCGGTCACTGATGGATGTACCCCGGGTCATCACAGCTATAGACACAGGGTATGTACCTCTATACGGTGTGACATGTTTGAATGATACAGAGATCTGGACGCGTGGTAGAGAATACAGGATTAAACTCTACAACCTCCGGGGGGAAATGTGAAGTCCATCAAAACCAAGTCAGGGAACAATCCATGGGCCATAGCAGTGACAAGGAGTGGGGATCTAGTTTATACTGATAACACAGATAGAACTGTGAACATAGTGAAGAAAAAACGGATACAGACAGTGATCAGACTACGGGGGTGGAAACCCGAGCGTGTGTGTAGTACCTCCTCTGGTGACCTCCTGGTTATCATGGACAGTGATGATTATTATAATATACAAACAAAAGTTGTGCGTTACTCTGGCTCCACAGAGAAACAAAGTATTCAGTACGACAACAAAGAACATCCTCTCTATTCATCTGGTGGCACTAAATACATCAGTGAGAACATGAACCTAGATATCTGTGTGTCAGACAATACAGCTGGTGCAGTAGTGGTGGTCAATCAGGCTGGGAAACTCCGGTTTACCTACACCGGTCCCCCCTCTACTACCAAGGGATTATTTAATCCATACGGCATCGCAACAGACAGCCAGGGTCGGATCCTGACAGCAGACAGTTACAATGACTGCATCCATATCCTGGATCAGGACGGACAGTTCCTTCGCTTCATTGACAACTGTCATTTAGACCGTCCATGGGGTTTATGTGTGGACACCAAAGACAACCTCTTTGTGGCTGAGAGGGACAGAGGTAAAGTGAACAAAATACAATATTACATGTAAATCAATTAACTGGATAAATTATATGTAAACAAAGCGTATAGAGTATTTATTACATACTGTGTGTAAATATAATGTAAATACTATAAACATTACGGTAATTATGTCATTTAATAGTGTATATTAGATGTAAACATGTTGTGTGGGGATAATTTAATGTTTCACACATAAACTAACTGACCATGTCAACAGGATGAAAACAGACTGCTTAACTGCATCTATGTTAGGTTTCCATGAGTTTAATCATTCAATTTCTTCAATCTTTATTTGTTAAATATCATGTTGGTATGTAAACAAATTGTTCTTTAATATTGATATTACATGTCAAAAAAACCAACAGACCATGTTTACATATCATATGTAAACAAACTGTCTGTGTTTATGTATCACATGTTTATCAAGTGAATCTATGTACATGTATATAACATAATATAAACTAACTCCTTTTTCTATTAGATGTATATAAAATGACTGTTTTTACTGTGTCTATAATCTTTGTTCCTTAGATTAGAAGCAATGGACTGCATTTGATACATACTAGAATGGATATCAGCAAACTCTGTGTTACCTGTTTTAATAACACATAATGGGTATAACAGACAAGTAGTACTAAATTCCTTTAACAGCAATGGAGCGAGGCCACAAAGGGACTGAGGCCCATTACTTATATAGAGGAGTGGTACCAGTATATTAACCCAATCAGAATTCACATTGAATGAGAGCCAATTGTTATGACTTATCTTCAAACCTTTAGAATTAGAATAGTTGTTTGATTTTCTTCCAACCTTGCATTTTTTGTTTTAAGTTAAAAGAATCCTCATGTATGGAATATTCAGTCCCTTTGTGTTTTTATCTTGGAGTTTTTGTAGACTGAACAAAAGATTCTGAATATGTATTTAGACAATGAGTGTATTGGCATATAGATATAAATGATACTGCTTAAGAATGTTTGATGATAATTTTCTTAAATAAAACTTTAAGCCAAAAAAATCAATGTATTGTTTAATATCAGTAAGTTTAGCCTTTCAAATTTGGCGTCAACCCTAAAATGGAGTCAAAACCAAGGAGCCAGGTGCAGCAATAGCCATATTGTCATTCTAACATATAATTTTATTTGAAAGAGTGGGGTGGATTATATTACATAAAATAAAAGTACCAAGTTTGTACATATAAGTACCAATTTGACTTCATTGAGGCGGCAATTATAACGTCTATCTGTGGTCAATGGAGCAGTGAGGTATATGGCTCTCTCTCAGTGAGTGCAGCAATAAGTATGGACTGACAGTGAGATCTGCTATTTGATGGCCGCAACAAGTAAAATACATGTAAAATTTAAAAGGTGTTTGCTTTAAGATACTTTAGCATGACGCTTCCAAACAAGTGAAAAGCTGTCAATGTGACAACAAACCGGGTTTTCTTTTATGAGAACGATATTCATAATCCATGTCAACCCTGAATTGATAAACACTACGTACCCTATATGCAATATTCTGTGAGAAAATGACTTAGTTCAACAGCTGATGTTTTTTTCATAAATTATCAAAAATCAAAATCCAAGTAATATGCACATCTCTGCTCAAGGTACAATTGATTTGCAAAACATCAACTTCCTATTTTGAAAACTGTAGGAGTTATCCGTACATGGGGATACCCTTTTGGCAGCCGCCCGCCCGCTATTTTCAATAACCGGATTTTTCCTTTAGAAAACCTTTTTAAAAATGGTGGATTCTACCCAGAATTCAAGTAATGATTCTGAAATGACTGAAATGTCAATTTAAGCTGCAATATTATGAATTCTAAATTAAGTACATCAGCATGATTATATTCTAATGATTCAGAATTGTTTACAATATGGAAAAATGATGATTAAACTATCCCTTATCTCTAAACCCCTGCAGTTAATATATGGGATAGAATTTTTACGCTCTATTTCAATAATGCAAAAATTTAAGAAAGGGCATTCCTATGGTTTTAAACCAAAAAATATGCCACACAACAAGGGATAAATGGCTGCATTCTTAAGCAAGCTTAGTGAACTACTTTTTGCATACAAAATCTTGTCTCCTGAAATGACGGAACTGGTCAACAATCCACCGTCAGTATCCGAGAGGAAGACATGGTCTAGCGACCAGAGTACCACCATCTCCTGAAACCAAGGTAGGGTGCATCTTAAAGTGAAACGGAAAATCAGCAGGACTCGTATATGATGTGCTACTTGCAGTCTTTAGAGATGCTAATAAATCTTAATAAATACGTATACTCGACTATTAATTCACAAAATCCATCTACATTATTTCTCGTATCCTTTTTAACCTTAAATACTTGGTGCCACCTTTTATTTATAAAACATTTGTTTTCAATCACCGTGCAACATAATTTCACAAAAAGTACTAATTCATCCATTGTGCGCAGAGTGGACTTCTGGGTAAAGGCCTTGCCGCAGATGGAACACTTGTAAGTCCGGACGCCGGTGTGGGTGGCCATGTGATAGTTCAAGTTGGTGTTTCCTCTGTATGTCTTCCCGCACACAGGACACTGGTGTTTGGTGGGTTTAAACTTGACGGAAGACGACACAATGACAGCAGATGACACGGTCTTGGCCTCCAAAATGTCACAAGGTTTTGAACAACTATCCATGATGGACTCGTAAACACACAGATCAAAAGTAGAACACTCGTTTTTCATGCTGGAATCCTCAAGGAACTTCTGTTGTAGTTGTTCCATGGCACTGGAGTTAGGAGAAACGGAGTCACTGGAATTGATGGAGGCATTGTCACTGAAGCTGTGGTATCCACTGTCAAACTCCTCTTCCATGAAATCAGAAGCCAGATTGTCGGTGGAGATGTTATCAGAGAGTTTGGGTTAATAAGGCTTTATACAGGAAGTTTAAATAATTGCTAGGGACCTCATGGAACTTCTTCGCAATGTAATGGCAATTACAGGTATATGTACTTGTCTTTACAAAGTTTCAGAGTTATGTCTAAAATATAGAAAAATATTCAAAATTTAAAACCATTTTGCTATGATATTCTCATAAATTTACATATCATTTTGACCCTTATATCAATAAAACATCCCCTGGTCTTTAGGTGGTTAGATGTAATACAGAAAAGAAATTATTTAATCATAAAACATTAAATTTGGTTTTACATTAATATTCAAATAAATTCTTTCTTATTATTAAGTCTAATAGGTTAGATGTAATCAAGTAAGCAAAAAGTTCTTATAATTTAATAACATTTTATATTACATTAATTTACAAAAAAATATTAGAAATACTATGATCGAAGAAATTTAAGATAATCATACCGTTTCCTTTCATTTTATACAATGTTATAAATAGTAATTGCAATTAAATGAAAAGATAATGACTAAATGATCAATTTATTATCTTTTTATTGGTAGCTTTAAAGAAATAATAATTTAGAATACATGCATACAAAATACATCATATTTTTTCAATGTGTTTCAGCTATAAAAGTGAACATCAATGCCATCATTTCACCTGTTCATTTACCATTCATTAAAAAATTATCTTCATCACTGTCAGTTAACAAGGAGAAGCATTTCACTTTCTCTCCATCATTGACAGTCCATACATTTATGACTCGTCTTTCCATCATTCACATATATAATACACATTTCAGGTAAAGAGAATGCAGACTTCTTCTTCTTTGAATTGCATCCCCTTATTGCCGGCTTTCTGGCATTACAACTCGGCATGTGCCCTCAGTCCTAGGTTGGACAGTAGACGGGCGTATTCCACGTAAACAGCGTCCACCAGTGATACTGTAAACATACACAGAGAAAAATAGATAACAGTGTAGGCATGCTTACTATGAAACCACAGTAAGTAAAACTAAAATCATTCAACTATCAATAAACTATCAATAGACAATTGTTATTATCTATAAGCCTTCCCCCATTTCTCTCTCTCTCTCTCTCTCTCTCTCTCTCTCTCTCTCTCTCTCTCCATAACTAAATAAAAAAATTGTCAATCAAATTTTCCAAGTGGAGAGCAGATCGGTGTTCATATATACAATCACTCAGTAAAACTGACTGTTTTGTATTCATTAATGTTGCTTATTACAAACAAGAAATAAAACATCATGAGACACACCTCAGAACAGTGTACACTAAATAATTCTTTTCCATGACAGATGTACCTTAGCCAGCCAGACAGCCTGGTCCCACATTCCATAGGTCTGCAGATACTGACAGGTGCCCGGTCCTATGTCAATCAGGCAGAGCAGCTGAACTACAGTGTACCTCTATGGTCACGTGTGACACTAAAGGGTTTATATCTTACTCTGATCCCCAGAAAGATCTACAATAAATGTGTACATTTTTTGAATGTACTGTTTCATGTTTCATTCATTTTCTATGTTGAATCAGCTGTTTGTGTACCATGTGACCTTTATGTGTACTGATGTGTATGACGTCACGTTTTCTGTGTTCTTGAATAAATGTTAGAAATGGACGCACGTGTTTTCTTGGTGCTCGTCTAAACATGGTGTCAGAAGTGGCTCCTCAGTGAAATTAAACCTACAGTTACTATCGCTGAGCTAGCGGAAACGGAATCATGCCTCTGTTTAACCCCCCTGAAAGTTTTAACTTCAGCAACCCAACGGAATGGCTCGACTGGAGGGAACGATTTTCGCGCTTCAGAATGGCGTCGAAATTGTACAAGGACAACCCGGAGGTCCAGATCAGCGCCCTCATCTACGCAATGGGTAAGGAGGCTGAACACATTTTTAAGTCCTTCCAATTTGCTGATGACGAGGATAAGAAGAAGTTCGAAAAAGTATTTGAGAAATTTGACGAGTACTTCGTTCCAAAGAGAAATACTATTCACGAGCGAGCCAGATTTCATCAGCGTGCACAACAACCTGGTGAGTCAGTAGAAACTTTTGTAAGAACTCTCCACGAAATTTCTGAACATTGTGACTTTCCTGACAAGAAAGAGCAAATTCGAGAAAGATTGGTGATTGGAATAATGGACAAAGAACTCTCAGAAAAATTGCAGCTCAGATCAGATCTGACACTCGAGAAAGCAGTCGAAACTGCGCGGCAATCAGAAATGGTGAAATCACAGATCAAGGACCAGAGTGTGTCAGCTACAAACGTGGAGGCAGTTCGCAAGCACAGCGCTAAAGGTCAGAGTCCGCAGAGCAATAACAGACGAGGCAGAGGTCAAGGTCGTGGACACAGATACACACATAGCCGTGGCAGAGGTAATCATCACAGGAGACAAGGCCAAGGGAAATGCAACAAGTGTAACCTACACCATGCAAGGGACAATTGTTTTGCTAGAGGCAAACAGTGCAGACGGTGTCACCAATATGATCAATTCGCTGTGTGTTGTAGCCAGAGTAGCATAGCAGAGATAGTGCAATCCGAGCCGGAAGAACCATATGAGGAAAAAGGATTTCTTAATTCTGTCACAACCTGTAATGACGATGAAGCAGCGTGGAAAATAAATCTGAAAATCTGTGGAAAACTGTAACATTTAAGATCGACTCAGGAGCGGACACCTCAGTTATGGGTGAACCAACTTACCATGCACTTCAAAACCGACCAAAACTGGAATCTGCAAACACAGCTTTATTCGGACCAGGAGGACGTATCAATTGTCTTGGAGTATTTACAGCAGAGACCAGCTGCAAGGGCAAAAACTTTGTATTTCCAATCCATGTTATCAAAGGAACAAGTAATTTGTTAGGACGATCAGCTGCATACAAGTTTGGATTAATTCAGAAAATTGACAGTATTGAACCAAGTTTGTTTGGAAGTTTTGGACTTGTAAAGTGTGAGCCTGTCAGAATCACACTAACTGAAGGTGCAAAGGCGTACTGTCTAACTACTGCTCGTCGTATTGCATTCCCACTGATGCCAAAGGTAGAAGCGGAATTGAACAGATTAGAGAAGGAGGGCATCATCGAAAAAGTGGAGAAACCAACGGATTGGTGTGCTCCTATGGTGCCAGTGTTAAAGAAGAATGGAAATGTGAGGATTTGTGTAGATCTCAAGAAGCTTAATGAAGCCGTGAAAAGAGAACATTTCATGCTTCCAAATCTTGATGATATTTCTCCGAGATTAGCAGGATCAACATTGTTTTCCAAACTCGACGCATCAAGTGGATTTTATCAGATTCCTTTGCATCCAGACAGCTGCGAATTGACAACATTCATAACCCCGATGGGACGTTACTGCTTTAAACGAGTACCATTTGGAATTACATCCGCCCCAGAAATCTTCCAGCGCAAGATGACTGATTTACTGCGTGGAATTGAGGGAGTGGAAGTTATCATTGACGACATCCTGATTCACGGAAAAACACGCAAGGAACATGACAGGAGGCTTGACACAGTGTTGCGCAGAATTCATGATTCAGGACTGAAATTGAACCGGGAAAAATGTGAATTCCGTAAGATTGAGATAGAATACTTTGGACACAACATTTCATCTGAAGGTATCCAACCAAGTAGCAGCCGAGTTGATGCCATTAGACAGATCGAAACTCCGACCAACCTTACCGAACTACGCAGATTCATTGGTATGGTGAACTACCTAGGACGATTCATCCCTGATCTAGCCTCAGTAATCAGCCCAATGACAGACCTACTGAATTCCGGAAATGCCTGGTTGTGGGACCAAGCTCAAGCTAATGCATTCAGTCGTGTTAAGGAATTACTTACCTGTGCTCCAGTGTTGACATTCTATGATCCACAGAAGCCTATTGTCGTTAGTGCAGATGCTAGTAGCTATGGCTTAGGGGCAGCACTCTTTCAGATGGAAGGAGACAAATACAAGCCAGTGGCATATTGTTCACGTAAACTAACTAACACTGAACTAAAGTATGCGCAAATTGAGAAAGAATGCCTTGCATCGCTTTGGGCTTGTGAAAAATTCTCGCGCTATGTGGTAGGACTAAAATCATTTAAGCTGCTCACAGACCACAAACCCCTCGTCCCTTTGATTAATACTCAAGACTTGGATAAAGCACCTTTACGTTGTCAGCGTATGCTTTTGCGACTACGGGGATACAGCTTACATGCAGAACACGTTCCAGGAAAACACCTTATTGTTCCAGACACACTTTCAAGAAGTCCGATAGGAAGACCAAACCAGAATGATACCTTTGCGGACGAAGTCCAGTGTTATGTTGATTCGCTAGAGAACTCAAGACCATTGACCGACAAGCTATTAGAGCAAATACAGAAAGTCACAGGAGAAGACAGCATCCTACAAGAGGCCATCAACCTTACTCGAAACGGATGGCCAACACACCTGAAATCCATTTACAGAAGTGAATTGCGGGACTACTTTGCAATACGCATTGCACTGTCAGAGTCGAGAGGACTACTCTTGTACAGAAATCGTATTGTAATACCCGAGACACTTAGAAACAAAATTCTGAGGAATATACATGAGGGACACCTTGGACTTACAAAATGTAGAGCACGAGCTCAGGATTCAGCTTGGTGGCCTGGTATCTCACAGGACATTCGCAATTTCGTTAATACTTGCGAATTTTGTCAAACACACCGTCAATCGCAACATAAAGAACCATTGAAGTATACTCCATTACCTAGTCGACCATGGCAAAAAGTCGCTGCAGACCTTTGTGAGTTGAACGGAAAACACTTTATAGTTGTCATTGACTATTTTTCCAGATTCATTGAAATAGCTTTCCTACAGTCTATCACCAGTGCACATGTTATTGGGAAAATGAAGAATATATTTGCTCGATGGGGAATACCAGAAGAGTTGGTATCTGATAACGGTACCCAATTTACCTCGGAAGCTTTTCACAAATTTGCTGAAGATTACAAATTCCGACAGACGTTTACGAGTCCTCATTATCCGCAATCCAACGGGGAAGCAGAAAGTGCTGTAAAGATCTCAAAACGAATTCTCCGCCAGGATGATATCTTCAAAGCATTACTATCATACCGCAATACCCCTATTGAAGCGACGGGTAAAAGCCCAGCTGAACTTATGATGGGGAGAAAGCTACGCACAACAATTCCCATGATACCGGAAATGCTAGACCCAGAATGGATGGACCGCGATGACATTTTCCTTCGCGATCAACGATACAAGGAACGGTACAAATGTAGTTATGACCAACATTACAACGCGCAACTATTACCCGAACTAAAGCCAGGAGATTCAGTCAGAATCAAAACAGACAAGAACAAATTATGGCTTACTCGAGGAACTGTACAGGAAGCAGATACTAAA
>WFKH01010211.1:45935568-45970939 GCA_016163765.1 Magallana hongkongensis
TCCGTTTCTCCTAACTCCAGTGCCATGGAACAACTACAACAGAAGTTCCTTGAGGATTCCAGCATGAAAAACGAGTGTTCTAACTTTGATCTGTGTGTTTACGAGTCCATCATGGATAGTTGTTCAAAACCTTGTGACATTTTGGAGGCCAAGACCGTGTCATCTGCTGTCATTGTGTCTTTTTCCGTCAAGTTTAAACCCACCAAACACCAGTGTCCTGTGTGCGGGAAGACCTACAGAGGAAACACCAACTTGAACTATCACATGGCCACCCACACCGGCGTCCGGCCTCACAAGTGTGCCATCTGCGGCAAGGCCTTTATTAAGAAGTCCACTCTGCGCACACACTTCCGGATTCACACAGGCGAGAAACCGTACAAGTGCCGGAACTGCACCCATGCATTTGCCGACTACTCCACCTGCATTAAGCACGAGCGAACCCACAGCGGGAGAAGCCCTACCAATGCCCAGAGTGTGGAAAGTGTTTCGCCCAATCCAGAAATATGCTTCGACATCGACAGACACACAGGAAAACTGAAATCACACAAAAAGTCCTTATACGTTGTAGAATACATTCAAGAAAGTGCCAATATTTACATTCCAATCTCTTGTGTTGTTTTTCATACAGAGATTGTTATTACCGCAGAAATCAGTATTGTTCATTATTTCAATGTATATGTATTGCATTATATTTTATGTATTTTAACATGTGGAATGTTCATGTATAAAATGTATATAGTACTGGTAATTGTGTTTTGAATGTTATGTATTTTGTAAAAAATGCCATTTCACGATTTTCATTAATTCGAAAATAAATGTTCTATTGATTCAGTGACAGTTGTTCCTTTCTTTTGTAAAGCAGAAACAATTTTTTTGAAACAACATTCCATTAACATTGATATCTTATTTTTACAAAAGAAATTAAGACCTGAAAAATGTAGATTGTCAATATCAATGAATATATAAAAGCAGTTTATGAGAAAGTTTTAAAAAATCCATTATTAGAATGAAACAAAAACCCATATGAATGTGACATCATTCCATACAAATCTACCGCTGGCCAAGATTTATCCCCAGACCCTCTACAGGTGCACTGCACACTGAGAAGTTCTTATACCATTGTACTTTTGTGCAGTCAATCTTCGAGTTATCTGCCCTTTGATGTATATTAAAATAATATGCGGTCTTCTAAGTTAAGTTTCTAGAGCAATGGCGATAATGTTTATAAAGAGTTCAATGATTTCGAATTAGACTATTAATTTAAAAATGAGCATAGCTTTTATCACACATATGATCGAATAGTTGTATTGTATTGTTTATTGGTCAGCAGCTGTACAGCTCATAGACATAATACATGACAATTAATATACACATGTTAATACACATATAAACGGGTCACTTGAAAAAAAGCAAGTTTATACATGATGTTTTCTGATAACAAAAGCAATCTTAATATATTTACCTAAATTGCACAAAATTTTTCGATTATTCACCATAAACACCCAAATTATGAGAATATGACCAAGGCGTTTAAATCAAATTTCCCCATCACTGTTTAATTACTGCCGCTTCATAGATTGTATTCTGTATACCACATTCGCTTGTGATTGAATCTTCAGATTTTTGATCGGCACAATCAGCACTGTTACAAAACAGAATACAAAAATCGGCGGAAATTGTGATGAGAAAAGTATATAGTTTCGCTGTGGGTCTCGATATGCGAAAAAGTTGTTTGTTAAATCAAACCAGCATACTGCTGACATGTCGCCATTAATGATAATGTTTCCCTATGTTGGAATCAGAATAACATTTCCGTTCATTTAAAGTTTGGTTAAAGAAAGAAATTGTTTGTGTAGATGAGTGATATTTGGCCCATACGTTGAAAGTTACATGTATCTCACAATTTCTTGGTTATATCAAAATAACAAATTTACACCTGCACGTGTTGGTTTGATTATCATCATTTATCAAAATTAATAACTTTTAATTGATTTTAAAATCTCTCTCTCTCTCTCTCTCTCTCTCTCTCTCTCTCTCTCTCTGTTCGGCGCTTTCATATGGAAACAATAAAACGCATTTGATGTTTTGACAATGCGCCGCTATAAATACTAAAACTTAGACAATGGCCTCAATGACTGTAACTACAACCATCTAACTGGGGTTTTAAGGATTTAAGGATTAAAGATTTTGGGATATTGTTTGCAAAATAATAGCGGTTGATATTTCTAAAATTATTGAATAGAATAGAAAAAAAAATAAACACAATACCTATATAAATACATTTCCAAAGAGTAACTATTCAGACAATAGTGGGAAAAAACTTTGAATTTAGTTCACCTAATTAATTATATTAAAATAATCATAGTGCTTACAGTTATTGTAACACAATTGTTATTGCATTACATTTATGAGTAAACTTAATCACATAGAACATACAACACATAAAATTGGCTCATCGTCACCTCTATCCACCACACACGACGTGCTAAAATATCTACTGTCACATCCACGTCTATCGAAACGTTCACATTTTTGGGCAATTCAGTAACATATGAAAATCATTTGATGGCACAAGATAAGAGCTTATGCGGATTATGTATTTTTCCTAATAAGCGGGTTATGTTTTGTTTTTTTTGTAATTATCGCTACCTTCATAACCCGGATGAATCATCAAAGAAAGCATTTTATTGTTTATATTCACATCTTTCTTTCAAAAAATTAATAAATTTAAGGAAGAAAAGTCAACCAAATTATTGTTAATGTACATCAGTATATGAGATAAACGAAACAGCCAAATCGTCTTGAAATGGAGTTTGAGTCTGACATCATCATGATTATTTCGTTTTCTTAGGTTGTTGAAGGTTTCAACCAATCGATAAACGGGGCGTGTAGATTTCAATCCTGACAGTTTAGACAGAGCTATGAAGTACAATCAATTTCCGTAAGAAATAGAGGGAATCATACGTGGTGGATGTAAATATATAGTGATGCAATATAGTTTTGTTTTAACACATAGTTAATATTCACGTATGTGCATGGTGTTTGAACTAAATTTGAAATACTTTTCAATGAAAACACCCACCTTTTATTTCAAACCTGCAGGTAAGTTAGAAAATTGATAACACACACTATCATAAGATAACTTTTTGTATATTTTCTTTTATTTGTTTTATTTTAATGACATTAATGCGTTGTATTTCAAGTTTTTAATAGTTAATAATGAACATGCGTTAATATTATTTTTATTAAATACAATTTATTTTTTCATTCGGGACCCGCAAATGTGACATCAAATTTTAATTATGGTGTACATCTTTAGTGAAATTTTGTGCGTTATGTACACTTTTATCTTGTTCACAGTGTGTAATAGAGACATTTTTCTCGAATAATTTGAGTGGCTCTGAAAAGAGCCGTTTCTTATTTATGGTCGTTGTTGATAGGGCGGTAGCTGTGAAATCAATGGACCATGACGTGTCCATCTTCCTCCTCCTCGGCGTCACGTCTGACTTGTTGCATCTCCTGAGCTTTGATCATGGCGTATTCATAGTAAACGTTGCGTAGACCCTCGATTGCCGCCAAACGCAGACGTAGAGAGTACCGGAAGGAACGTCACCGGAAGCGTGCGCCATTCGGTATCGTCTGCTGGCGGAGGAAATTTTCTCGTTCAGCATCACAATCTGGAGGCAGGCTTTCTTAAAGTAAATCATGGAGTGGTCCAATCTCTTGGCTAACTGCATCACGTTGGCGGAAGACATTCTGCTATTCTGATCTCGTTGTCGACTTTTTGGAAATAATGTGAATTTTTTGTGTTGATGTGGTTTTGATAAGGGTGTTGCCTGGTCCCTTTGATAAGGTTTCCTCCACTGAACGGTTTATTGGCGCCAGTGTCGGCCTAGCGCCCCTTATCAAAGGCGCTATCTTATCTGTGAAACTATTTTAAACATTTTTTCCAATGCTATAGTATCTTGACTCTTGAGGATAAATTTGTTTTTAGGAGGAGAAAAAAAAGATAAATAAAGTACTCAATTTTAAAGTAAAACCATCTAAAGAATGGTCTTAAGAAAAAAAAATTAAAGCAAAGCTCTTCAAATATGGCCGAGAAAAATAATTTTGCAATTAATTTAGATAATTATGTAAAATTTGTCAACTATTATGAGAGAACGTGTATAGCTTTTTCGACCAAATTATCTTGGATTCTATAGTTTAAGTTTATAAATGATACTTTTCATATTGATGGTTAAATGTATTGGAATGCATATATACCATGCAGTGTATTACCATACATGAACATTTGTATTTATAATCAAATAATTTTGATTTTGTCGCTCTACTAAAAGTATAATTATTTCATAAAAATTCTTTGATACATATTAGTATTAAAATCGATGATGTTTTGATCAAAATGAATTTTCATGTAAGAAAACAATCTTCTCATAATATTATGCAGCGTATATTAAGTTTTCAGAGATATATTGACGACAGTCTGCTTTTCGCTTCCCCCAATCTCTTTCCTGGATAGGGACCAAAGAAGGTACGACCCTACTCTGTTACCACAGACGCCTAACGTTTAAACTGATATTTTTTGAATAATATAATAAGGTTATTCCCTGTACGGTAGTAATTATAGTACAACAGGGAATCATTTTCTTATAAAAAATATTTAACATCAGGGGCCGGTGCCTGTAACTATATGTAGGAAAAAGTCCTTTGGCGAAATGAGTTTCTATTCTTTCTTCTTTTTTCCCATTTTAATTATTTTTCCTTTTCTAGATTTTTTGGTATATATGTATACATATAAAGACATGTTTCCCTCCTTTGAAAAGACGGCGCACTGTGACCTGAGATTGAACTTCATTTCCTTCATTCCCACCCCCTCCAAAAAAAACCCACATTGCTTCACTGCAGTGATTTATTATGTAAAAAAGAATTAAAAAAGAATTAAAAAAAAAAAACCACACATATACTTTTAAGGACCGCTAGGTAACCGAATAATGATTTTAAGAGTTTTGTAAAGAATTTAATTAATGGATGAATTAGTACTTTTTGTGAAATTATGTTGCACGGTGATTGAAAAAAAAATGTTTTATGAATAAAAGGTGGCACCAAAAGTTTAAGGTTAAAAAGGATACGAGAAATAATGCAGATGGATTTTGTGAATCAATAGTCGAGTATATTACGTTTATTAGCATCTCCAAAGACTGAAAGTAGCACATCATATACGAGTCTTGCTGATTTTCCGTTTCACTTTAAGATGCACCCTACCTTGGTTTCAGGAGATGGTGCCCCCCCCCTCCCCAGTCTCTAGACCATTTCTTCCCCTTGGATGCTGACGGTGGATTGTTGACCAGTTCCGTTATTTCAGGAGACAAGATTTTGTATGCACAAGGTAGTTCATTAAGCTTGCTTAAGAATGCAGCCATTTATCCCTTGTTGTGTGGCATATTTTTGGGTTTAAAACAATAGGAATGCCCTTTCTTAAATATTTGCATTATTGAAATAGAGCGTAAAAATTCTATCCCATATATTAACTGCAGGGTTTAGAGATAAGGGATAGTTTAATCATCATTTGTCCATATTGTAAACAATTCTGAATCACTAGAATATAATTATGCTGATGTACTTAATTTAGAATTCATAATACTGCAACTTAAATTGGCATTTCAGTTATTTCAGAATGAATCATTACTTGAATTCTGGGTAGAATTCACCCTTTTTAAAAGGGTTTTCTAAAGGAAAAATCCGGTTATTGAAATGGTAGAAATGGCGGGTGGGCGGCTGCCAAAAGGGTATCCCCATTGTACGGATAACTCCTACAGTTTTCAAGATAGGAAGTTGATGTTTTGCAAATCAATTGTACCTATATCAGAGATGTGCATATTACTTGGATTTTGATTTTTGATAATTTATGAAAAAAAATCAGCTGTTGAACTTAGTCATTTTCTCGCAGAATATTGCATATAGAGGACGTAGTGTTTATCAATTCAGGGTTGACATGGATTATGAATACTGTTCACATAAAAGAAAACCCGGTTTGTTGTCACATTGACAGCTTTTCACTTGTTTGGATGCCGTCAATGCTAAAGTATCTTAAAACAAACACTTTCTTTTAAATTTTACATGTATTTTACTTGTTGCGGCCATCAAATAGCTGCAGTCAATTCATCTCAGATCTCACTGTCAGCCCATGCTCATTACTGCACTCACTGAGAGATAGAGCCATATACCTCACTGCTCCATTGACCACAGATAGACGTTATAATTGCCGCCTCAATGAAGTCAAATTGGTACTTATATGTACAAACTTGGTACTTTTATTTTATGTAATATAACCACACCCCCCCCCCCCACCTAATCTTTCAAATAAGATTATATGTTAGAATGACAATTGGGCTATTGCTGCACCTGGCTCCTTGGTTCTGACTCCATTTTAGGGTTGACGACAAATTTGAAAGGCTAAACTTGCTGATATTAAACAATACATTGATTTGTTTTGGCTTAAAGTTTTATTAAAAAAAATTATCATCGAACATTCTTAAGCAGCATCATTTATATTTATATGCCAATATACTCATTGTCTAAATACATTTTCAGAATCTTTTGTTCAGTCTACACAAACTCCAAGATAAAAACACCAAGGGACTGAATATTCCATACATGAGGATTCTTTTAACTTAAAACAAAAGATACAAGGTTGGAAGAAAATCAAACAACTACTCTAATTCTAAAGGTTTGAAGATAAGTCATAAAAATTGGCTCTCATTCAATGTCAATGCTGACTGGGTTAATATACTGGTACCACTCCTCTTTATAAGTAATGGGCCTTAGTCTCTTTGTGGCCTCGCTCCATTGCTGGTAAAGGAATGTAGTGCTACTTGTCTGTTATACCCATTATGTATTATTAAAACATGTAACACAGAGTTTGCTGATAACCATACTAGTATAAATCAAATACAGTCCATTGCTTCTAATCTAAGGAACAAAGATTATAGACACAGTAAAAACAAGTCATTTTATATACATCTAATAGAAAAAGGAGTTAGTTTATATTATGTAATATACATGTACATAGATTCACTTGATAAACATGTGATACATAAACACAGACAGTTTGTTTACATATGATATGTTAACATGGTCTGTTGGTTTTTTTGACATGTAATATCAATATTGAAGAACAATTTGTTTACATACCAACATGATATTTAACAAATGAAGATTGAAGAAATTGAATGATTAAACTCATGGAAACCTAACATAAATGCAGTTAAACAGTCTGTTTTCATCCTGTTGACATGGTCAGTTAGTTTATGTGTGAAACATTAAACTATTCCCACACAACATGTTTACATCTAATATACATTATAAAATGACATAATTACCGTAATATTTATAGTATTTACATTATATTTACACACATTATGTAATAAATACTCTATACGCTTTTTTTTTTTTTTTACATATAATTTATCCAGTTAATTGATTGACATGTAATATTGTATTTTCTTCACTTTACCTCTGTCCCTCTCAGCCACAAAGAGGTTGTTTTTGGTGTCCACACATAAACCCCATGGACGGTCTAAATGACAGTTGTCTATGAAGCGAAGGAACTGTCCGTCCTGATCCAGGATATGGATACAGTTATTGTAACTGTCTGCTGTCAGGATCCGACCCTGGCTGTCTGTTGCGATGCCGTATGGATTAAATAATCCCTTGGTAGTAGAGGGGGGACCAGTGTAGGTAAACCGGAGTTTCCCAGCCTGATTGACCACCACTACTGCACCAGCTGTATTGTCTGACACACAGATATCTAGGTTCATGTTCTCACTGATGTATTTAGTGCCACCAGATGAATAGAGAGGATGTTCTTTGTTGTCGTACTGAATACTTTGTTTCTCTGTGGAGCCAGAGTAACGCACAACTTTTGTTTGTATATTATAATAATCATCACTGTCCATGATAACCAGGAGGTCACCAGAGGAGGTACTACACACACGCTCGGGTTTCCACCCCCGTAGTCTGATCACTGTATCCGTTTTTTCTTCACTATGTTCACAGTTCTATCTGTGTTATCAGTATAAACTAGATCCCCACTCCTTGTCACTGCTATGGCCCATGGATTGTTCCCTGACTTGGTTTTGATGGACTTCACATTTTCCCCCCGGAGGTTGTAGAGTTTAATCCTGTATTCTCTACCACGCGTCCAGATCTCTGTATCATTCAAACATGTCACACCGTATAGAGGTACATACCCTGTGTCTATAGCTGTGATGACCCGGGGTACATCCATCAGTGACCGGTCTTGGGGGGAGGACTCGGCTCCCAGGGTCGGTATGCTGTAGTCTTGTACCTTTGTTTCAAAAGATAATGGTGACAGAGAACCAAACTGTTCAATCAGCTGATCTGCGTGGATTCCCCGAGGTCTAAAGTTTGGTAAGGACACGTTGAGTTTAGAAGGGAATCCTCTGAATTCAGCATTCCTGGATTTGTACTCAGAAACAAGGTAGACATCTTTGGAGTTCAGTAACTTCTTCAGTTCAGCAATGCTCTGTGTGATTTCGGAAATGGTGCGTGTGATTTCATCTTCCTGATTATTTAGGACGACCAGGTGTTCGGATTCCATTTCCTCAACGTTAGATATCAGGTTTCTGATAATGGTGTCGATTTCTCTGTGCCAGACTTCTCCTTGTTTGTTGATGTCTATTGTCAATTTTGAGGAGTTTTTACTCAGATCAGCTTTCTGCACTTGGATGCTAGATGCAATCTCTTTGTATTTAGGATAAATGGATTTTTCTAACTCTTGCAAATTGTTTTGTAATATTTCTGTTTTGCCTTCAAAAGATTGGGAAATGTCAACTTGGTTATGTCCTAAATGTTTTCCAGAGGAAATACATTGTATACAAATAGGAATGTCACATTGTTCACAGTGAAGTTCACATTTTTTTGTGGGGTGTTTCCTGCATTTAGGATAGTTCAAAGTGTTTAAGTATTGTTTAAGTGGAACCACATTATGAACTTTAGAGGAATCAGAGAAATGTTTCTCTACACAGTCTTTACACAGATGTATATGACAAACTTCACAGTACAGGGGGGCCACAGAAGTCTTACACAGGGTGCAGCGTACAACATCCTGGGCGCTGTTCCAGGGGTCCATGGTCAGGAAACCCTTAAGTACCTTTAGGGGGAACTAAACCTGGAAAGTAAAATTTCGTATGTATGATGTTCATGTATTATCTTTGTTTGATTGAGATCTCCATATGTAGGATTCAGAAATTCCATTTCATACATTAAATTTACATAGATTTGATCAGCCAGCTGATTATAAAAAAGGAATGAAATTAAACATAAAGAATATTAGTCCAATGAGTTTTGATTAACCAGAAAACACAGTAAGAAAGTGGATTATAAAACTTACCTAACGCTACCCCATTGGTAAACTACAAATCTTTACGATCCAACATGGCAGGCTTCAGGTGTTTATTCTTTCTGGTCGGTTGCTTCCCGTGAAAGACCATGGGATTAAATTTTAATGCCAGGTACAAACTTGCGCTTGCATAGGAGATGATCCAAAATGGAGGTTACCCATTGTTGAGAGGTTTAAATAGATCTGACATTCTTTATTTCTGCTGAATATATTCAATTCAGCTTTGAAATGAAAGCTATTTATTTATTTTTTTAAAAATTGATTTTGTTTTTATGACTTGAGCTAATCTCTTTTATTTAATCGACATTTCTCTATAAAGCTGTTGTGGTGTATTGGTACATACATTCCTTTGAGAATAAAGAGTGAGTTCAATTACCAACATAAGCATTCATATGCAGAGAAAAACATGCATTTTTATGTGGATGTTAAAGTGTAGAAAAAAAATTTTTAAAGATTGCATTGTTATAAATGTTTTTATTCTAGAAAATTTGTCCTTATCACAACTTTTTTCAGTAGAGACTTGCAATGCCAAAAATTATTACAAAGGTCTATCTGATCCGTGCATATCACATAAAGCTCATTGTAAAAATATTTAGAGGTAATCTGAGTCACTCAGTAAGAATATTGCTAAATCCCTTTATGTCCATTGCTGTGTGGTGGGTTGTTTGCCGTCAGTTGTGCACTCTTTGTTACATGTAATACATTTTTTTTTACTTTTTCTGAAAACACTTATTCAATCAAACAAAATTTGGTACATGTACACGTATGTTACGTGAGGATCTAGAGAAGATGAAAGGAGTCAGGTGCGTCCGGACCCTCCCCTCCTTCTGGAAAAATAAAATATATCAGATTTAGCTACCTGCTGTCACCTAATCTGGGGTCAGGGATTATTAATATTCAGCTCTGGAAATTCATTCCTTAATTTGAGCACTCAATAGGATTGAAATTGTTCATTATCTTTAAACTAATTTAACTTAATTATCTACATCTGTACAAGGTGAATTAAAATGATCAGTTATAAACATAATACATGTACGAGGCACCTTATGTGCAGAATAGTATGAAGCGGATTAAATAAACATAGTAAAAACAATCATCTTTTACATCCCTGCATTGACCACCAGACCAATACTTGGGCCTGGTACTGAGGTCAAAGTTCAGTATAGGCAATAGAAAATGCATCGTTGGAAGCCCATAGGTTTTCTATCCGTTACATTTAAATAAGAGAAACGGATAGAAAGGAAAACATTCGATGTAGAAAATAATATGCAGGGGGATATACGTATCTAGATGTGAAAAGTATTGCAGTGGTTTTAATTTCACTATGACATGTACGCTTTTAGACAATCTTCGGCAAACATTAAACCATCGTAAATAAAGTGCAAAAATATTAGAATTACTTTTCTTACAGCACTTAAAAAGAATTTTAGACATTCTATATGTTTTTAAAGACTCTTGGCTGTTAAGACTCGTGAAAACAAAAACAAGGTGGAAAACATGTTTTATTATAAAGCACATTTGCATTACCTATATTAAAAATATATTTTATAAAATCATGATTATTTAATAACAGAAAAAAACCCTGATTATTCGTTTATTTAAACCACAATGAAATGTATTAGCACAACAAAAAAACATTATTAGTACTGAACATAGAGACTTAGAAAAGTTTAGACGGAAGTGTGATTAATAAATATGTACAATACAGTTGCATGTCTAATTCTCTTTAATCAGTTATTACTAAAATTAATTTTCAATAATGCAAAACTTGATAAAGTTAGTACGGAAGCCTATTAGGGCCACAGCAGTTTTTTTTTATTAAAGATCACTTGACTGTATGTTATTGAATTGACCTATAGGGCCGGTGTAACGACGAAAAGTGACCCCCGTAGAATATTGACCCGGGGGTCAAATTTCTACGGAGAAAACTGACCCAAGGTCAGTATTCTATGACTAGTAGGGTCCTTTTTCTACAGTAGAAAACCATTCCAGACCTCTAGATATACGACCCCCACACGTTGAAAACTGACCCCCATAGAATTTTGACCTCGCTTATAAACCATATAGAAATTTAAGAAATTAGAGGCGGATACGTGTTGCATTCATGTTTGGCCCGGGGGGGGGGGGACAAAAAAAGTATATGAAAGATAAGGCAGAACTATGGATGTGCCTATCGTTTTACCCTGTTAAATAACATTAGTTTCAACTTTGAACAGAGCGATGTCTATGTTTATCTTAAAGTACTCGTCAGCTTGCAATGTGGAACCCCTTCGCCAAGCCTTTTTAGTGAATGAAAATTTGAAGAAAAAAAATCATACAATATTCAGTCGCGGCAGTTTCATTAATCAATGGTTTAAAGTACATTTGTTCTATTGTATTTAGCTGTAGATTTATTCAAATCATTTGAATGAATTTGACATGTATATTTTATCGTTTCTCAGTACACTTTAACACGCATGATTTACTTGCTACATTAAACTTTTCAAGTAAACATACAACAAATATTTATTAATTATTCACCAAAACTTCATTTTATTCTTTGCATGTACTAGACAATAGATCTAGGGTTCGTAAATCCCGGCAACTTAGCAGAATACTACAGTCATCTATGAAGCACATTCTTTGCCTTCATGTTTCATTATTTATCGCAAATCTAGCATGGATGTATACGCTACGGTCGATTTGGCATTGCGTTGAGTGATGACACTTTCTAATCGGTTAATTGCGATTCGCAACAAAGATTCTGATTGGCGCATTTATATAGGCCTGTCCATTTATAAATACATGTTGAGAACATGATGCTAGTTAACACATGGAAACAAATGTTGAAGAAAGATCATAATAAAGTTGTACTCGCGAGTTAAAAATTACAGAGTTATTTGAGAACAATCCGGGCGACGTTTACGCACATGTCTAAATAATGTTAACTGTTAGTGAAAAAAAAACAAAGAAAAAGTTATCTAAAAGCAGGGTCGGGGGCATATGGATAAAAGTCACCGATTGTACTTCGCTCATCGAATTACGTAATTTAGTTTATTGTGAAGAAATTCGTCAGAAACTGTTTAGTGAACAAATATATTTTCCATTACCGTTCACAATGTACCATACATGTATATGGAATATCGCATGAGTTGAAACGATTGTTTTTCCTCACAAAAAGCTAGCGTTTGCTGCAAAATGGAGATACACGGGTTGACACGCTGTGAAATCCATAAGAGGTTTTACAGCATACGTCTTCGATCCTTTATTTGCTTACAACAATCTGTACTGAAAATTTTTGAAACATTGCCACCAGCTCCTTAAAATGACGAAGTGTGGTTTGTTTAAATATATGTAAAACTGTAAAATGGCGACTCGATTTGCACGTGAATTTTACAATCCGAGGTCAATTAGCGTGTTTGAGAGAAAGTTAGTGGCAAGTAAAGCGTCAACATCAGTAGTGATTATTGTCTGATGAATACTGAGGTGCATATACATGTAATAAAATTACATGAGTGGGTTAAAATATGAGGTTAATCACAGATCAGTCCAACACTGAACATGTTTGTGTCGTAAATTTCAAGTTTTTAGTATGTTTGAAAACACATGCACACTTGCATAAGAAAGTGTGCCATTGATCGACTGAAGCTCAATAAAATGTAATTAATGTAATATTCATTGTCAGTATCTATTGTGATTTCTTTGGAATAAGCTACAACAAAATGAATACTGCCTCAACTTAAATTGATGCGTTGAAAATGATTGAATTTATCGATGAAGCATAATTGCTGAAAAATGAAATGGCAAACCTGATTAAATAGTGTGTTTCTATCAATTGTTTACACCATACAAAAAAAAAACAAGAAGCGATTATTGTGAGAACTCTTTGTCAATAATCGCAGTGATTTTTTTTTTTTTTTTTTTTTGCAGTTAAACGTCGCAGCTGGCAGTTGGTGCATAAATTATCAGTACCGCGTAAGCAGAAAGTGTAACGGCTCATTTAAAAAAAACCAATTTCATACATTATTTGAATGTATGTACAAAATGATTAGCAGCTATAATGCTTAAAATATCTGATAAGATATAAATTATCACATAGGTAAACATTGCCTGTAACACTGAATACCTAACAGAGTTATCGTTCCTTATCCGCTAGGGTCCCCGTGAGAAATACTCTTCCGGCCAGGACGGTAGCAATAGACCGTGGCTAGCCACCGTCTAAAAAGGAAAACACAAATTATGATAACATAACTAAATGATAATAATATGTTGTATTTTTCAGCACAAAATCGGGTTCTAATTTGGCATTTTAATACTTTAGTTTTATATTAAAAATTTTGAATGACATAAATGCGTTGTATTCAAGTTCTTAATTTGGAATTTTATAGCAACTTGATATATACATGTAGTTATATAATCAAAATACGTTGATATTATTTTTTTCAATACAATTTATTTTTTCATTCGGGGTCCGCAAATGTGACATCAAATTTTAATTATTGTACACATCTTTAGTGAATGTTTGTGTGTTATGTACACTTTTATCTTGTTCAGAGTGTGTAATATAGACATTCTTTTTGCCAATAATTTGAGTGGCTCTGAAAAGAGCCTTTTCTTATTTATGGTAGCTGTTGATAGGGCGGTAGCTGTGAAATCAATGGACCATGACGTGTTCATCTTCCTCCTCCTCGGCGTCACGTTTGACTTTTTGCATCTCCGAAGCTTTGATCATGGCGTATTCATAGTAAACGTTGCGTAGACTTTCGACTGCCGCCAAGCGGAGACGTAGAGAGTACCGGTGGGAACGTCGACCGGAAGCGTGCGCCATTCGGTATCGTCTGCCGGCCGAGGAAAGTCTCACGTTGAGCATCACAATCTGGAGGCAGGCTTTCTTGAAGTAAATCTCGGAGTGGTCCAATCTCTTGGATAACTGCATCACGTTGGCGGAAGACATTCTATTCTGATCTCGTTGTCCACGTTTTGGAAATAATATGGATTTTTTGTGTTCATGTGGTTTTTATAAGGGTGGTGTCGGGTCCCTTTGATACGTTTTACTCCACTGAGTGGTTTGAAATACCGCGATAAATGGCGCCGGTGTCGGCATAGCGCCCCGTATCAAAGAGAGCTATCTTATATGTGAAACGATTTTAAACATTTTTGCCAATGCAAATATCTTGAGTTAAAGTTTGTATTTAGAAAAATAATTCATAAAGTACTCAAGATTTGGCCAAGAAAAGTATTTTAAAGTGATATCATCTAACTTTAAAGAATGGTTTTAAGAAGAACAAAATTAAAGTACTTGTCTTAAAATATGCCGAGAAAAATACTTTTGCAATTTAGATACGTAAAATTTGTCAACTGTTATGAAAGAACATTTATAGTTTTTTCGACTAAATTACTTTGGATTCTTTAGAGATTATAAATGATACTTTTTATTGATTTATGGTTACGTGTATGCGAATGCATACATACCGTGCAGTGTATTACTATACGTAAACAGGAATTTATGTTTATAATCAAATAATTTAAATTTTTGTCGCTCTACTAGAAAGTAAAAATATTTCCTAAAAATTCTTTGAAGCACATTAGTATTAAAATTGATAATGTTTTAGTCAAAATAAATTTTCATGTAGGAATACAATCTTATCAAGTCAATATGCAGCGTATATTAAGTTTTCAGAGAGATATTAACGACAATCTGCTTTTCGCCTCCCCCAATCTATTTCCTGGAAAGGGACCAAAGAAGGGACGATCCTACCCTGTTTCCACAGACGCCAAACGGTAAAACTGTTCCTTTTTTATAATATAATAAGATTACTAGTATTCCCTGTACGATAGTTAGTATTGCAGTACAGGGAATAATTTTATTACAAAAACATTTTAAATACACGGCGCCTGTGCCCGTAACTATATGTAGGAAAAAGTCCTTTGGCGAAATGAGTTTTTATTCTTGTTCTTTCTTTCCTTAAAACTATTTTTGCTCGTTTAGATTTTCTGGGTATATATGACATGTTTTCCTCCTTTGAAAAGACGACGCTCCGTGTCTTGAGATTGAACTTGACTCCCCCCCCCCCAAACCCCCCCCCCAAAAAAAACCCCCCAACCCACATTGCTCCACTGCAGCGATTCGTTTTGTTAAAATAGAATAGAAAACATTTACACTTTAAAGGACCGCTGGGTAACCGAATAATGCATTTCAAGAGTTATGTAACGAATTTAAATGGATATATCAGTACTTTTTGTGAAGTTATGTTGCACGATGACTGAAAAGAAAATGTGTTATGAATAAAAAGGTTTTGCAGATGGATTTTATGAATTAATAATCGAATATACGTATACAGACGGTAAGTAGCAAATTGTATATAGATTATATAGGCGATACAACATGGCGACCCTAACGTCCTTTTTATATTTCTTTTTTTTAATTAATTAATTAACATACAAAAAGTCTGGTTCTCAACAAAATAAAACACTTTTTAAAAAGATTTGTTACTGACTGTCTACGAAAATATGTCGGTTCGCGTCGCATTATATAGACTTTAACAGCCTTCATGACATATATTTCCACAGACAATCGGTGACAGACCTAAAAAGTAATTAATGATACAGGCACGTAGCATCAGCCCCCCCCCCCCCCATCAACACACATTTTGTGGCAGCAGACATTTTTTTCTTAAATTTACATAAATTATAAAAAATTGAATTATCATGGAGTTGGCCCTAAACTTTTTTGGGAGCATTTAATAAGTGGAATTGAAAATAAGGAAATCAACATTAAAATCGAAGCTTAAGGAATACTACGCCCCTCCCCAACGAATTAGAATTTTAATGACTTCAAGAATTTGTCTTTTTTGGGGGGATGAGTTTTTGGATGAGGCTGCCCCCTTTCAAAACGATGCTACGTGCCTGTTATTATTATAGTAGTTGTATTAGGGTCATAATACCATGGGAGAAACTATTGTTTGGCCAGTTCGTATTTTCAATATCACTGTACTTTATATACCGCAAAGTTTATTCTTTTTTCCGTTCTGTAACGCCGTGGTTTACTCTAGTTCGCTTAATATTTTATATTCTGGAAGAAAAGAGGAATGGTGTGTGACCTTCCTCCCGTAATCAATGTTATTGATGTATTGGTTATTGCACTGTATATTTGGTCGCAAATTAAATGCAAGTTGAAAACAATTTTCAAATTGCGTAATTTGCCACAGAGGTTATGTTTTCCTCTTCATCGAACTCAGTTAAAACCGTAAATAATTATTATTTGGTTATAGGACAGAACATCACCTTAACCCTCTCATGTAACACTAAGGACCGGGAGTTTTGTTTCATTTTTAACAAATCATCCCAAATTAAATATTTCCACTGGAGCTTATAAATTACCTAAAACAAATTACGTCTAAAACCCTTTAATTGTGCTATATAAATGTTATTTTATATTTGTGAAAAAATGTAAAGTTTTAGGAGTCATATGATAGGCATGCACGGATCTAGAGGAGGGTCGGAGGGGTCCCCCACCCATCCTGAAAAATTCACACTTTTTAAATTCACAAATTAAAATTACCAACTCGGACCCCCCTCCCAGCCCTTGAAATGTTTTGAATCCGCGCATGATAGGATCATCATTCCAATGAGGGGAGGGGGACTGTAGATTCCAAGTCGGGTTCGGAATACAAAGACCATGCAGTCGTCTGGAGGATGATGATGGTAATTTTTTCTTACGAATTATGCATAGATGATGTGCTTTAGTCTCTACTTCCTTGAAGAGGTTGTATTTGTCGAAAGTGAAGGTACACACAGCACTCTTTAGTCCCATTCTTGTTGGAAGCCTCCGCCTTTCCATGGTGGCTGAGTCCCAGGTCAGCGATCAAGTGCAGCCTCTGCTCCTGATGACACCGAAAGACATTTCAGCTGTTTTGCCCAATTAAAATAGTCTGTAGCGACCTTTCTGATAAAATGGTAAAAAATTATTTAGAATTTTCCCCCTAAGACCAGATAAACATTTTGTAGATCTTTTAATAATGTTGTAATTTTTCATAAACTGGCTTAATTCCAATTATTTTGATACAAGTTAGGTGCTACTCTCTGAGAGCCCAATTGTATTGGCGATAGAGTGCTTTAATGTGTAATAAATGATTTTATTTGCAAAAGTTAAGCTTAAAGAGGTATATCGCCTTTTCCCATTATTTCGCTTACAATATAGAGCTTTTGCAAACATCAGACATTTTCAATATTATACAATATTTAGTTAAAATGTATTCAAAGAAACGCAAATCACACAATTGCCATGTTAAAAGAGTCTTGATTATCTTACACGACATCATTAAAATCTTCAGGAAAATAGTCAGTATGCAGTAAAAAGTTGGATGTTTGACTATTTGAACCACTTTAAACCAAAGAAATCCGATTAAAATTATGTTCTATAGGTATTGTAGTAAACGTTTACATTGAATTAATTTTGGTTTAACGTGGTCTTCGTACTGGGTTATCAAGGGTTATATGCGTGGCCAGGTGGTAACCCGTAGGTCTTTTTGATTTTGCGGTCGCTGGATCGTTTCCATCAAGTAGTAAATATTTTTTTCCCCTCACTTTAAGCATGAGAAGAATAGCTTTTTAAATTACATGTATCAAATTGCTGGATTTTTTTTTATTCTCTTGTTTAATTCTGAGTATGAGCACACCCAATATAAACAGATTCTTTCAGTAACACTATACTCTTTTTAAACTCAAGTCATTCTATTTTGCTGGAAGTTATCACGGTTCAGAATATCACCTGTCTTTATACCCGCAGTTCTATAGATTCATTTCTCGATGCAGGCTTCCTGAATTTATGACAAATCAGTGGTTACAGACACCATTAAAAATCAGTACCTAGGCATTGCGACAGGTACCTTTATCTATTTTTAGTAACAGGTATCTTCCGTTCAAACACGAGTGTAGGCGAAATATTGGGAAAAGGCGCTATACCTCTTTGATTTTTATGCATTTTAGTTTACGAAAAAGGCTTTTGGTCTTCCTGATTTTTCGTTTCACTAAAATTATATGTTAGTACGAGAATTGGACAATTGCTGCCCCTGGCACCACAGTTCCGATGCCATTGTATGGCTGACGCCAAATTTAAAAGACTACTTGCTGATATTAAACAATACATTGAATTTTTTTTGTTTAATGTTTTATTAATGAAAATAATCATAAAACATCCATAAGCAGTTTCATTTATATCTATGTCAATATACTCATTGTCTAAATACATTTTCAGAATCTTTTAATGAGTTCTACAAAATCTTTCAGATAAAAACACTAATTAATGGACAGAATATTCCACACGAGGATTTTATAAAGTTAGAACAAAAGATACACGGTTGGCAGAAAATCAAACATCTAGTTTAGTTCTAAAGGTTTAAATGTAAGTCAAAACAATTGGCTCTCATTCAATGTGAATTCTGATTTGGTTACTATACTGGTATCACTCCTCTTTATAAGTAATGGGCCTCAGTCCCTTTGTGGCCTCACTCCATTGCTGTTAAAGAATTGAGTGCTACTTGTCTGTTAACCCAAATATAATTAAAACTTGTAACACAGAGTTTGCTGATAACCACATGTAACAAATACAGTCCATTAATTCTAATGTAATGAACACAGATTACTGTGGAATCATTTTTTTCGTGGGGGTCAATGTTTGTGGATAGCCAAAAGTTTTCTCGTTCGTTGGAACATAATTTCGTTGGTAGAAAGTTAGCCAGAATTTTAATAAATATTAAACAAATGCTTGTATATATATAAGTTCGTTGGGATCTAAATTCGTGAGCAAGGGTTACCCACGAAAGCCACGAACATTGGTCCCCCACGAACAATGATGATTCCGATCCACAGTATAGACACAGTAAAAACAGTCAATTTATATACATCTAATAGAAAAAGGAGTTAGTTTATACATGTACACAGAGTCACTTGATATACATGTGATACATAAACACAGACAGTTTGTTTACATATATTATATAAACATGGTCTATTTTTTGAGATGTAATATCAATTTTAAAGAACAATTTGTTTACATAAAAACGATATTTAAAACAAATAAAGATTGGAAAAATTGAATGATTAAACTTATGTAAACCTAATATAAATACAGTTAAACAGTCTGTTTAAATCTTGAAGACACGATCAGTTAGTTTATGTGTAAAAAATTATAACACACAACATGTTTACATCTGATATATATACCATATGATGACATTTAATGTTTATAGTTTGTTTACATTATATTTACACACAGTATGTAATATATACTTGATACGCTTTGTTTACATATAATTTATACAGTTAATTGATTTACATGTGATATTGTATTTTCTTCACTTTACCTGTGATATTCTCAGCCACAAAGAGGTTGTCTCTAGTGTCCACACATAAGCCCCATGGAAACTCTAAATCACATTTGTCAATGTAGCGGAGAAACTGTCCGTCCTGATCCAAGATGTGGACACGGTGGATATTATAGTCTGCTGTCAAGATCCGACTCTGGCTGTCTGTTGTGATGCCGCGTGGATAGAATGATCCCTTGGTTGTAGAGGGATGACCAGTGTAGGTAAACCGGAGTTTCCCGGCCTGATTGACAACCACTACTGCACGGGCTAAACGGTCTGACACACAGATATCTAGGTTCCTGTTCTCACTGATGTATGCACCAGATGAATAGAGAGGTTGTCCTTTGTCATTAAACTGAATACTTTGTTTCTCTGTGGAGCCAGAGTAACAAACAACTTTTGTTTGTTTATCATCACTGACCAAGACAACTAGGAGGTCACCAGAGGAAGAACTACAGACACCCCAAGGTCTCCACCCCCGTAGACTGATCACTGTCTGTATCTGTGTATTCTTCACTATGTTCACAGTGCTATCTCTGCCATCAGTATACACTAGATCCCCACTCCTTGTCACTGTTATGTCTGTTGGCTTGTTCCCTGACTTGGTTTGGATGGACTTCACTAGATCCCCCAAGAGGTTGTAGAGTTTCATCATGTTGTCATTACCACGCGTCCATATTTCTGTATCACTAAGACACGTCACACAATATAGATGTCTATACCCTGTGTTTTTAGTTGTGATGACCTGGGGTACATCCATCAGTGACCGGTCTGGGGGAGAGGACTCGGTTCCCTGGGGCGGAATGCTGTAGTCTTGTTCCTCTGTTGTAAAATATAATGCTGACAGAGAACCAAACTGTTCAATCAGCTGATCTGTGTGGATTTCCTGAGACCTAAAGTTAGGTAAGGACACTTTGAGTTTAGGAGGCAATCTTCTGAATTCAGCATTCCTGGATTTGTACTCAGAGACAAGGCAGACATCTTTGGGGTTCAGTAACTTCTTCAGTTCAGCAATGCTCTGTGTGATTTCAGAAATGGTGCGTGTGATTTCATCTTCCTGTTTATTTAGGATGACCAGGTGTTTGGATTCCATTTCCTCCACGTTAGATTTCAGGTTTGTTATAATGGTGTCTATTTCTCTGTGCCAGACTTCTCCTTGTTTGTTGATGGCTGTTGTCAATTTCCGGGAGTTTTTACTCAGATCAGCTTTCTGCACTGGGATGTTAGATGCAATCTCCTTGTACTGAGGATAAATGGATTTTTCTAACTCTTGCAAATCTTTTTCTAAAATTTCTGTTTTGTCTTCAAAGCTTTGGAAAATGTCAACTTGTTTATGTCCTAAATGTTTTCCAGATGAAATACATTGTGCACAAATAGGAATGCCACATTGTTCACAGTGGAGTTCACATCGTTCGTTGGTGTGTTTCCTACATTTAGGATTGTTCAAAGTAGCTATATATTCTTTAAGTGACACCACTTTATGAACTTTAGAGGATTCTGATGAATGTTTCTCTACACAATCTTTACACAGATGTACATAACAAACTTCACAGTACATGGGGGCCACAGAAGTTTTACACAGGGTGCAGCGTACAACATCCTGAGCGCTGTTCCAAGGGTCCATGGTCAGGAAACCATTAAGTAACTATATGGAGAACTAAACATAGAAAGTAAAATTCAATATGTATTCATGATGTACATGTATACATGTATTATCTTCATTTGATTAACATATATTTATATGTAAGATACAGATATATTCCATTTCTTGCATTTAATTTACATTTGTGCAGAGTCAAACAAATATTTTTAATTTTTCTTGACTTATTAAAAAAAAAGATGAATTTAAACATAAAAAAAAATATTAGTCCAAATGTTTTTATTATTAAGAAAACACAATAAGAAAGTGGATTATAAAACTTACCTAACGTTACTCCAAACTAAAAACCTTCACAATCCAACATAGTGGGCTTCAGGTGTTTTTTGTTCCTGGTTGGTTGCTACCTGTATAAGATCACGTGTTTGAATGAAATATGCCATGCAGGTACAAACTTGTGCTTGTTTTTGTGTTGGTCCAGAATCGAGGTCACCCATTGTTGAAAGGGTTTAAATTAGATCTAACATTCTTTATCACTGCTGATCAAATTCAATTCAGCTTTGAAATGTATCTGTAGCCTTTTTATTTTGTTTTTTAAAAATGCTATTGTTTTTTTATGACTAGAGATCGTCTTATTCAATCGACATTTCTCTATAAAGCTGATGTGGTGTAATAGTGCACACATTCCTTTGAGAGTGAAGAGTGGGTTCAAATCCCATCATCAGCATTAACATCCTATATGTAGAGGAAAAAATGCATTTATGTTTGAATATTTAAATGTAGAAAAAAATATAATAAAGATTGCATGGATATAAATGTTTCAAATCTAGCAAATTTGTCTTTATCACAACATATTTTAGTAAAGACTTACAATGCAAAAAATTCGAAGGTCTATCGAAGGTCTTTGTTCATATAAAACAAAGGTCATTGTTAAAGAGACATGGTGACGCACAAACCCATGATTTAGCAAATATCGAATTTTTACACGATTTCCACATATTTTATATATCATATGAAAAGATGAACTTTTGAAAAATTAAGGTGTTTAAAAGTAAATAAATCAAATTAAAAAGAGAAAAATAGAATTAAGCGTTGGGCCAACACGAAAATATTGAGTTTTTCTTCCGCTTCATAGCCACGCAAGCGCAGGGGAATGTAAATACTGCAGCGTGGCATACATCATGAGCCAGAAGCCTCTCATTGAAACACGATGTCTTCAAGAACTATATATTTATTAAGATGCATTCTCTATTAATGCATATTTCTTACCACAGACATCGAATAGCTTCAAATTCAAATTCTTTTTTCTGTGTGTCAATCCCACTGTACCTATTTTTAGACAGAAATCGCAATCACGTGACACTAAACCAATGTCCAACACAACTCGGTTTGTTTACATGTGCAATTTCCGGATGAGTTTTAATGACTTGTAAATTGATAAGTGATGACTTATTATGCGTGAAACCTTCCGTATGATGAAATTTCGAATAACTCTTCTTATTTCCGTTGTCATAATCAAAAAGTAAAACATCTATTTTGAGTCACCGTGCCACTTTAACATATTTATAGGTCATATGAGTCACTCGGTAGACATATATTGCTATATCACTTTATGTCCATTGCTGTTTGTGGGTTGTTTGCCATCAGTTGTGCATTCTTTGCTACATTTTAACACAATTTTAACTTCTTTTGAAAATACTTATGCAATCAAACAAAATTTGGTACACGTATGTTACTTGAGGATCTAGAAGGGGAAGTGAGTCAGGGGCTTTTGGACACCCCCTCCCCTCTTTCTGGAAAATCTAAAAGTTGCAAACTTACATGGTAAAGTTGCCGGAAATAGCCTTTGGACCCCCCCCCCCCCTTTCCATTGACAAAGAAGATCACCCGGAACCCATCAACCCTTCTCTGGTGAAAAATCGCAGGATTGGCGTATGTATGTTACATCTGTAGTGCCTAGTGGTAGAGACAGATGAATTGTGCAAGATATATGTATGTTTTTAATTTAAATTTGTGAGTTTCATGGCCCATTGGTCTAAAACTCCATTATCTTTATTTAATTATTAGCATTGAATTATTAAAGAGGAAAACTTCATATAATCAATTTAAGATAAGATAGGTAAGATAAGATAATATTTATTGAAAGCCGGGTTTTATAAACAATAAACATTAGCTCTGAGGAGCTATTTTCCAACTACATAATACCATTACATATAATTATAACATAGAATATACAATATCAGTATCACATTACTAAAAAACATAAATACAAACATACCACAAGGATACTTAAAGACAAGTAGATGCCACAATAATTCTGACTTACTGAAATCAAACCTGTTTAGGAAATTTAGCGACAAGCGCAACAGTTACAACAGTTTCCATACCAACTACTTATGTTTGATTTAAATTGATTAACAGAGGTGATGTTTTGGGTAGAGAATTCCAGATTTTTGCAGATTCAAATCTAAAAGATTTTAGACCATATGTTGTTGATCTTACTTTCGGTAAAACATCTGTATTAGTATATCTAAAAGAATATGGCATTTCTTTAATTTGGATAGAAGGACCTTGTTTATTTAAAATCTTAAAACACTCTATTGCCATTGTTCTGATACGCCGGAGTTTAAGACATGGTAGTTTTGATTTTTGAAGTAGATAACTATATGAATTAATGTAATCGTCGTAGACAAATCTCAATGCCCTTTCCTGTATTTTTTCCATTTTTCTCGTTTCTCTCACACCACAGAAATGCCAAACTAATGGACAGTAGTTGAAATTTGACATTATAAAAGTATGATAAATTTTAAGTTTTCCTAATCTGGTCAGGTGCACCCCTATCCTTTTAAGAACGGTTAACTGCTGAGAGGCTTTCTTACATATATTTGAAATGTGAGAGCTAAACTTAAGTTCGAAATCTATTGTAACACCAAGTAGTTTTACTTCATTTTCTGGTTGAATCGTAATTCCGTCTATTTCGAAACAGATATTTTCTTCTTTTGTTTTTTCCCTAAACATATGACTTGAAATTTATCAGGATTGGCTTGCATTTGGTTGTCTTTGAACCATTTAACAAGGATTGAGGAGTTTGATTCTAAAGTGTTTTTCAATGAGTTAATATCATTGCTATAAAATGGAAAGGGTGTTATCGTTGGCGTAGTTATAGAGGTCACAATCTGTTACAAAATGAAAAATATCATTGATAAAAATATTAAAAATGACAGGACCAAGTATAGAACCTTGTGGAACACCTTTGTACAATTCTAAAAAAACACTACAAACATTTCCCAGTTTACATACTGTTTTCTGTTGCTTAAAAAGCTTGCTATTAGGCTTGTAGCTGCATTTGTAAAACCATATGCATTTAATTTTGCTAAAATAAGATCATGCGGAATACAGTCAAAGGCTTTTGATAGGTCCATCATAATGGCTGCAGTATTTTTTTTTTTTGATCAAGAGCTAACTTCCAATCTTCGACAATTTTTAGTAGTACACTCTGACAGCCATACCCTGATAACATATCATTAAAATGGTAGTTGAAAAAATCTGAAAGTTGATGGTGAATTACCCTTTCAAAAATCTTTGACAATGTTGGTAAAATACTAACAGGTCTATAATTTCCCTTTTCCAAGATACTTTTCTTTTTGTGAAGATGAACCACTTGTGCTATTTTCATACGGTCTGGAAAAACATTTTGTGATAAACAAAAATTACAATGTTAGTCACAGGGTTCAAAATCTGTTCATGGCTAAGTTTGACAATTTTAGCCGAAATACCATCAATACCAGTAGCTTTCTTCATTCCCAATTTGTTAATACATTTGCTTACAAAATTGTTGTCCACAGGATGGAAAGAAAACGATTCCACATGACTCTTGTCTTTGTTGTTCTCACAGATTTTAACAATACTAGGATGTTTACTATTTACATCAACACAATCTGTTCCAATATTTTTTGCAACATTGACAAAAAAGTTGTTGAAGGTATTACATACTTGAGTTTGATCAGACACAAGACAGTCGTTTTCACACAGTATAATATTTTTCCTGACATTTGTACCTTTATTTGTCAAAAATGGTTTTATAGTCGGCCAAAAATCTCTACTCTTGGGTCCACCTGCATACCGTTGAAATATTGATTGACAGATTGACGCTTAATTTTCGTAACATAGTTTCTTTGTTTCCTAAAATTTTCCCAATTTGTCTGCGATTTATTGGAAAGAAATGAGTTATATAGTTGTCTTTTTAAAAAAAAATAGCTCATTTCAATCTTTTATTCATGAAGGGGGCAGGTTTTCCCTGTATCTTTCTTTTTTTTTTCATAGGAATATGTTTGTTGATTATTCCTGTGAGATCATTGTGAACATTATTAAAAACAGTATTTGGGTCACCTTGTAAGACACCAGAGTAAGATTCCTTAATAAATCTTAAATCATCTATATATGCATCTAAATTTAAGCTCTTAAAGCTTCTTTAATTTCTGTATTTGGGGGTTGTTAACATTGTTTCTTTCCTGTAAATTTCTACATGTATATATGTTAAGTTGTTTTCCCTTGGACTAAAAAACAAACCTAATATTTAATAGTATTATTATCAAGACCATCACTTGGACTTAGGTGCTTAGCCATGTTTGGTACGTTAAGAGGGCTCCATGGTCGTGGCCATTTTTAGACTGTATTGATCTTCTTTAGAAGAAGAGCTCTATATAAAAATATAGGAAAATACCCAAATTTATAAGGTAAAATATATCGATTTTTTCTTTACTATATAATAGTTATAGCTCAAAAATTTTAGGAAGATCTGATGGTTAATTTGTTGACCACCCAGCCACCTTAAACTAGATACTCAGTTATCCACGTCTGTCATAAACATGTGATGCAGATTATTTTGATTGAATAATAAGGTTGATTACTTTAACTGTTTCATTTCAAATCTGAGAATCTGTGATTACTACATGTAGTATACTGTTAGAGATGGAAAAAATATGTACTGTATATCTAATGTTGCCAGATTTATAAATCCAAAAACAAATAACGCACATTGAAATTACTTTAACTTAAAATTATCAGTTTTAAATACAGTTCATGCACAAGGTACCCTATGTGCAGAATTGCACGAGGCGAAATAAGTTAAGATAGATGAAACAATCCTGTTTTATATCCCTGCATTGACCCCCGGACCAAACTGAGGCCCTTTTATGGGGTCAAAGTTCAATATAGGCAATAGAAAATGCATCGTTGGAAACAACAGGTTTTCTATCGGTTACACTGAAATCATTGTAACAGATAAAAAAAAAAAACCCGTGGGTTAAAGATTCATACGATGTAGAAAATAGTTTGCAGGGGGATATACGTATAGAGGTGGAATATATTCTCTTTTGAGAAGTGGACAGGCATAGCTTAAATCCCGTCCACTTCTCAAAAGATAATAACGTGGAATATTGCAGTGTCTCTAATTTTGTTATGTTCGCTTTCAGGTAATTTTCAGCAAACATTAAACAATCGAGAATAATGTGCCAAAATATTAGAATTATTTTTCTCGCAGCAATTAAAAAGAGTTTTAGAGTAATACTATATTAGACACCCGTTCTGAAAGACGCTTGGCTAAGTACTATATGACTCGTAAAAACAAAAAGCAAAATGGAGAAAATTTATTAACATTATTTAAATTTGCATTACCCATATAAAAAATATGTTTTATAAAATCATGATTATTCAATCATAGAAAAACTGATTCTTTGTGAAATTAAAACCACAGTGAAAGGTATCAACACAGCAAACTGAAATTTTAGACTCGTGGAATTAAAGACGTTATTAGTATTAAAGGGGCATAGTCACGATTTTGGTCAAAATTTATCTTTCCGTTTTAAATGTTTACAATGCTTCAGTAAGGGATTTTCTAATAGTCAACCAAGATTTGTGTGTCAGTCGTAGAGTTATAAGCGAGATAAAGAGCTCACAGTTCTTTGTTATGTCAACAGAGCTCGGGTCATGTTTTTGTTTACATTTTGAATGTTAATAGGGAAATTCCAGGTTAAGACCTAAAATGAATGTGACAAACGCTGAGAACTGTTGATTTATGGTCAAAACAAATTAGCAGACAGAAATATCAATTGAAAAAGTGCTTTTACCGATATATTGAACCAATGTAAACAAAAACATGGCACGAGCCTTGTTTACATTACAAAGAATTGTGAGCCCTGTATCTTGCTTATATCTCTACTACTGCCACTCAAATTTTGGTTGATCATTAGAAATGCATTACTAAAGCATTGTAAACAATAAAAATAGAAAACTAAAATTTGATAAAAATCGTGATCATGCCTCTTTAAACATGTAACTTGAGCAAGTTTAGACGGAAATGTGATGAGTACCAGGTAATCGTGTTCAATACAGTTGCATTTGCAAATTCATAACCTGGTGGCTAAGGCAGCTCAATGTATGCAAAATTTTTCAAAATTGAGCATCTTTTATTCACTTATGTCTTGTACAGCATTTTGATTATTTTGAGTGAATTAAATTGTATACAACAAATTTTACAGCATGGAATCAAAATTGTCTAAAACTACAAAAGAAAATATTAAGTTTTGTAATTTGTTTCACTTAGAAATGATTTGATAGCTAGCTGTCTGCATGAACATGTTGTTCACTTAAACACCTTGTCATTGACAGTTACCCAGATTTAAAACTACAGCACACCCTGACAGCCTACCCTGCTAACTGTATCTGTATCGAGTTTGATTTCAAGAGAAAGTACTTTGGCACCGGTAGTGCGGACGCCATGGTCAGTATTTGGGACGTAGCAGAGCTGGCTTGTATTAGGACCCTCTCCAGGTATTATTAGTTGTGTACAATGTATTTACATTTACGATTCAGTCAAAGACTCTAAGTACTGTAGCTTTCGTAGCATAGAAACTACACATGTACACTTTGCAGTTTTTGGGAGTTGCTTTTAATCAACTCTCCTATGCAGTTACTCTGCCAAACTGGATGTGAAACAGTGTTTGTACCTAAGCACAAATCATCACCGCTGACAATACGTAGTACTTGAAAATAATCGATAAATTTGTTGTAATGTATTCAGAAGAATTTTTTTCACGGAAACTTATCTATAAATACCTTGAAAATAGTTAGATTTTAAATGGTACGAACAATTTAAATAATTTTTGTCGTCGTATATATTCCTACGCCAGTGTTCATTATTGCTGGGATACAGTGTTCGAGAAATATTTTGCATACTGAAACATAATGCATCGTACAGTCTGATGGCGTTAAATCTATCTTCAAATATTACACAGCATGATTCAGGTGGGGTTTTCCGTCTATAGCTCGGAAAAACCCGATAATTAAAAGTAGATTAAGAAAAATGTGCGAAATTATTTAAATACAGCTATGAAACTATTCATATGCTTGCCATGCGAAATTACATATCGTTGATTTTAAAATAAACAATGATTAATAAAATCAACTCCCGTCAGTACTTCAGTACTTGATTTATTTACTGAAGGCACTGTAGCTTCCAGGTCGTCCTTCCGAATTTTTTTTCAGACCGGGAGCTACAGACCTGCAGCTAAGGTCGGGAGAGAACACCTGGACAGGTGAGACAGACAGGTAGCAGTAACAACCCCTCACCTGTGTAGCCACGGAGACCGGGTGGTGTGGGATTGATGCTAACGACTGCTCTCTGAAACCAGGAACTCTGTCACATTTTGTACAAGTATTCAAGCTGAAAATATGCAATAGGATTTTTTGAAATTTAATTTTTCTTTAAATTACTTTTACCCTCATTATTTATATTAATCATAATGAAGGACTTGCTTCTTTGTGTTTGCACAGTCTAATACAAGGTCACAAACAACTTGGTCGAGAGACCTTTTGGTTTTTAAGTCCATATAATTCTCAAGTATGGTGTGGTATAAAGTTTTGGATCAACTCTTGCTCTATATATGACACAAAAGGTGTACCTTTTGGATTTGTTGAATTAAAGATGCCCCATTATCAGTAATGTTTGATATCTTTTATATATCTGGGGATTAATTACATTACCAGTACATAAATTTGGCTTTTATGTTGTAAAATGTGTAATAATCTTAATATGGTCTTATTATGCAATTACACTACATGTAAATATTATTGACTTTGTCTCGGTGATACCATGGAGATTACATGTGAAATGTACGTGTATGCTGAAATTATGTGCATTTTCATTCTAATTTAGATTTTTTTTGAAAAATTATTATCATTCCACTGAGTGCATGTACACTGGCTTAATGTATCCGGTACTTTAAAAACCTCTAATTCTTTTTGGATCTAATGTTGTATTATTAGTCATAAGGAATTCACATTTATCTCAATGGAAAAATAAATATTCATTTCTAACCCATTCCTTATCTCAACTTCTAAGCCGTATAATTATCTAAAACAGAAAAAATAAAGTTTCCCAAGACATTTTAAAGGGGAGAAAGTCACAGAAATAACGTCCGCAGCCCCGACTTTTACAGTCGCCTGGCATCCACATTGCCCCCTACTGGCTTACGCCTGCGACGATCATGACACGACATAAATCGTGATCAGGGACCGTCAAAGTGTTTGAATTCCCAAAGATAACATATGAATATATGTACTGGGTACTTCTCTCGCTAAAAACTGAAGTAAGAAATTTCGTGCTCGGAAGTGTGTAAAGGTGGACACCAGACAGATAATAACCAAAGTCATGTGAAAATGAAATAACACAACTTATGGCAATTTTCATGAGATGAACACAGCACCTGGTTTAATGGTGGCGATTCTGTTATTGTATTAACAACATAAAAAGATAGATGAAATGTATGGCATATAGCTGTACATTCTTCTGTTGTACCTAAAATGTTTTAGATAATTTTAAGGAAATACTTTTTTCCAGCTTGTTTTGATATCTCCACAATTGAAAATATCTGATTTTGTTTAATTTTCAATACCTTGAGTTTATCTTTTGTAATAGATAAGTATACTGGCTTATACCACGGTAGTGTATACATTTACCGGTAATTATCAGTTGGATTTATCAGCACTCCCTCTATTGAAATATTCATACAAATTGGTGACTTTTCCAGCTAATAGGGGAAGGCGTATAATGCATAGGTGTACTGCAGTTGGAGGTAAAATCTCCCTTTTATACCTCATGTCACATACACTTTAATAAGGTATTAAGTGATGGATGCATTATTCTTTACTTGCTAAAAAATGCATCATATTTACTTTCTATTGATATACAGTTATTGTAACAAGTCTTAATTTGATATTCAAAAGAACGTACACATTTATTGTAGATCTTGCTGGTGGTCGGAGTAAGATCCTCTAGTGTCACACAGAGCACTATGTGGTGTCAACAGGAAAATCAAGGGTCTATTAGAATTGCCTCTGTGACTAAAGAGGTACAATGTAGTTCAGATGCTTTGCCTGATTAACAAAGGACAGGACATCTGTCAGTATCTGCAGACCTTCGGAGTGTGGGACCAGGCCGTCTGGCTGGATAAGGTATACCTGTCATGGAAAAGACATTATTTAGTGTACACTGTGCCCAGATGGGTCTCATAATTTTTTATTTCTTGTTTGTAATAAACAACATTAATGAATACAAGACAGTCAGTTTTACTGAGTGATTGCATTAATGAATTGATCTGCACTCAGGAATATTTGATACTTTGACACTTTTTTCGGTTGGAGGGAGAGAGAATGAATGGGAGGAAGGCTTAAAGATAATAAAAGTTTCCTATTTGTGATAGTTCTATTTACTATAGTTTTATAGAAAGCATTTATCATTTATTTCTATCTGCGTGTTTTCAGTGCCAACCTAAGGACTGAAGGTGTCTGGGGATAAAGGGAGACAATTCAAGGAGGAAGTCCGCATTCTCTTTTCCTAAAAATTGTACCATGTCTGAATGATGGAAAGAAAAGACGTAAATGTATGGACTATCAATGATGGAGAGAAGGTGAATTGATGGTCCTTGTCAACTGAAGTGATGGAGAGAATATTTTTAACGAACTGTAACAAATGAACAGGTGAAATGATTGCATTGCTATTAATGTTTATTGCAGTTTACACATTGGAAAGACATGGTGTATTTCATATGCATGTATTCTTGATTGAATATTTCTTCGAATTCGATAGAAAATGAATTTGATCATTAATTATTGGTTTTTTTCTGTTTAATTGCTATTATTCTTTATGACATTGTATAAAATGAATGATCAGAGAATCTTAAGTTCCTTCTATCATAGCATTGCTAATACTTTGTAAATTAATGTATTGTCAAATGTTATAAAATTAATAAATTTTTGCTACTTAATTATATCCAACCTACTTAATACCAAGAAAGTATTTATTTGAAAATTAATGTAAAGCCAAATTTAACGTTTTATAATTATAATGCTTTTTTCTTAATTACATTTATTCGACTAGGGATCAACGGAGGGGGTATAAGTGGCAAAATGAGGACAAATCTTATATTTGAATACATGAGAATATCATAGCAAGAAGGTTTTTAAATCGCAAGTGCATAACAGAAAACATGTTTTTTTGCCTTATACACATAACTCTGAAACTTATTATTAGAACTGCAAAAGAAGTTCCTTGAGGATTCCAGCATAAAAAACAAGTGTTCAAACTTCAATGATCTGTGTGTGTATGAGTCCATCATGTATAGTTGTTCGAAACCTTGTGACATTTTAGAGGCCAAGACCATGTCGTCTGCTGTCATTGTGTCTGCCGTCAAGTTTAAACCAACCAAACACCCGTGTCCTGTGTGCGGGAAGACCTACAGAGGAAACATCAATTTGAACTATCACATGGCTACCCACATCAGCATTCGGCTTCACAAGCATTCCATCTGCGGAAAGGCCTTTACCCAGAAGTCCACTCTGCGCACACACTTCCGGATTCACACTGGCGAGAAACTGTACAAGTGCCGGACCTGCACGTGAGCATTTGCCGACTACACCACCTGCATGAAGCACGAGCGAACCCACAGCGGGAGGAAGCCCTACCCATGCCCAGAGTGTGGAAAGTGTTTCGCCCAATCTGGAAATATGCTCCGGCATTGGCAGACAGGAAAAACTGAAATACCACAAAAAGTGCCTCTACATTATAGAATACATTCAAGAAAGTGCCAATATTTACATTCCGATCTCTTGTGTTGTTTTTCATACAGAGTTTGTTATTACTGCATGAAATCAGAATTATTCATTATTTCAATGTATATGTATTGCATTATGTTTTGTGTATTTTAACATGTGTAATGTTCATGTAAATGTATATAGTACTTGTAATTGTGTTTTGACTGTTATGTATTTTGTAAAAAACGTCATTTCAAGATTTTCATTTATAAAATAAATGTTCTATTGATACATTAATAGTTGTTGGTTTCTTTTGTAAAGCAGAACACTTTTTTGTTTTTTAAAACAACATTCTATTAAAACGGATGTTTTATCTTTACCAAAAAAATTAAGACCTAAAAAATGTACATTGTCAATATCAATGAATATATAAAATCAATTAATGAGAAATTTTTAAAAAATCCATTATTAGAATTATTAAAACAAAAATTTATTTGAAAATGACGTCATTACATACAGGTCTACCGTTGGCCAAGACTTATCCCTGAACGGACCCTCTACAGGTACGCTGCACACTGAGTTCTTATACCATTGTACTTCTGTGCAGTCAATCTTCGAGTTATCTGCCCTTGTATGTATATTAAAATAATAATTATGCGTCTTCTTAAATTAAAGTAGTCCGAGTATCGCATTACGTCATTATACTGATTTTAGGGTGAGAACCTAGTAAGTTGCAAGAACTTGTGTTCGAACCCTTTGTATATTATATATACAATAAAATATGTTCAAACCAAACTGATTTTACAATATATTGGTTCGACTTTTAAATAGCGTTTTAGATACCCGGTATTGATTTTGCTCTACATCACTGTTGTAAACAATGGCAATAATAAGCAATTAGAATGGTAATATATGTATTCTATGAGAGATAGAAATGATTAATGTTGAGAAACTCGATTCTGTTAAAGTAAAATGAAAAACGAAGTTTCTGATTAACCTGGGTTTCAGGTTTATTATTACCTTCGTCTCCCCCCCCCCCCCCGGTGATAACAAACAAACTAGCATGTAAACATACATATTTTTTTTTTGTATATGTACTGCTAGAATGTATATCTATCATTTAAAGCTAAGCTTTTAATGATTGAGCCCATTTAGTGCCGAGTATAGGACTACCTTAATGTTAAAAAAATTAATGGACTATATGTGAAATGGGCCTATAATGGCCCTATAAAATGAAAATCATCAATTTACAGTGTGTTAATCTTTGCTTCCTTTATCGGATATACATTTGAAATATTTTCATAATTTTCATTTTGATTCATAAGCCCACAATTTTGAAAAATGACATAAACAATTTTCCTTCTCCCACCATTTTTTGCATTTTAACGTAAAATTGCTTGTTTTCAATCAGTTTTGTTTTCCAGAAGACATTGAGCGATTGCTTGAACAATAGTATTATCATATATAGTTCTTTGACAAAAAGAAGCCTAATACATGATTATGTTTATGTTACCATGGGAGGATCCGTATTTTTATTTTTATTTTTTTTTTTTGGGGGGGGGGGGGGGGGGGGGGGGTGAGAGGGCGTACGTTTTTCAAAATGTACATGTAAAAGTAACTTGAATTTATTTAAAAATAAATTATGGTATTCCTTTAGTGTTTCTACCGCGTCTGTTATGAGTTAATTACGTTTTTAGTCCGTTGTCAGCCAGCTGACACAAACTATAGGACTGTCGTGTAACAGCAGATGCCTACATGTAAGTGGGTATGACAATTCAGTTGTGTTTGTAAATATTCTAAGACTTTTTACATGACGTAATATTTACATTGAGTGTGTATTTCCCCTTACGATTGAATTCAAAAAATCTGCAACGTTTAATATTTCTTGTGAATACACATATTCTATTCATGCGCCATGAGCACAAATTTAAACGTCATCACGTGTTTTGAGCATATTTATTATTGTAAAATTAAATGAAATATTCAAACTTACATAACCAATTTGACATGTACCAATGGAAAATTAATAATCGTTAAATAGAAAATAACGCGCGGTATTCAATTTGTCTGCACCGCTTGATGTGTTATAGGACCAACAACATCCCAAAATTTAAGTGCATGCCATTTTTTCTGATGTTAATAGCTCCTATATATATTTCAAATTAATGTAAACGGTCTTTTTGTGGGCCCGTCTTTTCAGATTAATGTCTTGTTCCTAATTCAAACATTATCTCAAAAATAGTTTCAAGTAAATACAATTTTTAAGCTGTTAAAAATGATCCCGAGTATAAGTTTCAGGAATCCTCCCTTTTCAATTTTCAATTTTGTCTGATTACATAAATGATTTACGATAAAGAGTAAGAACTCATTATCCTGTTATTAAACGGTGTAAATACAACTAAGATGACGACCATTTGATCCTGAGTGGGAAGGGGGGGGGGGCTAGTACCGGTAACTATATGGACATAGCATTTATTTCCATTCCTTCTTGGGTCAAAATTCTTATTTTAAGTTGACAAAAGACACTCACAGATCATTCAGTTTCTTTTCTGTCAAATTTTGTTGCTAGCTAAAGATTAATCAGATGTACCAGAACGGAATACAAAATTAATACTGGCCCTTTAAAAAAAATAACAAATCTAATTTGAAAAGCCCCTGTTTTACGTATACATTTGCTCAGTCTCAGAGGAATGAATATTTATAAATCCTCTCATGCATGTTTCTAGAGCTATGACGATAATGCTTTTAATGAGTTCTATGGATTCGAATAAGACTATTAAAATGAGCGTTGATTTTATAACACACATATGATCGAATAACATTTCCGTTCATTTAAAGTATGGCTAAAGAAATAACTTGCTTGTGTAAATAAGTGATATTTGGCCCATACATTAAAAGTTATATGTATATCACAAT